>JACEFZ010006119.1:0-29827 GCA_014155875.1 Cepaea nemoralis | reverse complement strand
GACGGGGGCAAAAAATGCTTGACGTTCCAGGTGGAGGTACTCCTGCAGGGGTTTTTTTCTGTCCAGCCTCTTCTTCACAGCTCTTGCAGTCCTGGTTGCTTCACAAGTGACCGCAACCTTATGTAATGATGTACGCCATAAATTATGGTCTTTAGCAGCAGTCTCCCAGGTGTCAGGATGAATTCCAATAGCTTTAAGTAAGACTTTCATAGTGTCTTTAAAACGTTTCCTCTGGCCGCCTTGGAGCGTTTACCGCAACGCAGCTCGCCGTAAAAAATTTGTTTAGGGAGCGTGTGATCTGGCAAACGAGTTAAGTGACCAGCCCAGCGAATCTGATTTTTCATTAGTAGAGTGTGGATACTGGGCATGGATGCTCTTTCTAGAAATTCAGTGTCTGGGATCTTGTCTTGCCATTTAATCTTCAATAGCTTTCTAAGGAGGACTGTGTGGAAGAGGTTTAATTCCCTAGCATGTCGCTGGTAAACAATGGATAATACAACTGCTTTATAGACTTTCAGATTTGTTTGCAGTCTTATTCCATTTCTGTCCCATGCATTCTTGTACAATGTGCCAAAGGCCGCGCTGCCCTTGGAGATTCTTGTTTTCACTTCGTCATCAACTGTGGCAGCTTGTGACACAGTGCTGCCAAGATAGGTGAATTTGTCCACAACACTTAGACGATGACCGTTCACCTTGATATTCGGCACGGTGTGATTTTTTCCTGGAGCTGGCTTGTACATAACTACAATCTTCTCCAATTTGATATTGAGCCCAAAGTTGGCACAGGCATATGAAAAAGCTGAAACATTGTGTTGCATGTCTGCCTCTGAGTTGGCATATAAAAATAATGAATATAAGTTGACTTTAAAAACAAAAACCAAAAATCACTGGGGACATGGCAGATCCCGTTGCAGCTCAAGTGCAATAGTACAGTTCTTGCTAGATTCCTAAAAACGACTGATCAGCAGGACAGCGCTATTATAGAAATATAAAAATATATATCATAAAAAATAAGTGAAAAGTACACTGTGTGTGTGTTTGTGTGTGTGTGTGTGTGCGTGTCTGTGTGTGTTTGTGTGTGTGTGTTGAGAGAGAGAGATAATAATAATAATAATAATAATAAGTCTTTATTTTCAAAGGGTTAAGAATTGGGCACGCAGGCCCGTCTGACATTCTGCCCTTCTTCTCTATTTCCTCTCATACATTCTTTCATTCAACATCACTTATGAAGCAACTTTTGACAACAAAAGAACATTAAAACGCATGAAAAATAATCAATAACAAATGACTCACTGAGGCAGTGTTTAACATGGGCATTATAAATACCTAAGGAGGGTGTAACGTGCCATACATAAGGGAATGTTTTTTGGCTAGTTGTCGTTTGAGATAAGTTACCATTATTGTCTTTTTTGTGTTATTTGTTATGGGGGCATGTAGTCTGTACTAAGGTAGTGTTCAAACAGGTTGCGAATGTATGTATCATGATTGGTGGTGTCTTTGATTTCTTGTGGAAGATTGTTCCACAACTGAGCGGCAGAGTATGCTAAGCTTGTTTTATATAAGTCTATCCTAGGTTTAGGGACATGAAGTATATTTAGTCGTTCGCTATGTCTAGCGTTATATTTAAACAATGGCCAAAGGTAGCTTGGAGCATTTTGAAATAGGATTTTGTGAATTAGTTTGGTCTTATTAAAAAGCAGGCGCTTGTGGAGTGGCAGTAACCGGAGACGTTTATATAGGTTAGAATTGTCGGTAAGCTTTTCACCATTAATTAAACGCACTGCCCTTTTCTGGAGTGAATATAGGCGTTTTGTTATTGATTTGGAGCATCCATCCCAGACTGTGGAGCAGTAATCAATATGTGTTTGTATATGAGAAGTATAGAATATCTTTCTTGTGTTTTCGTCAAGGAAATTTTTAATTTTGGCAAGTTGGTATACTTTTTTGGCTATTTGTTTAACTAGAGCATGAACATGTGAGTTAAAAGTTAGATTTTGATCTATGATAACACCCAGTGTCTTGTGCTCGGTGACACTTTCTACAGGCGTGCTGCCAATGTGCAGCTGAAGAGTTCTCTGCGAGTTTAGAGTGTGAAGTCTTTGCCTGGTTCCTATTAACATAGACTTTGTTTTAGTAATGTTAATTTGCATGCGGTTTGCATGACTCCAGTTAACTACACTATTTATTTCCTGTTGCAAGGATAATTCTAGCACATTACGATCAACAGCGTTTGTATATACTGTGCAGTCATCAGCAAATAGATCGCAGGACGACGACAGATTTAATGGAAGATCATTTATATAAATGGCAAATAATAGAGGGCCAAGAATAGACCCCTGAGGTACTCCAATATTAATGGTAATGGCTTGAGATAAAACTTTATTGTGTGATACTACTTGCTTTCTGTCTAATAAGAATGATTTTATTAATGTCACTATATTAAAACTTACTTTCATTGTTTCTAGTTTTTTAATTAGAATAGTATGATCTATCATATCGAATGCTTTCCTAAAGTCTATAAACACCGCTCCACATAGAGTATTGTTGTTAATATTTTGATGCCAGTTTTCTATCATGTTTGTTAGTGCCGTATGGCAAGAATATTTTGGCCGAAATCCTGACTGGCTGTCAACTATCAGTTTATGGCGAACTAAGTGATCTAGTGTTGTTTTGTGGATGTGCTTTTCTAGCGGTTTGGATAATGAGGATAATATGGAAATTGGTCTATAATTACTCATGAGACGATCGTCTAGAGGACCAGCTTTTAAATGAGGATACACTTTAGCGATTTTAAAGGCTGATGGGAAGTGACCTCTGGTTAGACATTGATTATATATAAAAGTTAGTGACTCGCAGATCGCCGGTGCAGCATGGCGAAGGATCCGACTACTAATTCCATCTAGTCCTGATGAGTTATTGTTTTTTAGATTACGGAGATGAGTAAATACTTCAGTTGTAGTCATTAGCGGTATGTTGGAGGAAATGTGTCCATAGCATTTGTTCTCACAGAATGATGATAATAAAGATATGTCATGAGGCGCATCTGGTATTGCAGCCTTCAGTTGGTTTATGTCGGACTGAAAGTATCTACTGAATTGATCACATGTAACCTGATTTGATGGTAATGATTGTGATGATTTGTGTTTGTTTGTCAAGGTATTAATTGCTTTCCATATATCTTTAGTGTTGGTTTTATCTATTACTATGTTCTTAAAATAGTTTTTCTTTTCCTTCCGAATAACATATTGAACTTTGTTTCTCAGACTACGGTACATAGTTAGATCTCTATTTTTGTGAGCCCTGTCGCGATCTCTCATAAGTTCAACTACCTCCTGTGTGATCCACGGGGGCTTTGTGTGATGTTTAACACGAACTTCCTTAAATGGAACATGTTTATCAAATATACTTAGAAAGGTCTTTAGCCAGTGGTCCAGAGCATCGTCTGGGTCAGGAAGCTGGTAAACATAATCTAGAGATGAGTTGACCAAATCTTGTAAGAAGACGTCTCGATTGAAATTTTTGTAATTTCTATATTTTATGCTTATATGTTTGTGTTTGGGAGTTTTGGTGCCCCTTTTCGACCACGTGCAACATACTGGATAGTGATCGCTCATTGCATTGATAGGTACACTACATTCTGTGATGTTATCAGCACACGTAGTATAAATATGATCTATAAGTGTTGCAGATGATTTAGTGATTCTAGTGGCTTGTTTGACTAACTGTTGGAAATTATATGACTCTATTATGTTTTCCCATGTTTTGTTTGATTTGTTAGCGTCTATGTTGAAGTCACCTAGCAATATTATTTCCCTAGCATTACTAAAGACTACATCCATCATAGTGGTGAATTTTTCATACCAGATATTTCCTGCACTGGGGTTTCGATAAAGATAGCCAACTACTAGCGGTATGCAATTTTGAAGTTTAACCTCTATCCATACACACTCAATCTCACAGGTTTCAAAGTCTAGCCTGCGGTGGGCGTTAAGCGAGTTGGAAATATAAACTGCAATACCCGTCTCTTGTTTCTGATAGGGATCTCTTCTAATGGTTTTAAAACCTCTGATAGCGATGTCATCATCTGAGATGTTGCCATTTAATCGACTTTCGCTAACGCCAAACATGTGAAAATTTTGATTAAGTATAAGTGATAGTTCGGGCAGCTTCCCTAATAGATGGCATATGTTTACATGCCCGATTCTGAGCCCATTATTCCTGAGCCAGTGTTCGTACTTATTAGACATTTCAACAATGCGTAATCACAAGTTTAAAAGCAAAAAAACACACACACAAAGTGAATACAACTTACGTCCCTTATTACAAAACACACTCTAAAGTACAGAGAAACAGTAATATCTCTGTAAATATATAAAAATACGTACACAGATCCGTAAGGAAGAGCAGTGAAGACCCCCTCACTCACCGTGAAAACACAATTAGAATTATTATAAAAGCTATACAGCTAAGTACTATCAATTAATATAAAGTCAAAACCAGTCAATGTTTGTAATAACTTATAACCTAATACGTTACTAGATCAAGTTATAACCGAAATATGCAGATAAACGTTTAAGGAGAGGCTCTTTCTTGTACCGAGATCCGGTGTAGCTTTGTCCTAAGTTGCTAGTAAATACCAGGTTGTGTTGGTTGTTGGTATAGCGACATTATAAGTGCTTGACGAAGTGTAGCTGGGCTATACCGTGTGAGGTGCAACCATTCTGGATTACAATTAAATGGGTACTGATGATGTCTCATGGGTATGTAATGACTACCAACTAGAGCCTCTGGTTGGTGGCTAACAGGAGGTTGTGCTGGCACGTCGTTGTTGCTGAGAGTCGGATCCTTTCTGGGGAGAATAGGAATCATATCTTCGTAATTATTACCCTCCTGTGTGAAAGACGACGTATTTAACGGACTTGGTGTTGTGGTAGTGTCCCGTCTGGCTTGGATTTCAGGTGCAGTGGTTATGAGTGGTATGCACACTTCTGTCCTATTTGTACTTGATGTGACGGGAGTATGTCGTCTGGCTTGAGTTTCAGGAGTAGCTACAAGTGTCCGGCGCGATCCCGTATTGGATGTATGGTATGTCCGTTCTGGATATTTTAAATTCTTGGCGAGAGAACTGGTGCCCAATGTAGATAAATGTATTTGATCCTTGTAAAGACTCTTTTTTTGGTGCACAAGCCTGTGAAGTGAATGATGCTGTATTGTTGATGAATTGTATCTTGTTTTGAGAACAGAACTTCTGCAACATGTTGTTATTTATGTCAGCTAGACGGCGCTGGTGTCCATAACTCGGTGATATGATGGAGGAGAAAAAATGGATGAGTTAGGAAAAGTGTGACGTAATCCGTTCAAGAGTGCCAGCAGTTGAGACCCTGTGATTTGTTGGTTGTTCATGGTGTCGGTGATGCCAATATGTACGCTTGCCCTTCTGACGCTATGATTAACAGCCAACCTGCTAATCTTGTCTGTTAGCCGGTCTACACCAGCCCCAGGCAGTGGGATTATTGAAACAATGTCTTTGTCTGATGTGGCCATCCTGTCGCTGTATAAACCTTTCATTAAGGAATCGCCTAGTATAATATGTGTACAGTCAGTTCGTGCTGTCTGTACATGTTGGTTGTCAGCACGTCTCGACCGTTGTTTCATCCATTTCCGATTATCAGCAGTCTTTATGTCTCCATGTGGTTCTCCCGATGTATCTTGTTGGCTTGTCTTGCCCGTTTGCAGCATGTTAAAGCACTGTACGTTTTCTGGTGACTTTTCTTGAAGTACTTCTAACCTATTGCTTATTTTGACGTCAATGGGGTAGACTGCTTGTTGTTGTTTATCTTCGTCTGCACATTGAGGTGTTTGTTGTTTTTTATCTTCCTCTGCGCGTTGAGTTGTTTTCATAGTGATTATCTGTTCTGGGTGGGATTGAGCTTCCCCAAGATTTCCCAAGGATGAAGCGGTTGCTTGAGAATTACATGCTTCTTCGGTTTGGTTTGTAGAGGACGCATTCTGTAAGATTTGAACTGTATTTCTCAGCAGCAAATTTTCGTCTCGCAGGAGTGCGACTTCTGTCTTGAGAGCATTGTAATCACTGCTTATCTTGTTGTTTGCTTCAATGTTGGTTGAAACAGTGACAATGAGCGCCTTTAGTGATTGTTCTATTTCCTCAATGCGCTGTTTACAGTCGCACGAATGTCCATTGATAGTTAAGATGCTATTGTTATCTGAGGCAGGTACTTCTTCAACAATGTCAACATTGGGTTCTATGTTGTTTTGGATACGCTCCATTGGGTATTCAATAGCCAAGAGCGCTGGTGGGTTGGCAGGCCTCGTGTTGATGTTGTCATGTACACTCATCGTATGAGTAGATTCGGTGAATATCTGTGTCGAGTTTTCAAGTTCAACAAAATCTACTTTTAGCCAGGAATTAATGTTTTCATTACTGCCCTGTGTCATGAGTTTATTTTTTCTGCGGTACAAATGTATCGTAATCACTGGCGTCGTAATCAGATCCTCAACGTGGGCCCCGTGCTTATCTTGCCTGTGTTCAATTAGTTCAAGCCTGTAGTAGTTGAGTAGGCAAGTTCGGAATGCCTCATAATAGAGTGTGTTGTTGAAGGAAATAGTAACACACTGTCCTGAGTTGGTGTGTTTGACGACTAGGCCGTTGGGATTTATGCACTTGGATAGCTTATTCTTCACGGCCCTCTCTTTGTTTAGTGTGTAAGTTTTATTGACAGCCGATCGTAAACCTGAGCGAGTCCTTTCACCATTCACTTCCAATACGGAGCACTCTCCTTCCCTGACATTATTGCATAATATTACGACTAACTAAACTTGAAGAACGCAGCAATCGCATTGTTATCTAGCCACGCCGCGGGCAATTTGAGGTCCCGTGGTTGTATCTGACACGCCTCGTGCACTTGATTGGTTGAAATTTAATAGTGTTCAACTATCACTCGAAATGAATATTAGATATAACCCACATTTTTGCGATAATAAACACTTGTATTAATCTAAAAACTATTTCACCACATCCTCAGAATCACAACGAGCACATTGATATAAAAATCCATGATAGGTGATTCAGCTTTGCAGTAATAATAATCCGAGAAGTAAGAGATACAAAAACACGTCTTCACTCTCCGGCAAGAGAGAGAGAGAGAGATAGAGAGGAGAGAGAGAGAGAGAGAGAGAGAGAGAGAGAGAGAGAGAGAGAGAGAGAGAGAGAGAGAGAGAGAGAGAGAGAGAGAGAGAGATACACGGCGTCATTTTAATGACTGTGGGATGTTTGAAAATATTATCGTTCCAAGTTTTGTATTCACCCTCTAAGGAGTTCATGCAACATAAGATGTAAATTCAATACTTGGAACGGCAATATTTTCAAAAACTCTACAGTCATTAAAAATACACTCTATATATATTCATTTCATTGGCACCTTTCCGTCTTGACAGACGATAGTTTGTACATTGTGCTTCAAAAAGGCTTAATACCTACAACCCATGGCGGTAGCTAATATGACTGATCAGAATAATTCGCAATGTAAATGTTCATCCACAATGGATGCGTGCGAACATGTGTTCATTTTCATCATCACGGACAATCTTACGTCTCACGCGCTCAGTGTGTGACTTATCTGGAATCATTGTCTCCTTTGTCATTATTCAATATCTGAAATTTGCCGTACATGCAACAGGTTCGGCTCCCAATGTGCATTATCAATGCCTGTATCAATCATGTCCCGCTTACACACATCTTTGTTTCGTAATAGAGGCTGACCCTGAGATCCCTTACCCATCTGTAATTCACCAAAGAGATGTCCTTTGGTATTCTGTCATCATCCATCCCTATAACGTGTCATATACATCTAATTTAATTCTACTAAAATGAGCATGGAACACACCGTCACACAACCTGATCTTTCCAATATTTAAGTATTTGTGAATTTGTCTTGCCACTTAATACCAAGTATTCTTCGCAGTCACCGCATATGAAAGCTGTTTAAAAGTCTGTTTTGGTGTGCGTAAGTTGATCTGGCATCACTGCAGTAAAGAAGAGTACTAAGAACACAGGTTTGATAAACAAGGACTTTTTTTTCGGCAGTAAGCTTCCTGTTCTCCCTGACTCTTTTTGTTAAAATATTCATTGTCTTTGCTGCCTTTCCAATCATGAGGTTCATTTTTTAATCTAGGGATCATTTGATATTTACCTCTTATCCTAAATTTGTAAAATTGTCTACTATCTCCAGTTCGATGTCGCCAATAAAGATTGAAAGTAACCTATGTGCACACTTGACATAATCAGTGTCTTCTGTTTGGCTAATTTTTGTAAACCAATTTCAGAACAAGATTCGGAGAATGCAGATAGCAGACGTTGTAATTCCTCCTTGTAATTACAGCATCATCTGCAAACAACATCTATCTGATCAGTACCCTCCTAATTGTGTGTTGGCCTTCAATTTCTGAGCATTGTAGAGGCCGCCATCTGAGCGTGGGTGAATGTATATACCACAATTTTTATCAAGAAAGGCATATTTCAGTGGTGCTTGGTCTCGAGGTATGGTGTCCGCCTCGAGTGCTGGAGGTCCCGGGTTCAAGCCCCGGTGATGACCGGGATTTTGTCTCATGAACTTATAAAATTGCCCCTAGTCTCTGGGTAGTGAGATCGGACGCCCGTGTGTATTGTTGCGTACGTAAAAAATCCCTTGGCAGTTGGACATGGAAAAACAGTAGCCTAACGGCGCTGCCCGGGCAAAATGTCTAGTTAAAAATCTACCCAAAGTATTTCAGGATCCTTGCCCGTGCTACGGAGCTGAGTTTCTCCAGACTCAGGTTTGAATTAGGAGGAGAACGGAGCATCTATGGGTTGCACCCGTGTGCCGTGATGTTGATCCATCGAGTAAACTAACCTAAACGTTATTACACCTTTCACGCATGTGTGAAACGATTCCACAGTGGACAGAAGCATTAGTTGGCAGCCAATCTTCTTTAGTGCATTGAACATACCCTCACGACTGATGAAATCACATGCCTTTATGAGATCGATAAAGGCAATAAACAGTGGTTGATTCTGTTCACAACAGTTTTCTTGCATGTGTCGCAATGAGAATATCATATCAGTGGTAATCCGGTTCCATTGTGATTCGGTGTAGGCTTGATCTCCCAGGACTTGAAGTCTGCGCAGAACAATTCTAGCAAATACTTTACCAACAATACACAGAAGTGAGATACCCCTATAGTTGTTACAGCTTCTTCGATCTACTGTGTTCTTGTGCAGTGATGTGATGCTTGAGTCTTTGAAATCCTGTGGGACCTGTCCTTCTCGCCAGCATAGCTCTGTTAGCTGGTGGATCTGTAGAGTGAGTGTGTCTTGCCCACTCATGATACCCTCTATTGGAATGTCATCCTTACCTGGAGCCTTGGTAGATGCAAGTTCCTTTAAGAGCACACTTAACTTCTATTATGATGAGAAGTGTGTCCAGGTGGTCAAGAGTTAGTAGTGTTATGATGCTTAAATCTTTGAAACCTGTGGGACATGTCCATCTTGCTTGTGATGGAGCAGTTTTCCGGATGGTTGTTATGGCAGCGAGGTTTTGCGAAGAACACTGCTACTGAATGAATGAATATGAATGAATGAATGAATATGAATGAATGAATGAATGAATGTATGAATGACTGTCTTGCGTTATTGTTTAAGAATGGTATGAGCATCAGTGTTTAATAATTACAAGCAGCAAAACATGAGAGGATGTTAAAGATGGTTCTGAAAATGACAGGTTGCATGATCTCCATATGCATCATCATCGGCATCATTATGTGATATACTGATAAGGGCGGGCGGTCATGTTTCGCCGTCTCACATTATCACCAGAGCGCATACAGAACGAAGCTATGCGGGTCATTCTGGGATGCACCAGAGACACCCCAGTAGGTGTGTATGCGTTACATCCTTGGTCTGCCGACTGTTGCTGTAGGCTACAAGGTGATGCAGGCAAAGGCATTCCTCAGAGTAGCTGCTAGACAGAGATCATCCACGTGCATGAGGACGCTGGACGCAGTTAAGGGTCCAGAGACTGATAAGAAGGGAAATCATGGATGGCTCAGGCGGAGGATACGATCAGACAGGTGTGCCCCTTGGAGAACATTAGGCGAGGAGAGGAGTGGGTCAGAGTACCAGTGGAGCAGTCAGATTTGTGCAGAGTTATAATCACATTGAGCCGGGAGTGCAAGGAGTGGCCAGCAGGGGCCACGGAAGTGGAAATCCAGTAACTAATTCAGGATAATGCTCGCCCGTATGATGTGATTATCTACACAGATGGTTCGGTGTTGAGAGGTAGCAGAAGTGCCTGAGGTTTCTTAGCAAAGGCGAATGGTCGACGTTTGATGCAGGAGAGCCTGGCATATGATACCACAACATCTAGCTTAAGAATGGAGGTGGAGGCAGTCAGTTCAGCTTTCCGCGGGATGGAGAATACGACACACACACACATCGTGATTGTAACTGACTCAGAAAGCATGCTAAGTAGGGTGAGGATTGGCAAGCTTCGTGCCGAGTGGCTTGCTTCGCTTCGGAGGTCACGTGTGGCAAGCATCGTCTGGATATTTTCTCCGGGGCATGCTGGTGTGTTGGGGAATGAACAGGCAGACAGATTGGCTGGCTCTGCAAAACTTGGTGGAGTATTGATGCATGATAAGGCAGACGTGGTTGCGGTCTTGTCGGAGCACGTGTACACCGCGGAGGAGCAGATGGATCACCATGGTCTGTCAAGAATGCGACAGCGTGGATTGACGAGGGGATCTGGCCGATGCTCGACGCTTAGAGGAAAGGCGAGACGCACATATAATCAGATAGCTACTGGTACTATTGGGGTTGGAACTCTTCGCTGGCTTCTGAGGATGGGAACGAAGCGCTTATGGGAATGCCCCGAATGATGTGATATCGGTTCCTAAATCAATCAATCAATCAATCAATCAATCAATCACCAGAGTCGTGAATCAGCTATGTGTTTTTGTGCATGCGCACTAACAATTAGAATGGGGGAATTCCCTACTAAACCTTATAGCACTAAGAAGATGGGAGTCTGAGAGCAGACACTTCCTCCATGGAGATACAGGCAACAGTGTGTTCATTAAAGGCGTGGTTCGTTGCAACGTTGCCTGTGGTTGGTTATTTAATTTACTGTTTTGTTGATCTACACGTAAGTTGATCAAAATGTGACAACGACATGAATTTTCATTTACATAAATGGTTAGGGACATACTTGTGTTATGTAACGAATTGCCTGCCATCATATTCATCTTCCACATTACCATCAGCCATCAAGTTCTCTTCTAACTTCTATGTACTGATTCATTCGGGTGTGAGTTGGCAGACACGGAGATGATAGAGGCAGGAAAAAGCAATGGCTGGACCAGAGTATACTAAAGATATACAAGATGGTAATGATCCTTATTAATCGCTAATAACTAACCACCGCCGGTCTCTCTGGCTGAGGGGTTACACCACTTTCTCCGTAATCCCGTTTATCTACGCAGGGTCTCGCAGCGAGGCGAGAACTGGAAGCGGTTCGACCCGCGCTCGTGACTTGCGGGATAATGAGCCGGCCGCTCAGAAAGCAATGGCAAACTACTGAGCGTAATCTTGCTAAGAAATCAACATACAGCTGAAAGATGATGTTGACAGCGATGTCCTGTAAAGGATATGCAAAACATTTAAAAACATTAATTAACCACCATGATACTGAAGGATCTCCAGTAGTTTATAAACCTGAAGCTAAGTTGCATATACTACCAGCCAATGTGCTGAATATATCTATCCTTGTTTTAAATATAGTCCTTCTCTCCCTGAGCGTGCAATTGTTGATATGTTCGATGTTTCACCGCGC
The DNA here is from genome assembly GCA_014155875.1 of Cepaea nemoralis. NCBI lineage: Eukaryota > Metazoa > Mollusca > Gastropoda > Stylommatophora > Helicidae > Cepaea > Cepaea nemoralis. The sequence continues at coordinate 17,942 of JACEFZ010006119.1, read as the reverse complement.
CGTGTCGAGGATGTAGTGGATATTATTCTTGTTTATATATGTAACCAATAGCACCAGCCTCTGCAGTCTACATGAAGCAAATGTCAATGGCGTGTGTACATTATCCCGGACATGTACTAGATACAGTAATTAAGTAATAGGAAATGTATTATAAAGTATATAGAAGAATATGCACAATGGTAATCTTATTTCAGGACACAAACTAGCTTTTAAGCAATATCCCATATAGAGGTTGTCAGTATCGAGGAGTTTGTGCACGCGCAATGCAATGGCGATTACAAGCAAGCTATCGACTTGCACATTGGAAGGAGAACGAGGCGTTATTCGTGGTTTGTGGTCAGAGGGTGTATTACCTTGTGAAATCTACTTAGGAATAATTGTTCTGTCTGATGACAGTTGTTTGAGTCAGGGAGAGTGTATGAATCGGTAAAACAGATTTCAAAATGGAAGGCAAAGCGTCATTGATGAACCACAAAGTGTCATGATGGTCATTATTTAGGATATCAAGGGTCATGCATTTGTGTATTTCCAGGAAGGGGTGTAACTGTGACTAGGGATCGATACAGTGGCATGCTAGTTAACAAACTGAAACGCAGGATAAGATCAAAGCACCGGGGTCTTTTCTCCAAAGTAGCATTGTTGCAGCACGTCAACACCCCCCCCCCCCCCCTCCCCGCCATACGGCTGCGTATACAGTGGATATATTACCGTGATATGAAATTTGGCGTCTTGAAACTTCCAGAATAGTCTATACTTGCCACAATCGGATTTTCACTCGCTTAAACCCTTGAAAGAAACATTTGCAGAGTCAAAGGATTGCAGATGAAAACAAGGTAATAGGGAATGTGCAACATTGGTTGAAGGCATCTCTCAAAAATGTTTTCCTAGACCGCGTCAACAAGCTAGTGGACACGAGGACCAAGTGGGTTACTATGCAGGGGAACTATGATGAGAAATATAACACAAAGAGAAAGAGAGGGAGAGAGAGAGAGGGGAGGGGGGAGGGAGAGAGAGAGAGAGATAGAGATAAAGACAGAGAGAGGGAGGGAGAGAGAGAGAAGAGAGAGAGAAGCCTTTCCCCTCTCTCTTTCTCTCTCTCTCCCTCCCTCTCTCTGTCTTTATCTCTATCTCTCTCTCTCTCTCCCTCCCCCTCCCCTCTCTCTCTCTCCCTCTCTTTCTCTTTGTGTTATATTTCTCATCATAGTTCCCCTGCATAGTAACCCACTTGGTCCTCGTGTCCACTAGCTTGTTGACGCGGTCTAGGAAAACATTTTTGAGAGATGCCTTCAACCAATGTTGCACATTCCCTATTACCTTGTTTTCATCTGCAATCCTTTGACTCTGCAAATGTTTCTTTCAAGGGTTTAAGCGAGTGAAAATCCGATTGTGGCAAGTATAGACTATTCTGGAAGTTTCAAGACGCCAAATTTCATATCACGGTAATATATCCACTGTATACACAGCCGTATGGCGGGGAGGGGGGGGGGGGGGGGTGTTGACGTGCTGCAACAATGCTACTTTTGAGAAAAGACCCCGGTGCTTTGATCTTATCCTGCGTTTCAGTGTGTTAACTAGCATGCCACTGTATCGATCCCTAGTCACAGTAGTACACCTTTCCTGGAAATACACAAATACATGACCCTTGATATCCTAAATGATCGCCATCATGACACTTTGTGGTTCATCAATGACGCTTTGCCTTCCATTTTGAAATCTGTTTTACCGATTCATACACTCTCCCTGACTCAAACAACTGTCATCAGACAGAATAATTATTCCTAAGTAGATATCACAAGGTAATACACCCTCTGACCACAAACCACGAATAACGCCTCGTTCTCCTTCCAATGTGCAAGTCGATAGCTTGCTTGTAATCGCCATTGCATTGCGCGTGCACAAACTCCTCGATACTGACAACCTCTATATGGGATATTGCTTAAAAGCTAGTTTGTGTCCTGAAATAAGATTACCATTGTGCATATTCTTCTATATACTTTATAATACATTTCCTATTACTTAATTACTGTATCTAGTACATGTCCGGGATAATGTACACACGCCATTGACATTTGCTTCATGTAGACTGCAGAGGCTGGTGCTATTGGTTACATATATAAACAAGAATAATATCCACTACATCCTCGACCACAGCGCGGTGAAACATCTAACATATCAACAATTGCACGCTCAGGGAGAGAAGGACTATATTTAAAACAAGGATAGATATATTCAGCACATTGGCTGGTAGTATATGCAACTTAGCTTCAGGTTTATAAACTACTGGAGATCCTTCAGTATCATGGTGGTTAATTAATGTTTTTAAATGTTTTGCATATCCTTTACAGGACATCGCTGTCAACATCAGCATCTTTCAGCTGTATGTTGATTTCTTGGCAAGATTACGCTCAGTATTTGCCATTGCTTTCTGAGCGGCCGGCTCATTATCCCGCAAGTCACGAGCGCGGGTCGAACCGCTTCCAGTTCTCGCCTCGCTGCGAGACCCTGCGTAGATAAACGGGATTACGGAGAAAGTGGTGTAACCCCTCAGCCAGAGAGACCAGCGGTGGTTAGTTATTAGCGATTAATAAGGATCATTACCATCTTGTATATCTTTAGTATACTCTGGTGCAGCCATTGCTTTTTCCTGCCTCTATCATCTCCGTGTCTGCCAACTCACACCCGAATGAATCAGTACATAGAAGTTAGAAGAGAACTTGATGGCTGATGGTAATGTGGAAGATGAATATGATGGCGATTCGTTACATTACACAAGTATGTCCCTAACCATTTATGTAAATGAAAATAAATATCTTTGCCATATTCTGATCTACTTACGTGTAGATCAACAACACAGTAAATTAAATAACCAAAGACAGGCAAACGTTGCAACGAACCACGCCTTTGATGAAAACACTTTTGCCTGTATCTCCATGGAGGTAGTGTCTGCTCTCAGAGTCCCATCTTCTTAGTGCTCTAAGGTTCAGTAGGGAATTCCCCCAGTTTAGATGTTAGTGCGCATGCACAAAAACACATAGCTGATTCACGACTCTGGTGATTAATTGATTAATTGATTGATTGATTGATTTAGGAACCGACTATCAAAGTATTCGGGGCATTCCCATAAGCGCTCCGTCCCCATCCTCAGAAGCCAGCGAAGAGTTCCAACCCCAATAGTACCAGTAGCAATCTGATTATATGTGCGTCTCGCCTTTCCTCTAAGCGTCGAGCATCGGCCAGATCCCATCGTCACTCTATCGCTGTCTCATTCTTGCCAGACCATGGTGATCCATTTGCTCCTCCGAGGTGTACACGTGCTCCCGACAAGGCCGCAACCACGTCTGCCTTATCATGCATCAAGTACTCCACCAAGTTTTGCAGAGCCAGCCAATCTGTCTGCCTGTTTATTCCCCAACACACCAGCATGCCCCGGAGAAAATATCCAGACGATGCTTGCCACACGTGACCTCCGAAGCGAAGCAAGCCACTCGGCACGAAGCTTGCCAATCCTCACCCTACTTAGCATGCTTTCTGAGTCAGATACAATCACGATATGTGTGTGTGTCGTATTCTCCATCCCGTTGAAAGCTGAACTGACTGCCTCCACCTCCATTCTTAAGCTAGATGTTGTGGTATCATATGCCAGGCTTTCCTGCATCAAACGTAGACCATTCGCCTTTGCCAAGAAACTCCAGGCACTTCTGCTACCTCTCAACACCGAACCATCTGTGTAGATAATCACATCATCCGGGCGAGCATTATCCTGAATTAGTTACTGGATTTCCACTTCCGTGGCCCCTGCTGGCCACTCCTTACACTCCCGGTTCAATGTGATTATAATTCTGCACAAGTCTGACTGTTCCACTGGCACTCTGACCCACTCCTCTCCACGCCTAATGTTCTCCAAGGGGCACACCTGTCTGATCGTATCCTCCGCCTGAGCCATCCATGATTTCCTTCTTATCAGTCTCTGGCCCTTAACTGCGTCCAGCGTCTCATGCAACGGGAGATCTGTGTCAGCAGCTACTCTGAGGAATGCCTTTGCCTGCATCACCTTGAGCCTACAGCAACAGTCGGCAAACCAAGGATGTAACGCATACACACCACTGGGGTGTCTCTGGTGCATCCCAGAATGACCCGCATAGCTTCGTTCTGTATGCGCTCTGGTGATAATGTGAGACGGCGAAACATGACCGCCGGCACTTATCAGTATATCACATAATGATGCCGATGATGATGCATATGGAGATCATGCAACCTGTCATTTTCAGAACCATCTGTAACATCCTCTCATGTTTTGCTGCTTGTAATTATTAAACACTGATGCTCATACCATTCTTAAACAATAACGCAAGACAGTCATTCATACATTCATTCATTCATTCATTCATTCATTCATTCATTCATTCATTCATTTATTCATTCATTCAGTAGCGTGTTCTTCGCAAAACCTCGCTGCCATAACAACCATCCGGAAAACTGCTCCATCACAAGCAAGATGGACATGTCCCACAGGTTTCAAAGATTTAAGCATCATAACACTACTAACTCTGACCACCTGGACACACTTCTCATCATAATAGAAGTTAAGTGTGCTCTTAAAGGACTTGCATCTACCAAGCTCCAGGTAAGGATGACATTCCAATAGAGGGTATCATGAGTGGGCAAGACACACTCACTCTACAGATCCACCAGCTAACAGAGCTATGCTGGCGAGAAGGACAAGTCCCACAGGATTTCAAAGACTCAAGCATCACATCACTGTACAAGAACACAGTAGATCGAAGAGACTGTAACAACTATAGGGGTATCTCACTTCTGTGTATTGTTGGTAAAGTATTTGCTAGAATTGTTCTGCGCAGACTTCAAGTTCTGGGAGATCAAGCATACACCGAATCACAATGGGACCGAATTACGACTGATATGATATTCTCATTGCGACACATGCAAGAAAACTGTTGTGAACAGAATCAACCACTGTTTATTGCCTTTATCGATCTCATAAAGGCATGTGATTTGATTAGTCGTGAGGGTACGTTCAATGCACTAAAGAAGATTGGCTGCCAACTAATGCTTCTGTCCACTGTGGAATCGTTTCACACAGGCGTGAAAGGTGTAATAACGTTTAGGTTAGTTTACTCGATGGATCAACATCACGGCACACGGGTGCAACCCATAAGTGCTCCGTTCTCCTCCTAACTCAAACCTGAGCCTGGAGAAACTCAGCTCCGTAGCACCGGCAAGGATCCTGAAATACTTTGGGTAGATTTTTAACTATAAATTTTGCCCGGGCAGCGCCATCAGGCTACTGTTTTTCGATGTCCAACTGCCAAGGGATTATTTACGTGCGCAACAATACACAGGCGTCCGATCTCACTACCCAGAGACTAGGGGCAATTTTATTACTAGACGTTCATGAGACAAAATCCCGGTCATCACCGGGGCATGAACCCGAAACCTCCAGCACTCGAGGCGGAAAACCATACCTCGAGACCAAGCACCACTGAAATATGCCTTTCTTGATAAAAATTGTGGTATATACATTCACCCACGCTCAGATGGCGGCCTCTACAATGCTCAGAGATTGAAGGCCAAGACACAATTAGGAGGGTACTGATCAGATAGTTGCTGTTTGCAGATGATGCTGTAATTACAAGGAGGAATTACAACGTCTACTATCTGCATTCTCCAAATCTTGTTCTGAAATTGGTTTACTAAATTAGCAAAACAGAAGACACTGATTATGTTAAGTGTGCACATAGGTTACTTTCAATCTTTATTGACGAAATCGAACTGGAGATAGTAGACAATTTTACAAATTTAGGATAAGAGGTATATATCACATTATCCCTAGATTAAGAAATTAACATCATGATTGGAAAGGCAGCAAAGACAATGAATATTTTAACAAAAAGAGTCTTAGTACTCTTCTTTACTGCAGTGATGCCAGGTCAACTTACTCACACCAAAATCTACTTTTAAACAGCTTTCATATGCGGTGTCTGTAGTATTGGAAAGATCAGTTTGTTCCATGCTCATCTTATTAGACTTAAATTAGATGTATATGACACGTTATGGGGATGGATGATGACAGTATACCAAAGGACATCTCTTTGGTGAATTACAGATGGGTAAGGGATCTCAGGGTCAGCCTCTATTACGAAACAAAGATATGTGTAAGCGGGACATGATTAATAGGGGCATTGATAATGCACATCGGGAGCCGAACCTGTTGCATGGACGGCAAATTTCAGATATTGAATAATGACAAAGGAGACAATGATTCCAGATAAGTCACACATTGAGCGCGTGAGACGTAAGATGGTCCGTGATGGTGAAAATGACCACGTGTTCACATGCATCCATTGTGGACGAACATTTACATTGCGAATTGTTCTGATCAGTCATATTCGGTACCGCCATGGGTTGTAGTTATTACCCCTTTTGAAGTACAGTATACAAACTATCGTCTGTGAAGACGGCAAGGTGCCAATGAAATGAATATATATAACGTGTATTTTTAATGACTGTGGAGTTTTTGAAAATATTGACGTTCCAAGTACTGAATTTACATTTTATCTTGCATGAACTCCTTAGAGGGTGAATACAAAACTGGGAACGGGAATATTTTCAAACATCCCACAGTCATTAAAATGACGCCGTCTCTCTCTCTCTCTCTCTCTCTCTCTCTCTCTCTCTCTCTCTCTCTCTCTCTCTCTCTCTCTCTCTCTCTCTCTCTCTCTCTCTCTATCTATCTCTCTCTCTCTCTTGCCGGAGAGTGAAGACGTGTTTTTGTATCTCTTACTTCTCGGATTATTATTACTGCAAACTGAATCACCTATCATGGATTTTTATATCAATGTGCTCGTTGTGATTCTGAGGATGTGGTGAAATAGTTTTTAGATTAATACAAGTGTTTATTATCGCAAAAATGTGGGTTATATCTAATATTCATTTCGAGTGATAGTTGAACACTATTAAATTTCAACCAATCAAGTGCACGAGGCGTGTCAGATACAACCACGGGACCTCAAATTGCCCGCGGCGTGGCTAGATAACAATGCGATTGCTGCGTTCTTCAAGTTTAGTTAGTCGTAATATTATGCAATAATGTCAAGGGAAGGAGAGTGCTCCGTATTGGAAGTGAATGGTGAAAGGACTCGCTCAGGTTTACGATCGGCTGTCAATAAAACTTACACACTAAACAAAGAGAGGGCCGTGAAGAATAAGCTATCCAAGTGCATAAATCCCAACGGCCTAGTCGTCAAACACACCAACTCAGGACAGTGTGTTACTATTTCCTTCAACAACACACTCTATTATGAGGCATTCCGAACTTGCCTACTCAACTACTACAGGCTTGAACTAATTGAACACAGGCAAGATAAGCACGGGGCCCACGTTGAGGATCTGATTACGACGCCAGTGATTACGATACATTTGTACCGCAGAAAAAATAAACTCATGACACAGGGCAGTAATGAAAACATTAATTCCTGGCTAAAAGTAGATTTTGTTGAACTTGAAAACTCGACACAGATATTCACCGAATCTACTCATACGATGAGTGTACATGACAACATCAACACGAGGCCTGCCAACCCACCAGCGCTCTTGGCTATTGAATACCCAATGGAGCGTATCCAAAACAACATAGAACCCAATGTTGACATTGTTGAAGAAGTACCTGCCTCAGATAACAATAGCATCTTAACTATCAATGGACATTCGTGCGACTGTAAACAGCGCATTGAGGAAATAGAACAATCACTAAAGGCGCTCATTGTCACTGTTTCAACCAACATTGAAGCAAACAACAAGATAAGCAGTGATTACAATGCTCTCAAGACAGAAGTCGCACTCCTGCGAGACGAAAATTTGCTGCTGAGAAATACAGTTCAAATCTTACAGAATGCGTCCTCTACAAACCAAACCGAAGAAGCATGTAATTCTCAAGCAACCGCTTCATCCTTGGGAAATCTTGGGGAAGCTCAATCCCACCCAGAACAGATAATCACTATGAAAACAACTCAACGCGCAGAGGAAGATAAAAAACAACAAACACCTCAATGTGCAGACGAAGATAAACAACAACAAGCAGTCTACCCCATTGACGTCAAAATAAGCAATAGGTTAGAAGTACTTCAAGAAAAGTCACCAGAAAACGTACAGTGCTTTAACATGCTGCAAACGGGCAAGACAAGCCAACAAGATACATCGGGAGAACCACATGGAGACATAAAGACTGCTGATAATCGGAAATGGATGAAACAACGGTCGAGACGTGCTGACAACCAACATGTACAGACAGCACGAACTGACTGTACACATATTATACTAGGCGATTCCTTAATGAAAGGTTTATACAGCGACAGGATGGCCACATCAGACAAAGACATTGTTTCAATAATCCCACTGCCTGGGGCTGGTGTAGACCGGCTAACAGACAAGATTAGCAGGTTGGCTGTTAATCATAGCGTCAGAAGGGCAAGCGTACATATTGGCATCACCGACACCATGAACAACCAACAAATCACAGGGTCTCAACTGCTGGCACTCTTGAACGGATTACGTCACACTTTTCCTAACTCATCCATTTTTTCTCCTCCATCATATCACCGAGTTATGGACACCAGCGCCGTCTAGCTGACATAAATAACAACATGTTGCAGAAGTTCTGTTCTCAAAACAAGATACAATTCATCAACAATACAGCATCATTCACTTCACAGGCTGGTGCACCAAAAAAGAGTCTTTACAAGGATCAAATACATTTATCTACATTGGGCACCAGTTCTCTCGCCAAGAATTTAAAATATCCAGAACGGACATACCATACATCCAATACGGGATCGCGCCGGACACTTGTAGCTACTCCTGAAACTCAAGCCAGACGACATACTCCCGTCACATCAAGTACAAATAGGACAGAAGTGTGCATACCACTCATAACCACTGCACCTGAAATCCAAGCCAGACGGGACACTACCACAACACCAAGTCCGTTAAATACGTCGTCTTTCACACAGGAGGGTAATAATTACGAAGATATGATTCCTATTCTCCCCAGAAAGGATCCGACTCTCAGCAACAACGACGTGCCAGCACAACCTCCTGTTAGCCACCAACCAGAGGCTCTAGTTGGTAGTCATTACATACCCATGAGACATCATCAGTACCCATTTAATTGTAATCCAGAATGGTTGCACCTCACACGGTATAGCCCAGCTACACTTCGTCAAGCACTTATAATGTCGCTATACCAACAACCAACACAACCTGGTATTTACTAGCAACTTAGGACAAAGCTACACCGGATCTCGGTACAAGAAAGAGCCTCTCCTTAAGCGTTTATCTGCATATTTCGTTATAACTTGATCTAGTAACGTATTAGGTTATAAGTTATTACAAACATTGACTGGTTTTGACTTTATATTAATTGATAGTACTTAGGTGTATAGCTTTTATAATAATTATAATTGTGTTTTCACGGTGAGTGAGGGGGTCTTCACTGCTCTTCCTTACGGATCTGTGTACGTATTTTTATATATTTACAGAGATATTACTGTTTCTCTGTACTTCAGAGTGTGTTTTGTAATAAGGGACGTAAGTTGTATTCACTTTGTGTGTGTGTGTTTTGCTTTTAAACTTGTGATTACGCATTGTTGAAATGTCTAATAAGTACGAACACTGGCTCAGGAATAATGGGCTCAGAATCGGGCATGTAAACTTATGCCATCTATTAAGGAAGCTGCCCGAACTATCACTTATACTTAATCAAAATTGTCACATGTTTGGCGTTAGCGAAAGTCGATTACATGGCAACATCTCAGATGATGACATCGCTATCAGAGGTTTTAGAACCATTAGAAGAGATCCCTATCAGAAACAAGAGACGGGTATTGCAGTTTATATTTCCAACTCGCTTAACGCCCACCGCAGGCTAGACTTTGAAACCTGTGAGATTGAGTGTGTATGGATAGAGGTTAAACTTCAAAATTGCATACCGCTAGTAGTTGGCTATCTTTATCGAAACCCCAGTGCAGGAAATATCTGGTATGAAAAATTCACCACTATGATGGATGTAGTCTTTAGTAATGCTAGGGAAATAATATTGCTAGGTGACTTCAACATAGACGCTAACAAATCAAACAAAACATGGGAAAACATAATAGAGTCATATAATTTCCAACAGTTAGTCAAACAAGCCACTAGAATCACTAAATCATCTGCAACACTTATAGATCATATTTATACTACGTGTGCTGATAACATCACAGAATGTAGTGTACCTATCAATGCAATGAGCGATCATTATCCAGTATATTGCACGTGGTCGAAAAGGGGCACCAAAACTCCCAAACACAAACATATAAGCATAAAATATAGAAATTACAAAAATTTCAATCGAGACGTCTTCTTACAAGATTTGGTCAACTCATCTCTAGAGTATGTTTACCAGCTTCCTGACCCAGACGATGCTCTGGACCACTGGCTAAAGACCTTTCTAAGTATATTTGATAAACATGTTCCATTTAAGGAAGTTCGTGTTAAACATCACACAAAGCCCCCGTGGATCACACAGGAGGTAGTTGAACTTATGAGAGATCGCGACAGGGCTCACAAAAATAGAGATCTAACTATGTACCGTAGTCTGAGAAACAAAGTTCAATATGTTATTCGGAAGGAAAAGAAAAACTATTTTAAGAACATAGTAATAGATAAAACCAACACTAAAGATATATGGAAAGCAATTAATACCTTGACAAACAAACACAAATCATCACAATCATTACCATCAAATCAGGTTACATGTGATCAATTCAGTAGATACTTTCAGTCCGACATAAACCAACTGAAGGCTGCAATACCAGATGCGCCTCATGACATATCTTTATTATCATCATTCTGTGAGAACAAATGCTATGGACACATTTCCTCCAACATACCGCTAATGACGACAACTGAAGTATTTACTCATCTCCGTAATCTAAAAAACAATAACTCATCAGGACTAGATGGAATTAGTAGTCGGATCCTTCGCCATGCTGCACCGGCGATCTGCGAGTCACTAACTTTTATATATAATCAATGTCTAACCAGAGGTCACTTCCCATCAGCCTTTAAAATCGCTAAAGTGTATCCTCATTTAAAAGCTGGTCCTCTAGACGATCGTCTCATGAGTAATTATAGACCAATTTCCATATTATCCTCATTATCCAAACCGCTAGAAAAGCACATCCACAAAACAACACTAGATCACTTAGTTCGCCATAAACTGATAGTTGACAGCCAGTCAGGATTTCGGCCAAAATATTCTTGCCATACGGCACTAACAAACATGATAGAAAACTGGCATCAAAATATTAACAACAATACTCTATGTGGAGCGGTGTTTATAGACTTTAGGAAAGCATTCGATATGATAGATCATACTATTCTAATTAAAAAACTAGAAACAATGAAAGTAAGTTTTAATATAGTGACATTAATAAAATCATTCTTATTAGACAGAAAGCAAGTAGTATCACACAATAAAGTTTTATCTCAAGCCATTACCATTAATATTGGAGTACCTCAGGGGTCTATTCTTGGCCCTCTATTATTTGCAATTTATATAAATGATCTTCCATTAAATCTGTCGTCGTCCTGCGATCTATTTGCTGATGACTGCACAGTATATACAAACGCTGTTGATCGTAATGTGCTAGAATTATCCTTGCAACAGGAAATAAATAGTGTAGTTAACTGGAGTCATGCAAACCGCATGCAAATTAACATTACTAAAACAAAGTCTATGTTAATAGGAACCAGGCAAAGACTTCACACTCTAAACTCGCAGAGAACTCTTCAGCTGCACATTGGCAGCACGCCTGTAGAAAGTGTCACCGAGCACAAGACACTGGGTGTTATCATAGATCAAAATCTAACTTTTAACTCACATGTTCATGCTCTAGTTAAACAAATAGCCAAAAAAGTATACCAACTTGCCAAAATTAAAAATTTCCTTGACGAAAACACAAGAAAGATATTCTATACTTCTCATATACAAACACATATTGATTACTGCTCCACAGTCTGGGATGGATGCTCCAAATCAATAACAAAACGCCTATATTCACTCCAGAAAAGGGCAGTGCGTTTAATTAATGGTGAAAAGCTTACCGACAATGCTAACCTATATAAACGTCTCCGGTTACTGCCACTCCACAAGCGCCTGCTTTTTAATAAGACCAAACTAATTCACAAAATCCTATTTCAAAATGCCACAAGCTACCTTTGGCCATTGTTTAAATATAACGCTAGACATAGCGAACGACTAAATATACTTCATGTCCCTAAACCTAGGATAGACTTATATAAAACAAGCTTAGCATACTCTGCCGCTCAGTTGTGGAACAATCTTCCACAAGAAATCAAAGACACCACCAATCATGATACATACATCGCAACCTGTTTGAACACTACCTTAGTACAGACTACATGCCCCCATAACAAATAACACAAAAAAGACAATAATGGTAACTTATCTCAAACGACAACTAGCCAAAAAAAAATTCCCTTATGTATGGCACGTTACACCCTCCTTAGGTATTTATAATGCCCATGTTAAACACTGCCTCAGTGAGTCATTTGTTATTGATTATTTTTCATGCGTTTTAATGTTCTTTTGTTGTCAAAAGTTGCTTCATAAGTGATGTTGAATGAAAGAATGTATGAGAGGAAATAGAGAAGAAGGGCAGAATGTCAGACGGGCCTGCGTGCCCAATTCTTAACCCTTTGAAAATAAAGACTTATTATTATTATTATTATTATCTCTCTCTCTCAACACACACACACAAACACACACAGACACGCACACACACACACACACAAACACACACACAGTGTACTTTTCACTTATTTATATGATATATATTTTTATAGTTTCTATAATAGCGCTGTCCTGCTGATCAGTCGTTTTTAGGAATCTAGCAAGAACTGTACTATTGCACTTGAGCTGCAACGGGGATCTGCCATGTCCCCAGTGATTTTTGGTTTTTGTTTTTAATGTCAACTTATATTACATTATTTTTATATGCCAACTCAGAGGCAGACATGCAACACAATGTTTCAGCTTTTTCATATGCCTGTGCCAACTTTGGGCTCAATATCAACTTGGAGAAGATTGTAGTTATGTACAAGCCAGCTCCAGGAAATAATCACACCGTGCCGAATATCAAGGTGAACGGTCATCGTCTAAGTGTTGTGGACAAATTCACCTATCTTGGCAGCACTGTGTCACAAGCTGCCACAGTTGATGACGAAGTGAAAGCAAGAATCTCCAAGGGCAGCGCGGCCTTTGGCACATTGTACAAGAATGCATGGGACAGAAATGGAATAAGACTGCAAACAAATCTGAAAGTCTATAAAGCAGTTGTATTATCCATTGTTTACCAGCGACATGCTAGGGAATTAAACCTCTTCCACACAGTCCTCCTTAGAAAGCTATTGAAGATTAAATGGCAAGACAAGTTCCCAGACACTGAATTTCTAGAAAGAGCATCCATGCCCAGTATCCACACTCTACTAATGAAAAATCAGATTCGCTGGGCTGGTCACTTAACTCGTTTGCCAGATCACACGCTCCCTAAACAAATTTTTTACGGCGAGCTGCGTTGCGGTAAACGCTCCAAGGCGGCCAGAGGAAACGTTTTAAAGACACTATGAAAGTCTTACTTAAAGCTATTGGAATTCATCCTGACACCTGGGAGACTGCTGCTAAAGACCATAATTTATGGCGTACATCATTACATAAGGTTGCGGTCACTTGTGAAGCAACCAGGACTGCAAGAGCTGTGAAGAAGAAGGCTGGACAGAAAAACCACTGCAGGAGTACCTCCACCTGGAACGTCAAGCATTCTTTGCCCACATTGTCAAAGAACATTTCGAGCCAAAATAGTCCTTATCAGCCATCTTAGAACTCACGGCTCCATACTTTCAACCCCTCTGGATGATATGAAAGGTCAACATCATTCTTGATGGACAAACAAAGAACGATTTTTTGTTTTTGTTTTTAATGTATACATCATCAATATTACAGCTATTGAAACACCGGGCATTGGCAGTGGTCCCTTTTTTATATAGTGTTCTCTTCCATTATGTATATTGTCATATTCTCATATTATACATATATACATAAGGTCGACCACATAGTGTAAAATGAGGGGTCAAGTAATTAGTTATCAATTTCTGTCCTTCCTTCTTTCTATCATATATTGTGTGCACTGCCCCATCTGTTATGTAGAATATCAATTATATTCTCTGCAGCTTCCTGCTCTTATACCAAGCACCGGACTGACAATTTGGAGTGAAGAGGAAGTCATAAACCAAATATCAATTATTAGGCATGTTGTTCCATTGTAAGCGTTCATTGTATACTTATCGTTTTCTTTCCTCAACTTAAACTAGACATGTTATTCCAGACATTTTATTTTCTACCAAAGAACAGTTAGTCTTAATTGTTCCTGATGTTCTTCATATGCTGGCTCCGTGGCGTAAGGTATACGGACGCAATTCGTAATTCCGCTTACCGTATTCGAAGCATGGCCGTGGGTGACAGCTATACGTGCCGGTCGTTCAGAAACAATGTCAAACTCATTCAGTCAGTAGCGTGTCCTTTGCAGAACCTCGCTCCCATAACAACATTCAGGAAAACCTCTCGATCATAAGCAAGATGTCCCGCGTTCGATACACCCATGTGGATATCATCCGCCTCATCCTGCACCCATATTCTCTTTGGCCTTCCTCTTCCTCTCTTCCCAGGCATATACCCCTCCATTATTGTTCTCTCCAAACTTTCGTGACGTTTCAAGTGACCAAAATATTTCAATTTTCTTTGTTTTATCGTCTTTAATAGCCAACCTTCTTCAATATTCAGCTCTTGAAGTATGGATGCATTTGTTCTTTTATGTATCCAAGATATTCTTAGAACTCGTCTATAACATTTATATTCAAAGGCATTTATGCGCTGCTCAGCTTGATTATAGGCGTATGTTGCAATGGGAAAAATGCATGCTCTTAAAAATCTAACTATTGTAGTTCTGTCTGTCCCATTCCATAATTTATTCAGCTGTTTTAGTCATTGAAGAGCAATTGATAGTCGTCGTTTAATTTCTCTCATTGTGTCACCGTTGTTGGTAACAAATGACCCAAGATATTCAAAATTTTCCACCACCTCCAATTTTTCCTCATTAACATATATTTCTTTCTCCATAGTGGTTTTATCTGTATGCATTATCTTTGATTTTGCAATGTTAAGATACAGGTTGTGATTTTCACTATTCAATTGGGCTGAGGCTATTAGACATCAGACTGATTAGACCTCAAGCAAGGAGTCCGTCAGGGATGTGTGCTGTCCCCCTATTTGTTTAACCTGTACGCCGAAAATATTATGATAAATGTAAGAGATGATATAAACAGGGAGCTATATGAAGCTATATACACGTGAATCGTACAATTATCTTGGAACAGTCATAACATCTGATGGGAGATGCCTTGAAGAGATTAGAACAAGAATCGCCATGGCGAAAGTAGCCTTTAGCAAGATGAAAAACATTCTGACCAATACAAAGATGTCAATTGAAACGAGAAAAAGAGTGTTGAGGTGATACATAGAGTCTGTTCTTTTGTATGGATGTAAAACTTGGACAATGAGCAGTCAAGCTGAAAAGCATCTGATGGCTGCAGAAATGTGGTTTCTGAGGAAAATGCAAAGAATACCATGGACAGACAGAAAAACCAATGACCAAGTACTACAGGAGACAAATGAACATCGTAAACTGATTAGAGAAATTAGACGTAGACAGTCAAAATTTTTTGGACATGTTATGAGAAGAAATGGTTTGGAGAACTTAGTGACAACTGGCAAGATCGAAGGGAACAGACCAAGAGGAAGACCGAGAGGAAAATACCTGGATGGCTTGGCCACATGGCATGGACGAGACAGGAACACTGAGCTGATCCACGACACTGGTGATCGAGTGAAATGGCGCGTCATGACCGCCCACGCTTTCCGGCATGGCACATGATTGTTTGATTGATATGATGCCCTAAATATCGGGGATCATGACATACCAGAGATTCGTTATGCTGATGATACAGTATTCTATCAACAACACATAATGGTATAGAAAACCAAATAGCCTCAACCCAATTGAATAGTGAAAATGATAACTTATATTTTAACATAGCAAAAACAAAGATAATGTACACAGATAAAACTGATATGGAGAAAGAAATGTATGTTAATAACGAAAAATTGGAGGTGGTGGAAAATCTCGGGGCATTGATTACCAACAATGGTGACACAAAGAAAGAAATTAAAAGGTGAATATCTCCTGCTCTTCAAAGACTAAACAACTGAATAAATTGTGGAGTGGGACAGATAGAACTACAAAAATTAGATTTTGAGCATGCATCTTTCTCATTGCAACATACGCCTGTGAGACCTGAACACTTACTAAACAAGCTGAACAGCGAATACATGCCTTTGAATATAACTGGTATAGACGAGTTCTATGAAAATTTTGGGTAAAGAAAAGAACAAATGCATCCACACTTCAAGAGCTGAATATTGAAAAAAAGGTTGGCTTTTAAAGACGATAAAACAAAGAAAAATTGAAATATTTTGTTCACTTGAAACGTCACGAAAGTTTGGAGAGAAAAATAATGGATGGATATATGCCTGGGAAGAGAGGAAGAGGAAGGCCGAAGATAAGACGGGGGTGCAGGATGTGGCGGATGATTTCCAGAAATGTGTATCGGGCGCAGGGCATCTTGCTTATGACCGAGAGGTTGTTATGGGGGAGATGTAATGCAAATGACATGCTACTGAATAAATGCTTCTTGGAAACAAAACAGATACTGGGGCAACCTTCGACACACGTCTCCTGCATAGAAAGATACATATAAGTAATAATTCACCCTCCCTCTTTCCCAACACTTTACTGTGAATAGGTATATACAAGAAATATACTTCAATGAATGTTGAATCACCAAAAAACAAGAAGTAGATTGTGAACTTTTCTAAAACACGATTACAAGAAATGAATTGGACGTTGCGGCCCAAACCTTGGTCAGCACAGAACAAACCGACACAAAACTACATGAAACACACTACATGACAATAATATTAATGGTACTTATCTGAATCTGTATCCTAGCTTGCAGTGACTGATGACTGACACGCGTTCGACGGCTATCAGTGGATTTATGGGCCGGATATATGGTCAACGGGTCAAAGGTCAATATCGTCAGAAGCTCAGGTATTGGCTAAACAGCTCGGTGGGAAGGGGGTGCTGTGGAGAGGCGCCCATGTGGGCAAAGGTTAAAAATAGGATAGGCGAAGATGTCACGGACGCTCTTAACAATTGGCAATATTTCTTTGTGCGTTCGAAACACAGTGGCAGAAGATTTAATTGTGTTGGTCCTCACAGAGGGGCATGAGTAGCGGTCGCTAGCAAAACGATTGCAAACCTTCGAACGCATACCCGCCAAGTTGGGAACCAATGCAAAGTTGAATAAGGCATGCGTCTGAAATACGTATGATTAATTATAATATGAAGAATAAGAAATTAACTTAAATCAGAAAAAGGGGTTGAGCAGTGTGGATTGTAGAAGGCAAAGACACAAATATATATATCTTGCTACCATTAACAGCAATAGCAATTACAATTAACAGTGATCCATATATTTCTTTGTTGACTACACTTAAATATTTTACAGGTGAAAAATTAAGAAATCAAGAAGTCTGTTAGAAAATGAAAACACTGATGGTGCATATCTGAGGGTTAAAAACATACATGAGTACAACATGCAGCCACAAGAATAGTCAACGAAATGGGAACTTTTCAGTATATCAAACAAGCTGTTATACAGGACTGCCTACCGATACCGGCTCGTTT
>JACEFZ010006118.1:0-99417 GCA_014155875.1 Cepaea nemoralis | reverse complement strand
TTTTTTTTAATTTTTTTAATTTTTTTTTCTGTTTGGTGATGTGCTCATGCCTATGTTACTATATATATATATATATATATATATATATATATATATATATATATATATATATATATATATATATATATATACCAGACGACACAGCCCAGCTTCGCCCAGCCCCTGGTGGGGAGTGTCTCATTTAATTCATATTCGGCCCCTGCTCCCGTTCCCAAAAATTCAAAATTGATCTTAAACTAACTATTTCAGCTGCATCCACGCGAGTGAGAAAAACAACTGTTCATAACTAATTTCTGGTTTAATCAGAGAGTGGGTTCCCTTGCAGCAAGATGCTGTATCATCTGTTTCTGAAGCTCGTGCCATTTTCTTTCGTGCTGGAGGAAAAATTGTTGATTTTAAACTAACTATGCCAGCTGGCTCCACGGGAGTGAGAAGAACATCTGTACAAAATTTCATCTCAATCGGATGGACAGTTCGGGAACGCATAAAGGACACACAAACAAAGACAGAAACATTCTCTTGTATATATATATATATATATATATATATATATATATATATATATATATATATATATATATATATATATATATATATCTTATTTATAAAAAAGGATGTGTGTGGGTGGGTGGGTGGATGTGTATGTCCTTTATGCGTTCGCGAACGGCCCATCCGATTGAGATGAAATTTTCTACACGCCTTCCTCTCATTCCAGCGCTGCCAACTGTCATATTTTTTTTTCTTCTTCCTCCTCCTCCCTCCTCCCCCTCCCTAAATACGTACATAAATATATGATGATGATGATGAAAGAATCCCCGAACCAAAACGCTAGGAAAAGTGAAGAAAATGACGTGACTACACAGAATCGTCACACGGCAATCATCATCATCATCATCAATTGCCGTGCCGGCTGGCGTAGGCATTCATGGTTCTCCGTAGATCTCGGTCTTTGGTTTTCTGGATCAACTCTGCTGCTGATATATATGCCTCCATGCCACGGCAATATCAATAACAATTCATCTTTTTATGTGTAAGGAAGTTATCTACAGTCGTGTAGAAGGGAAGAACAATCAATGGAAGGACCGAAATCACAGAACCTAGACGAGTATGAATTCGGAATGGCGAACTCCCTCCTCCTCTCTTCTCCTCCTCCTCCCTCTCCCTCCTCCTTCTCCCTCTTCCTTCTCCCTCTTCCTCTCCCCTCCTCCTCCATCCTCCTCCCTCCTCCTCCTCCTGCCTCCCTCCTCCTCCTCCTGCCTCCTTCTCCCTCATCATCCTCACTCCTTCTTCTCCCTCTTCCCTCTTCCTCCTCCTACCTCCTCCTCCCTCCTCCTCCTCCCTTCTCCTCCTCTTCCTCCTCATCCTCCCTCTACCTCCTTCCTTCACCTTCCTCCTCCTCCCTCCTCCTCCTCTTCCACCTCCCTTTCCTTCCTCCCCTCCTCATTCTCCCTCCTCCTCCCTCCTTCCTCTCCCTCCTCCCTCCTCCTCCTTCCTTCTTCTCCCTCTGCCTCCTCCCTCCTCCTCCTCCCTCCTTCTCCCTTCTTCTCCTCCTCTCCCCTCCTCCTCCTACCCTCTTCCTCTTCCCCTCTTCCTCCTCCCCCTCCATCCCTCCTCCCTCTTCCTCCTCCTTCCTCTTCCTCCTCCATCCTCTTCCTCCTCCTCCTTCTTCCTCCTCCTTCCTTCTCCTCCCTCTTCCTCGTCCTACCTCCTCCCTTTTCCTCCCTCTACCTCCTCCCTCCTCCTCTCCACTCCTCCTCCTACCCTCTTCCCCTCCCCCTCCTCCCTCCTCCTCCTACCTCCATCCTCCTCCTAATCCCTCCTCTTCCTTTCTCCCTCTTCCTCCTCCCTCTTCCTCTTCCCTCCTCCTCCTTCTCCCTCCTCCTCCCTTCTCCTCATCCCTCCTCCTCCCTTTTCCTATCTCTACCTCCTCCTCCTTCCTCCACATCCCTCTTCCTCCTCCTCCCTCCTCATCATTCCTCCTCCTCCCCATCCTCCCTCCTCCTTCTACCTCTTCCTCCTCCTCCTTCTCCCTCCACCTCCTCTCTCCTCCTCCCTCTCCCTCTTCCTCCTCCTCCTGCGTTTTCCTCCTCCCTCCTCCTCCTCCTCCCTCTCCCTCCTCCTCCCCCTCCTTCACCCTCCTCCTCCTCCTTCCTCCTCCCTCTTCCTCCTCCCTCCTCCTCCTCTTTCCCCCCTCCTCTTCTTAATCCCTCTTCCTCCCTACTCCTCCTCTCTCCGCCTATCTCTTTCTCCCTCCTCCTCCTCCCTCCTCCACTCTCTTCCTCCTCCCTCCTCCTCCCTCTTCCTCCTCCTCCCTCCTCCTCCTCCTCCCTTCTCCTCCTCCTCCTTCTTCCTCCCTCTCCTCCTCCTCCTCCCTTCACATTCCTCCTCCTCCCTCTTCCTCCTCCCTCCTCCTCCTCTCTCCTCCTCCTCCCTCTACCCTCCCCCCCTCCTCCTCCTCCTTCCTCCTCCCTCCTCCTCCCCCTCTTCCCTCCTCCCTCCTCCTCCTCCCTCTCCTCCTCCTCCTGCATTCTCCTCCTCCCTCCTTCTCCCTCTCCTCCTCCTCCCTCCTCCTCCTCCTAATCCCTCCTATTCCTCCCTACTCCTCCTCTTCCCTCCTCCACCTCCCTCTTCCTCCTCCCTCCTCCATTTACCCAAGACAGACAGACAGACAGATAGTCGGGAACGGGATCTTATATGACTAATTATATGATTTAAATGAGATGCTCTCCACCATGGGCTGGGCCGGGTCAGACAGACAGACAGATAGATAGATAGACAGACAGACAGACAGTCGGGAACGAGAACTTATATGACTACTTATATGAATTAAATGAGATGCTCCCCACCAGGAGTTGGGTGATGCCGGGCCGGGTCAGACAGACAGACAGATAGATAGTCAGGGAACAGGAACTTATATGACTACTTATATGAATTAAATGAGATGCTCCCCATCAGGGTCTGGGCGAAGCCGGCCGGTTCAGACAGACAGACAGATAGACAGACAGAGAGATAGATAGTCGGGAACGGGAACGGGAGCTTATATGACTACTTATATGAATTATATGAATTAAATGAGATGCTCCCCACCAGGGTCTGGGCGAAGCCGGGCCGGGTCAGCTAGTGTAAATATATATATATATATATATATATATATATATATATATATATATCTATATAATATATATATATATATATTGTTTTAAGGAAAAACACTCCTACCTAGGAACATTGATTTACTTCACAGAAATTGGTGAATAATTCCACATTTTCATTCATTACTCCTGGTCCGTGTTTTCTCATAGTGTCTTCGTAACCTAGGAACATTGATTTACTGCACAGAAATTGGTGAATAATTCCACATTTTTATTCATTACTCCTGGTCCGTGTTTTCCCATAATCTGCTCGTAACCTAGGACATATTGATTTACTGCACAGAAATTGGTGAATAATTCCACATTTTCATTCATTACTCCTGGTCCGTGTTTTCTCATAGTGTCTTCGTAACCTAGGAACATTGATTTACTGCACAGAAATTGGTGAATAATTCCACATTTTTATTCATTACTCCTGGTCCGTGTTTTCCCATAATCTGCTCGTAACCTAGGACATATTGATTTACTGCACAGAAATTGGTGAATAATTCCACATTTTCATTCATTACTCCTGGTCCGTGTTTTCCCATAATCTGCTCGTAACCTAGGACATATTGATTTACTTCACAGAAATTGGTGAATAATTCCACATTTTCATTCATTACTCCTGGTCCGTGTTTTCCCATAATCTCCTCATAACCTTGTTTATCCAATTCTATCTTGGCATTTAGGTCATCCATCAAAATTTGTTTGGCAGAGAATCAAGGAACATTAATCAACAAATCAGGAAAAGCTTGGAATCAACGAGATGTGGTTCTTGAGACGAATGTTGCAAATACCATGATTAACTAACGATGATTGCTTGGAAGAGACGAATGTTGCAAATACCATGATTAACTAACGATGATTGCTTGGAAGAGACGAATGTTGCAAATACCATGATTAACTAACGATGATTGCTTGGAAGAGACAAATGAAACTAGAACAAAACAGAACATTATATACAACTATAAGAAAAGAGACAAAAAAGCATTCTTTGGTCATGTGATTAGAAGAGAGGCTTTGGAGAATATCGTGACAACTGGAAAGATCAGTGAGAAAAGAGGCAGAGGCAGACTAAGAGAAATAATGCTGGATGGATTGAGATGGGTGCAAGGAGGAATATCATCAGCAGAACACCAAAAACTGAGAGCTGGGGAGAGACATGAGTGCCTATGCCAGCTGGCAGTACACATGATGATGATGAGCACAATTGAGACATTGCCACTTCTTTGAGTTCTTTGAAGTTTTATGTACAACTCCCCCTGAACTGATTCATTGTTATCACTTGTTGGTGCATAACACAGGATCATATTCATGTTTATTTGCTTTTGTGTGGCTTTAAATGTTGCTGTTAATATTATCAAACACGCTGATTTCTCCTCTATTAATGCTTATGTATGTGTGGAGGGGTTGTGAGTGGGGGATGTATGTGAGTGGATGGGGGAATGTGTGGTGGGTTGGGGGCTGTGTGTGGGTGAGGGATGTGTGAATGTGGGTGGGTAGATGGAAGATGTATGTAGGCAGGTAGGTGGGGGATGTGTAGGTGTGAGCGGTTGAGGGATGTAGTGTGTGTTGGTGGGTGGGGGATTGTGTTGGTGGGGAATGCATATGTGGGTGGGTGGGTGAATGGGTGTGTGGCAGTGGGGGGATTGTGTGGGTTGAGGAATGGGTGTGTGATAGGTGTGTGGGATGGGTGTGGGGATGTGTGTGTGTGGGTGGGGGATATGTCTGTGTGGGTGGGGGTGTGCGTGGGTGAGTGGAGGATGTATGTGTGGGTGGTGAGGGTGTTTGTAAGAGGGGGATGTGTGGATTGGTGGGAGATGGGTGGGAAGATTTGTGTGTGTGTGTGTGTGTGTGTGTGTGTGTGATAGATGTGTGGGTTGGGATGTGAATGGGGGATGGCGTGTGTGGGTGGGGATGTGTATATGGGTGGGGTGTTGTGTGGGAGGGGAGATGTGTATGGTTGAGGGGTCTGTGGGTTGGTGGAGGAGGTGTGATTGGGTGTGGGATGTGCGGGTGGGTAAAGGATGTATGTGAGGGTGGGGGATGTGTGTTTGGCTGGGTGGTTAGGGTGTGTGAGTGTGGGTGGGTAGATGGAAGATGTATGTGTTGATGGGTGGGTGGGGGATGTGTAGGTGTGAGCGGTTGAGGGATGAGTATGTGAGTGGATAGATGTGTGTGGGAGAGGAGTGTATGGGTGGGGGATGTGTGTGTGGGTGGGATAATGTATGGATGGGGAGTGTGTGTGTGTGGATTGTGAGGGAGGTGTGTGTGGGTGGGGAGATGTGTGCAGGTGGGGGATGTGTGTGTGGTGGGGATGTGTGAGTGGGTGGGTGGGGGTGTGGGTGAGTGTGGGTTGGTGGGGGATGTGTGGGTTGGTGTGGAGATGAATGGGTGAGGAGGTGTGTGGGTGGGTGGCAGGAAGTGTGTATGAATGGGGCATGTGGGTGGGGAATATGTGGATGAGTGAGGGATGTGGGAATGGGGATGTGTTTGGGTTGGTGGGTTTGTGTTGGTGGGTAGTGGTATGTGTAGGTGTTGGCAGGTGGGGGATGTGTGGGTGTAGGTAAGTGGGGGATGTGTGTGTGGGTGGGCATGTTGGGGCATGTGTAGGGGTGTGGAGGATGTGTGTGTGTGTGGGATGTGGGTGGGGGAATGTGTGGGTGGGGGAATGTGTGGGTGGGGTGTGGGTGGGGTGTGGATGGTGTGTGTGGATGAAGGATGTATGTGCGGTTGGTGGGGTGTGTAGGTGGATGTGAAATGTTTGGGTGTGTGGGGAAATGTGTGTGGGGATGTGTGTGTTGATGGGAAGATGTGTGGGTATGGGTGTGTGATGTGTGAGTGGGTGAGGGATTTGTGCATGTTGTGGGATGTGTGTATGTGTGGGAGGGGTATGTGTGTGTGGTTGGGGGTGGGTGGAGCATGTGTGTGTGTGGGTGAGTGTGTAGGTTGGGATTTGTGTGAGTGGGTGGGGAGATGTGTGGGTGGGGTGTGGGTGAGGGATGTGTGTGTGTGGGTGGCTGTAAGATGTCTGGGTTGGTGGGGGATGTGAGTGGGTGGAGGGATGTGTGAGTGGGTGGAGGGATGTGTGAGTGGGTGGAGGGATGTGTAAGTGGATGGGGGAATGTGTAGTGGGTGTGGGCTGTAATTGTGGGTGAGGGATGTGTGTGTGTGGGTGGGGAATATTTGGGTGGATAAGTGGAAGTGTGTATTGGGGTGGGGGTTGTGTTGGTGGGGAATGTGTATGTGGGTGGGTGAATGGGTGTGTGGTGGTAGGGGGATTGTGTGGGTTGAGGAATGGCTGTGTGATAGGTGTGGGGGATGGGTGTGGGGATGTGTGTGTGGGTGGGGGATATGTCTGTGTGGGTGCGGGTGTGTGGGTTGGTAGGGGAGGTGTGATTGGGTGTGGGATGTGTGGGTGGGTAAAGGATGTATGTATGAGTGGGGGATGTGTGTTTTGCTCGGTGTTTGGGGTGTGTGAGTGTGGGTGGGTAGATGGAAGATGTATGTAGGCAGGTGGGTGGGGAATGTGTAGGTGTGAGCGGTTGAGGGATGGGTACATGAGTGGATAGATGTGTGTGTATGGGTGGGTGGGAGATGTGTAAGTGGGTGGGAGAATGTGTGTGGATTGTCAGGGGTGTGTGTAGATGGAAGATGTGTGTGTGTGTGTGGGAGATGTGTGTGGGAGAATGTGTGTGGATTGTGAGGGGGTGTGTGGATGGAAGATGTGTGTGGATGGAAGATGTGTGTGTGTGGGTGGGAGATGTGTATGGGAGTATGGGAGACATGCATGTGAGTGGGGGTTGTGTGTGTATGGGATGTGTGTGTGCAGGGATATGTGCATGTGGGTGGGGGGATGTGTGCAGCTAGGGATGTGTGTGTGGTAGGGGATGTGTGTGTGGTGGGGGATGTGTGTGTGTGGTGGGGGGTGTGTGTGGTGGGGATGTGTGTGTGGTGGGGGATGTGTGTGTGGTGGGGGATGTGTGAGTGCGTGGGTGTGGAGGTGTGGGTGAGTGTGGAATGTGTGGGTTGGTGGGGGTGTGTGGGTGGGTGCAGAGATGAGTGGGTGAGTGGGGAGGTATATGGGTAGGTGGAGGGATGTGTGTATTAATGGGGCATTGTGGGTGGGGAATATGTGGGTGGGTGAGGGATATGTGTGAGGGGATGTGTGTTTGGGTTGGTGTGTTTGTGTTGGTGTTGGTGGGTAGTGTTATGTGTGGGTGTTGGTGGGTGGGGGATGTGTGGGTATTGGTAGGTGGTGGATGTGTGCGTGTGGGTGAGTGGGCATGTTGGGGCATGTGTAGGGGGTGGGGGTGTGTGTAAGCATGGGGGATGTGTGTCAGTGGGAGAATGTATGTAGGTGGGTGTGTGGGTGAGGGATGTATGTCGGGTTGGTGAGGTGTGTGGGTTGGTGGGGAAATGTGAGGGTATGGGTGGATGATGTGTGAGTGGATGAGGGATGTGTGTGGGTTGATGCAGGATGTGTGTATGGGAGGGGTATGTGGTTGGGGGATGTGTGGGTGGGTCGAGCATGTGTGGGTGAGTGTATGTGGGTTGGGATTTGTGTGAGTGGGTGGTGAGATGTGTGTGGGTGTGGATGTGGGTGAGGGATGTGTGTGTGGGTGGGTGCAAAATGTCTGGGTTGGTGAGGGATGTGTGAGTGGATAGAGTGATGTGTGAGTGGATGGGGAATGCATGGTGGGTGAGGGATGTGTGTGTGGGTGGGGGATATTTGGGTGGGTGGGTGGAAGTGTGTGTTGGTGGATGGGTGAGGGATGTGTGTGTGGGTTGTTGCAGGATGTGTGTATGTGTGGGAGGGGTATGTGTATGGTTGGAGGGGAGTCTGTGTGGGTGGGTGGAGCATGTGTGTTTGGATGAGTGTGTGTGGGTTGGGATTTGTGTGAGTGGATGGGGAGATGTATGTGGGTGGGGATGTGGGCGAGGAATGTGTTTGTGGATGGGTGGAGGATGTCTGGGTTGGTGGGGGATGTGTGAGTGGGTGGAGGGATGTGTGAGTAGATGGGGGAATGTGTGGTGGCTGTGGGCTGTGTTTGTAGGTGAGAGATGTGTGGGTGGGGGATTTGTGGGTTGATGGGTGGAAGTGTGTGTTGGTGGGTGGGGATTGTGTTGGTGGGAATGTTTGTGGGTGGGTGGGGAATGGGTGTGTGGTGGTGGGGGATGTGTGTGGGTTGAGGAATGGCTGTGTGATAGTGTGGGGGAAGGATAAGTCTGTGTGGGTGAGGGGTGTGTGGGTGGGGTATATGTATGTGTGGGTGAGTGGTGTGTGGGAGGTGTGATTGGGTGTGGGGTGTGTGGGTGGGTAAAGGATTATGTGAGGGTGGGGACGTGTGTATTGTTGGGTGGTTGGGGATGTGAGTGGGTAGATGGAAGACATATGTGTTGGCGAGTGGGTGGGGAATGTGTAGGTGTGAGCTGTTGAGGGATGAGTATGTGAGTGGATGGATGTGTGTGGGGGAGGAGCGTATGGGTGGGGGATGTGTGTGTGGGTGGGAGAATGTGTGGATGGG
Organism: Cepaea nemoralis; assembly: GCA_014155875.1. Taxonomy (NCBI): domain Eukaryota; kingdom Metazoa; phylum Mollusca; class Gastropoda; order Stylommatophora; family Helicidae; genus Cepaea; species Cepaea nemoralis. Next base: position 90,755 of record JACEFZ010006118.1, on the reverse strand, counting down.
GAGTGTGTGTGTGGATTGTGATGGGTGTGTGTGGGTGGGGGATGTGTGTGTGTGGGTGTGAAATGTGTATGGGAGTATTAGAGAAGTGCGTGTGTGTGTGGGTGTGAAATGTGTATGGGAGTATTAGAGAAGTGCGTGTGTGAGTGGAGGTTGTGTGTGTGGGATGTGTGTGTGTGCAGGGATATGTGCATGTGGGTGGGGAGATTTGTGTAGGTGGAGGTGTATGTGTGTGGTGGGGGATGTGTTTGTGGTAGAGGATGTGTGAGTGGGTGGGTGGGGAGGTGTGGGTGAGTGTGGGATGTGTGGGTTGGTGGAGGATGTGTGGGTGAGTGCAGAGATGAGTGGGTGGGTGGGGAGGTATGTGGGTAGGTGGAGGGATGTGTGTATGAATGGGGCATGTGTGGGTGGGGAATATGTGGGTGGGCAAGGGATGTGTGGGAGGGGCATGTGTGTTTGGGTTGGTGTGTTTGTGTTGGTGGGTAGTGGTATGTGTGGGTGTGGGTGGGTGGGAGATGTATGGCTGTTGGTAGGTGGGGGATGTGTGTGTGGGTGGGTATGTGTAGGAGGTGTGGGGGATGTGTGTAGGATGTGTGTGTCAGTGGGGGAATGTGTGTGGATGGGGGATGTGTGTGTGGGTGAGGGATGTATGTGTGGTTGGTGGGGTGTGTGGGTGGATGTGAAATGTGTGGGTGGGTGGGGAAATGTGTGTGTGTGGAGATGTGTGTGTGGATGGGAAGATGTGTGGGTATGGGTGGGAGATGTGTGAGTGGGTGAGGGATGTGTGTGTGGGTTGATGCAGGATGTGTGTGTGTGGGAGGGGTATGTGTGTGTGGTTGGGGGGTGTGGGTGGATGGAGCATGTGTGTGTGGGTGAGTGTGTGTGTGTTGGGATATGTGTGAGTGGGTGGGGAGATGTGTATGGGTGGGGATGTGGGTGACAGATGTGTGTGTGTGGGTGCAAGATGTCTGGGTTGGAGGGGGATGTGTGAGTGGGTGGAGGGATGTATGGTAGGTGGGGGATTGTGTGGATGTTTGGGTATGGGTGGGTGATGTGTGAGAGGGTGAGGGATGTGTGTGTAGGTTGGTGCGGGATGTGTGGGTATGGGTGGGTGATGTGTGAGTGGATGAGGGATGTGTGTGTGGGTTGGTGCAGGATGTGTGTGTGGGAGGGGGGATGTGTCACATAACATGATAATATGCATTGTTTATGCTTACAACATTCATTTGACAATGTTTTTTTCCCTATGTGAATATATCATGCACTGTTGATGAACGAAAGATGAGTGATTGGAAAGGCAGAATGTAAGACGGGCCTACGTGCCCAATTTGTAATCCTTTTAAAATAAAGTTAAATTCAATTCTTTGAATAACATTAAGGCCACTCCTTCACTGTGGGGAGAATTCTCCTATATTAATGCTACCCGTCTTTGTGAATCACATTCAGGCTCTCCTTCACTTTGGGAGAATTCTCTTCTATCAATGCTACCTTTGTCTCTTTGAATAACATTAAGGCCACTCTTTCACTGTGGGGAGAATTCTCCTCTATTAATGCTACCTTTTGCGGGGGGCTGCGTGGTCTCAAGGTATGGTGTCCACCTCGAGTGCTGGAGGTCCTGGGTTCAAGCCCCGGTGATGGCCGGGATTTTTTCACGTGGACTTCTAGTAATAAAAATTTCCCCTTGTCTCTGGGTAGTGAGATCGGACGCCCGTGTGTATTGTTGCGCACGTAAAAAATCCTTTGGCAGTTGGAAATTGAAAAAGAGTAGCCAACGGTGCTGTCCGGGCAAAATTTTGAGTTAAAAATCTACCCAAAGTATTTCAGTATCCTCGCTGGTGCTATGGAGTTCGTGCACTGAGCTGAGTTTCTCCAGACTCAGGTTTGAGTTAGGAGGAGAACGGAGCACTTATGGGTTACACCAGTGTGCCGTGATGTTGATCCATCAACTAAACTAAACTAAACTAATGCTACCTTTGTCTCTTCAATGATCACTCCTTCACTTTGGGGAGAATGTTCCTCTGTATAGCTTGGCAACAGCCCTGTTTCACGCATGCTTACAATTTTTGTTTACCTGTTCCGTTCCATCTTGTTTCTCACAATCCCAACATGTTGATCTTATAATATTTTAATTCTTATACCAGCTGTGCTGTCTTCCCTAATTCATACATCATTTCAACACTCCAGGTGGAAATTTTCCTAGCAGATAGGAAGTTAGTCAGCGGTTTTATGCGCAATGTGTCACCACTCTTCTAGAAGAGATTCCGGTCCTCTAGGTTAGCTGAATTATTCTGTTTTCTGTCTGTGACTGGCTGGTCGGATTTTGTGGCTGAATATTTCCATGTGGTGAAGTAGGTTTTCTGCGCAATGTGTCACCACTCTTCTAGAAGAGCTTCCTTTCCTCTTGGTTGGCTGAATTATTCTGTTTTCTGTCTGTGACTGGTGGGTTGGATTTTGTGGCTGAATGTTTTTCTGTGATGGACTAGTCGGTCCTAAGCACAGCTCTTCTCAGTCCCTCTTGCGATATGCCTGTTAGGATGCAGTGTTTTTATTCTTGACTTCCATTACAGCCCCCCATGTAACATACAGGTGAAGGTCAAGTTAAGAGTGTCCAATTCTTCAGCTCGTTTGTTGCCAGAGCAAATCTTTCTTGCTCAATTGAGCAGTGTAAATACCAAGCCACGCTTATAGTGGATGGATGCAAAGCTAGTTGACATTCAGGTTTTGTTCCTTTTTGATTCAGGTTTTGTTCCTTTTCGATAGACTGCTCTCTGGATGCTGCCATCCTCTTGTCATCAGTTTAGGATGTCTAAGAATGATAAGGTGTTGTTATGTTTGTGGTCAGTAGTCAAGGAGATGTTCTTGTGGGCTTGAAAACATGGCGGTGTGTCTACGAAAGCCAGACGACACTCTCTTGTTAATTAACTGACATTGTTGAATATCTCCACACCTGGGAGATTTGTTGATGGAATGAGATGCTGGAACCTCTTTCCCCCGGGTAGATTGAGCCCATTAGCTATTACAGCAGCCAATCTAGGAGATGGAAAACTCAGATTATAAACCCCCAAGTTAAGGTGGACCAACGCGCCGAGGACTGAATGGCCATGGGTGAGCTGGTCGTGAACGTGGAACGTCTGGTATGCGGGTGGGATGGCGCCAGGCGTATGGGCTCCTGAGAGACATCCCCTGCCCCTTCCCTAGCAGGCAGGCTCTACTAGGGTGACCGATTATATCCTGCCGTCATACCTAACCAACTATGAATAATACAAAGTATTATCGCTGAAGCAACGGAGTACGTGCTTTGTGCTCGATACCCTTGACAACAGCCAGCGGGGAGAGAATGAAGCGGAGGAGAAGAGGTAGGGGAGAGGGGGGAAGGAAAAGGAAGAAGAGGGCTGGAGCCAGAAGGGGTAGAAGGAAAACGGATCGTTTGGGACTCAAAAATGTACGGGTTGGGTATTGGAATTGCCGTAGTGCAAAGCAACGAGGACCAATACTGGAGAAACTGGTCTACGATTTTGATGTCCTGATGTTACAGGAACTGAATATAAACTCTTTTAAGTGCCCTGGCTATATATGTTACATTAACCCAACTGGGCAGGGAAGACATGGGCAGGCTCTGGTGGTCAAGGACGGTTTACAGCATTCTATACTACATATGAGTGGGTGGGGTCAGGAGAGTAAAGAGGTGCAGGGAATGCGGATACAAATCGGCCGATACAGCTGGAACCTGATAAATATATATGTAAGTGGGGAATCTTGCATAAGCAGAGAGAGTTGGGACTGGTTGAAAGGTTTAGTGGACACCCCAGGTACCAGGTATCTGATATGTGGTGATTTCAATGCCCGCGCCAAGGAATGGGACAGGTCGGGAGAGAACAGACAGGGTACTGCTCTTGCTGAGGCCTTGCTTGAGACGGATGTTGTCTGTCTAAATGACGGGACACCCACTAGGCTAGCAATGAGACCGGGGGACCCTGACATGGCCATCGACCTGGCGCTTGTATCCCAAGAGGCAGCATCAGATATAAAATGGAGGGTCCTTGGAGACCACGGAAGTGACCACCTCCCCTGTTCTGTGCTGATACCTAAGTTCAGCACAGTTAGGGCTATAAGAGCTCGCAGGGCATTCAGTTATGATCGTGACCACTCTTCACTCTTGGGGCGTCCTTAGATCACAGGGAAGATCTAAACCAACAAGAAGATTCTTTACCCAACCACCATGGTGGACACCAGAAGTCGAGAATTCATGGAGGGAAAACAGGGCGGCCATAAGGAATTGGCAGAGGGTGCGGAGAGCAACCAATTCAGTTGACACAGAATTGGAAGAGGCTGAAAGGTATAAAAAAGTAAAGGTGCAGGATTTTAAACTCCAGGCAGCTGAGGCAAAGAGGATTAAGTGGGAACAGTTTATCAATGAAGTCGGTGGGGATGTGACATTGGGAAAATTCTGGAGGCTGCACCAGCAGATGAAGAGACAGGTGATGCCTGGTACACATGGCACCATGTATGATGATAACAATCGACCTATGACAACTGACAAGGACAAAGGGGAGGCTCTTCTTGCACGATTTTTAAAACAGGTGGATCAGCAAGATAGGGCTATTAGAGATAACGTCAGAGAAGCCTTGTCATGGGTCACTAGGAAGGAGGACTGTGAGATTAAAGTGGAGGACATTAGACGGGTACTGAAGCGGGCTAAAGACATAGTGCCAGGTCCAGATGGAGTAAGGTACTCCCAAATGAGGAACATAAATGATGGGGACTTGGGAGGAGATGGCTCTTTGTTTCAACCTAAGCATCAATACGGCAGAAATACCCCACGATTGGCTGCATAGCTACCTGGTCCCACTCCCAAAGCCAGGTAAGGATCACTCCAGACTTAATGGATACCGAATCATAACCTTGCAAAACACGTATGGCAAAGTCATCAAAAAAATAGTATGACCTGGAGGATGCGTATAACAGGGTTAGGTATGATCGGTTAATACACACACTGTTGGACATGGAGGTCTGCCCTTGCCTTGTTAGATGGGTTGATATACACACTGTTGGACATGGAGGTCTGTCCTTGCCTTGTTAGATGGGTTGATATACACACTGTTGGACATGGAGATCGGTCCTTGCCTTGTTAGATGGGTTGATATACACACTGTTGGACATGGAGGTCTGTCCCTTGCCTTGTTAGATGGGTTGATATACACACTGTTGGACATGGAGGTCTGCCCTTGCCTTGTTAGATGGGTTGATATACACACTGTTGGACATGGAGGTCTGCCCTTGCCTTGTTAGATGGGTTGATATACACACTGTTGGACATGGAGGTCTGTCCTTGCCTTGTTAGATGGGTTGATACACACACTGTTGGACATGGAGGTCTGCCCTTGCCTTGTTAGATGGGTTGATACACACACTGTTGGACATGGAGGTCTGCCCTTGCCTTGTTAGATGGGTTGATATACACACTGTTGAACATGGAGGTCTGCCCTTGCCTTGTTAGATGGGTTGATATACACACTGTTGGACATGGAGGTCTGCCCTTGCCTTGTTAGATGGGTTGATATACACACTGTTGGACATGGAGGTCTGTCCTTGCCTTGTTAGATGGGTTGCAGCAGTCCTTTATTAGCGTTAGGTTGCACTGCACATGGGTTCCTGGACTTCTGACCCCTGTACTATTACACCTGGGTTGCTGCAGGGATCTGCCTTGTCCCCAGTGCTCTTTAATGTCTTCTTCTTCTTCAGCGTTCCGAGCCATTGAGATTCTTTGCTGCAGATACAATCCGTCTCCATTCGTCTCTCTGGTTGACCTTCTCTTGCCAGTCATTGATTCCAAGTGCTTGTAGGTCTGTATATATATATTATCTCTCAACCGTCTTCTTGGTCTACCTTGGGGTCTACGGTCATTTATTTCCTGAGTGTAAGCGAGTTTTGTTTCCCTATTATCTTCCATTCTTTCTATATGCCCCAGCCATTGTAGTCTATTAGCCTTCATGATACCAGTGATTAGCGGGGACTTAAACAGATCATAAATGTCTTTGTTACTTCTTCTTTTCCACTCTCCACTTTGTGTATCCCTAATGGGTCCAAAGATGCGTCTTAAAACTTTGTTCTCAAAGGTTTGTAGCAAGGCTTCGTCTCCTTTCGTTGTACTCCAGGTTTCAGAGCCATACGGCACAACTGGTCTGATCAGTGTTTTGTATATTGTGATCTTGGTGTTACGAGATAGTGCCTTTGATTTTAGTAGATGTTGTAGTGCATAGTATATCTTATTTCCAGAATTGATTCTAGTTTGTATTTCTTCCCTTATGATGTTGGAGCAGTTGAAGATTGTACCCAGGTATTTGTATGTTTCCGTTCTTTTAATGGTCATATTATCTATTTGTATGTGGCCAGAGTTTTTAGCCATTCCTTCTCTTGAAATTATCATATATTCTGTCTTATCTTGGTTGATAACCAGCCCCATCTGTTGGGCTTTTTCCTTTAAGTGAGTCAATATTTCCAATGCCTTTTGTTCATTTTCCCCTATAATATCTATATCATCTGCATAACCAAGCAGCTTGGATGTTCCTCCAATATCACATTCCTCCTTTACCTTCCTTACAACTTTCTCTAGAGCCAGATTGAAGAGTAGCAGCGATAGTGCATCACCCTGTTTCAAGCCAGATGTTATTTGGAAAGGGTCTGATTTCCTGCCTTTATATGTTACTATATTATAAGTATCTTCCATGCATAGTCTGGTCATGTTGATTAACTTCCTTGGTATTCCAAATTCCCGCATAGCATTCCATAGACTATTCCTATGGACACTATCATAAGCCTTTTTAAAATCCACAAAAATGTTATGGAGATCTCTTTTATATTCCCAATTTTTCTCGGCTATTTGTCGTAAGATAAATATCTGATCTATTGTTGATCTGTTTTGTCTAAAACCCGCCTGGTAGTCACCTAATATGTCTTCTGAATATGGTTTTAGTCTATTTAGTAATACTGCGGATAGTATCTTATAGCTTATGGACAGTAGTGACATTCCTCTATAATTTTCACACTGGAACTTGCCTCCTTTCTTAAAGATAGGTATCAATAATGACTCTTTCCAGTCATGGGGTAATTCTTCAGTCCTCCAGATTTTTATTATTAGTTCGTATAAATTTAGATGTAATGCATGGCCACCCGCCTTTATAAATTCAGCAGCAATTCCATCAGCCCCAGTTGCCTTATTGTTTTTAAGTCGTGTGATTACATATAGGATTTCTTCAAATGCAGGTTCTTCAATTTGTGGTTCACACATTAGAACCTCTTCCTGTGGGAAAGTGTTTCTTGGAGCTTCACAATTTAATAATTCAACAAAATATTCTTTCCATGTGTTGCACATTTCCTCATTGGTATTTATCATATTCCCATTTTTGTCTTTTAAACCATATGTGTTGTGTTGGTGCCCTCGTTTCATTGACTTCAGTTCTTTAAAAAACTTTCTGGATTCGTTTTTCTGGTGATTAGTTTCCATATCTTTGATTATATTACTCATATATTCTCGCTTCTGCTGTCGAACTATTTTTGTAGCCTCTTTACATTCATTTCTATATTGCTCTTCCTTTTGGATGTTGTTGATGTCATTTAGCCATAGCTGTCTGGCATTCTTTTTCCTAATGACTGCTTCTTCACATTTTGGATTGAACCATCTGTTCTTTCTATGCATGGTTAACACACCGAGACATTCTTCTGCGGTAGATTGAATTGTATTCTTGATGTTCAACCAAGTTTGGTCAACGCTTTCCTCCAAAGGGTTTTGCATAGTTTCAAGTTTACATTTTATTTCATCTGTAAATTTCTCTTTGACTGTAATTTCTTGTAGTTTTTCTCTGTTATATGATGGGTGTAACCTTTGTAGTTTAGCATAGAAAGCTCTCTTAAGTTTTATTTTAAATTTTGCCCCAACGAGGAAGTGGTCGCTGTGGCACTCAGCTCCTCTATAACGTCTAACTTGTATGTTTGATGCATTTCTGTTGTTAATTAAAATTTGATCTATCTAATTATAGGTTCTCTTGTCATATGATTTCCAAGTTTGTTTGTGTATATCCTTTCTTTGTAGTCTGGTACTGCTAATCTGCAATCCTTTGACTTCTGCCAGGTTGATGACTTTCCATCCATTATCATTTGAAGTTGTATGTAGGCTTTCCATACCGGCCACTTTTTATGAGTTTGCTCTCTCCCTATTTTTGCATTGAAGTCTCCCAGCACAATCAGGATGTCCTGTTTGGGGGTTTCTTCTATGACATCTTCCAGATCATTATAAAAGTCTTCTTTAATATCATCTTCTTTCTCTTCAGTAGGTGCATGTCCATTAATCATCGTTATATTTTTCCATTTACCTTTTATTCGTAATTTACTAATTCTAGCATTAACAGCTTTAAAGTTTAGAACGTTCCCCCTAGCTCTTTTTTGATAACAAATCCTGTTCCTAATTCATGTTTATTTTTGGTGTTTCCTCCATATATTATAATCATTCCATTTTGCTCTAAAGTACCCTCTCCTGGCCACCTTATTTTTTGAATTGCTGTTATATCCATTTTATACTCAACCAGCTCCCTGGTTAATTCTTCGGCCGCTCCAGCTCGATATAGTGTCCGTACATTCCATGTTCCAAATCTCAAAAGTCCTTTAACGTTCCAAGGTCGATATCCAAATAAGTCAGTCCGAATTCGAGGCTCATGTATCTGTTTCATAACAAAATGGTTTTTTACAAAGGTGGGGATGTTAACCCCATGCTTCAACCCCCAACCTGGAGGACCAGGGTGTTTCTCTTTGTCTGTTCTCTACCCACTGGCATAGCTCTCAGGGTCATTGAGAAACTCAAGCTCCCCCACCACGACAAGGTGGAAACACCATCGGGGGAGTCAAAATCACGGCTATTGAGACACCATGCATATATAACGATGTTCTGGGGACCAGCCCTGCAGCTTATGTAATGTTCTGGGGGACGAGCCTTGAACCTTGTGTAACATTGTTCTGTAGACGAGACTTGTACCTCATGTAACATTATTTTGGGGAAGAGACTTGAAACTTATGTAACGTTCTGGGGACCAGCCTTGTAGTTTATGTAACAATGTTCTTGAGGACCGAGAATTGTACCTTATGTAATGTTGTTCTGAGGACCAGCCTTGTATCTTATGTTGCGTTGTTCTGGGGACCAGCCTTGTATCTTATGTAATATTGTTCTGGAGACTAGCCTTGTAGCTTATGTAATATTGTTCTGGGGACCAGCCTTGTACCTTATGTAATATTGTTCTGGGGATAATGTCAGGTCTTAGTCAGATATGACTGAGCTACCGTATAACAGTAGACGGTACTACCTGGTTTCTGTTAGCGCCGAACGTTGGGCGGCGCTTACCAAACCCGACACCCCACATTGTGCCAACGGCTTCGGGCGGAAGAGCGCAATTGGGAGGGTACAAGCCTTACCCTGGTGCGAGGAAATGCAAGCTAAAGACAAAATTGTCATGGCAGGGCAGACCAGGCCCTAAGCCTTGGTTGGCGACTGGTCTAGGCTCGAAGCTCCGACAGGCGGACAGTTAGAGCATTGCTTTGCTGATCCGGCAGCTTCTGCAGCTTGTCTTGTTCCAGATGTAGGGGTGTTACCTTTCCTCTGGAGTGAACTAGGCAGGCCGAGAGAGGGATCATGCTGCATGGGCAACACATGATCTCTATATTTTAGCCCAGGCTTTGTGCTATGGAGAGGCAATAACTCCATCCCTGGTCTTAACTGGTCTCGGAATCAAAGCGAGAGGCAACTGTTACGGGTTATAAGTCCTTGTCAGTTGGCGTAGACATGGGGCGCTACGCGTTGCCTCTGACGGTGGGAGACACCTATAGGTGTCACTGATCAGCTACCGCCCGCCTCAAGCTGGGCAGCCACCAGCCAATTGGGTGCTGATCCGCCACAGCCTGCCTGCTTCAATGGGTGCTTGGGGCTAGGACAAAATCTGAATCGCAGGCTGTAAAACCAATGCACCAGGTACAAACAAAAATAAAAATAGAAACCTCAAGCTACGGCTTGCAACCTGGAACTTGAGAACCATGTGTCCAGGATTTTCCACTGACTTGACCAATATTGACGATGTGAGAAAAACGGCTGTGATTGATGCCGAACTCAATCGTCTTAACATTGATATTGCTGGCCTGCAGGAGACTCGCCTCGCTGAGGAAGGGTCACTCAGGGAAAACAACTACACCTTTTTCTGGAAGGGTAGAGGGCAGGCAGAAAAAAGGCAACACGGTGTGGGCTTTGCAGTGAAGAATTCGCTACTGGGAATGATTGAAATTCCAGCAGGAGGAAATGAAAGACTACTATCCCTGCGCTTGGCAACCTCTTGTGGGTTTGCCACCATTATTACTGCATATGCACCGACACTCGATTCCTCTGATGATGTGAAGGATTTGTTCTATGAGGAGTTAGACTCCGTGATCAAGGCAGTTCCAAAATCTGACTACATTTATATGCTCGGTGATTTCAATGCTCGTGTGGGCAAGGACTCGAGTTCATGGCCAGTGTCCCTTGGAAAATACAACATCGGTCGCATGAATGAAAATGGGCAAAGGCTGCTGGAGCATTGCACCAGTAATGACCTATGTATTACAAACTCTTTTTTTAAAACAAAAGAGATGCATAAGGTCACATGGAAACATCCAAGATCCGGCCATTGGCACCAGCTGGACTTCATTATCACACGGAGACAACATCTGAACCATATATCATTGACTCGTAGTTACCACAGTGCTGACTGTGATACAGATCATTCTTTGGTTGTTGCAAGAGTTAGACTGAGACCAAAGAGAATCTACACAGCTAAACACAAATCTAGCCCCAGGATTAATATTATTAACACTCATGATCCTGAAAAGTGCTTTCAGTTTCAACAGCAACTTGAAGACGCTTTCACTGATACACCAGAAAATTGTACAGTAAATGAAAAGTGGGGTAAAATTAAGGAAACTCTTTATAAAACTGCCGTAGGGTTTTACGGCACTGTGGATCATAAGAGGCAGGACTGGTTTGCGGCCAACAGCGAGACTCTGCAGCCCTTGATTGATAAGAAGAAGAAAGCTCTCTTAAGAAACAAGGAAAGACCAACGCGTAACACTCTGAGTGAGCAAAGGCAAGCTAGGAAGGATGTGCAAAAGGCTGCCAGGCAGTGTGCAAATGATTATTGGATCAAGTTATGTGAGTCCATTCAAATCGCAAGTGATAAAGGAGACATAAGAAGCATGTATGAAGGAATAAAGAAAGCCTGTGGTCCAGTGATCAAAAGAAGTGCACCATTGAAAACCTTGACTGGAGAAGTCATCACTGATAAGAAACAGCAGATGGACAGATGGGTAGAGCACTATTTGGAGCTTTACTCAAGTGAGACCAAACTAGCGGATGATGCCCTTAACGCCATAGAGGCTCTACCAACTCTTGACCACCTGGACACACTTCCCACCATAACAGAAGTTAAGTGTGCTATAAATGAACTTGCATCTGGCAAGGCTCCAGGTAAGGATGGGATTCCAATAGAGGTTATCAGGAGTGGGCAAGACACACTCACTATACAGATCCACCAGCTAATAGAGCTATGCTGGCGTGAAGGACAAGTCCCACAGGATTTCAAAGATTCAAGCATCATAACACTGTACAAGAACAAGGGTGATCGGAGCGACTGCAACAACTATAGGGGTATCTCACTTCTGTGTATTGTTGGAAAAGTATTTGCCAGAATTGTTCTGTGCAGACTTCAAGTCCTAGGAGATCAAGTCTACCCCGAATCACAGTGTGGCTTTCGACAGAACCGGTCTACCACTGATATGATATTCTCATTGCGACAAATGCAAGAAAAATGCCGTGAACAGAATCAACCACTGTTTATTGCCTTCATCGACCTCACAAAGGCATTTGATTTGGTCAGTCGTGAGGGTCTGTTCAAGGCACTAAAGAAGATTGGCTGCCCACCAACTCTTCTGTCCATTGTGGAATCGTTCCACACAGGCATGAAGGGCATAATCAAGTTTGATGGTCCAACTTCTGAAGAATTTGAAATCAAGAGTGGAGTTAAGCAAGGTTGTGTACTAGCTCCCACCCTCTTTGGAATATACTTTTCACTTCTACTGAAATATGCATTTCGTGATCAGGATGGTGGTATATACATTCACTCACGCTCAGATGGCGGCCTCTACAATGCTCAGAGATTGAAGGCTAAGACCAAAATTAGGAGAGTACTGATCAGAGAGTTGCTTTTTGCAGATGATGCTGCAGTTACGACCCACTCTGAGAAAGAATTGCAATGTCTACTATCTGCATTCTCCAATGCTTGTTCTGAATTTGGTTTAACAATTAGCAAAAAGAAGACACAGATTATGTCACAAGGTGCACATGGGGTACCATCAATCTTTATTGACGACGCCGACCTAGAGATAGTAGACCATTTTACATATCTAGGATCAGTGGTAAATAGCAAATTATCCCTAGATCAGGAAATCAACATCCGGATTGGTAAGGCAGCAACAACAATGAACAGGTTAAGAAAAAGAGTCTGGGAGAACAGGAAGCTTACTGCCAAAACAAAAGTCCTTATCTATCAAGCCTGTGTCCTTAGTACTCTTCTCTATGGCAGTGAAACCTGGACAACTTACTCACACCAAGAGAACAATTTAAACAGCTTTCATATGCGGTGTCTGCGAAGAATTCTTGGTATTAAGTGGCAAGACAAAATCACAAATACTGAAGTATTGGAAAGATCAGGTTGTGTGACAGTTTATACCAGTGTTTCCCAACCTTTTTTGTGCCATGCCCCACTTAAGCCTTTCTAAAATTCATATTGCCCCCCTCCCCCGACCCACGCCCCCCCCCCCCCCCCCCTCAACATATACATTATTTTTAATATTCAAAAATTGAAATGTTCACTAAATAAACTTGAATGATAGGTTTTAGGAAGAAATCACTAGGTAATTATTGAGCAAACACAGTAAGTAAATTTTCAAAACATATAATGGAGAACTGAAATTCAAGTACAAAATAATTTTAATGAAAGATTTTTCTATATTATTTTAATTATTAGTAATTATTTATTATTTAAATTTAGTGAGATCTTTGTGCTTGATGCTTGCTGCAAAGAGATCTTATGTCAGGTTCCAATTTAGTTAACTTCAGTCTCAAGTCTCCCCGTTTTGTTATATTCAGCCGATTTCTTCCATTTTCGAATTGCCCCCCTTAATAGTCGAATTGCCCCCATGTGGGGCGTGCGCCCCACGTTGGGAAACACTGGTTTATACCATGCTCAGTCTTCGTAGACTTAGATGGATAGGACATCTTAGGAGGATGGATGATGGTAGAATACCAAAGGATATTTTTTTTGGTGAATTACAGATGGGTAAGAGATCTCAGGGTCGGCCTCTACTACGATACAAAGATGTGTGTAAGCGGGACATGATTGATACAGGCATTGATAATGCACAATGGGAGCACGTCGCCGATGAACGTGTTGCATGGAGGGCAAACATCAGAAATGGAATAAAGTCAAAGGAGAAAATTATTGCAGAAAAGTCACACACCAAGCGTTTGAGACGTAAGATGGTGCATGATGGTGGAAATGACCACGTGTTCACTTGCACCCACTGTGAACGGACATTTACAGCGCAAATTGGCCTTATCAGTCACACTCGCTACAGCCATAGTTAAAAGTTATTATGCCTTTTTAGAGCACAAACTATCGTCTGTCAAGACAGCAAGGTGCCAATGAATTGTTCTGGGGACCAGCCTTGTATCTTATGTAGCATTGTTCTGGAGACAGGTTTTGTACCTTATGTAATATTGTTCTGGGGACCAACCTTGTACCTTATATAATATTGTTCTGGAGACCAGCCTTGTACCTTATGTAATATTGTTCTGGGGACCAGCCTTGTAGCTTATGTAATATTGTTCTGGGGACCAGCCTTGTACCTTATGTAGCGTTGTTCTGGGGACAGGTCTTGTATCTTATGTAATATTGTTCTGGGGACCAGCCTCATACCTTATGTAATATTGTTCTGGGGACCAGCCTTGTAGCTTATGTAACGTTGTTTTGGGGACCTTATGAGCCAGTGATCTCATGGCTCCCCAGTAATAGTTGATAGTTCTCTTCTGAAAAAAGCACCAACCCTAATAGTTCAATAGTTCTCTTCTGAACACAGCATCAACCTTAATAGTTAAACAGTTCTCCCAACAATACAACATCAACCCTAACAGTTCAATAGTTCTCCCAACAATACAGCATCAACTCTAATAGTTCAATAGTTCTCCCAACAGTACAGCATCAACTCTAATAGTTCAATAGTTCTCCCAATAATACAGCAGCAACACTAACAGTTCAATTGTTCTCCCAACAATACAGCATCAACACTAAGCAGATCACTATGGATGATGGTACACCACCTGTATACTTGTTAAACAAAACATGACCACACAAACATCATCAACTGACCTGTTAAGAGAGCACCGAAGAAACCAATGCCTCCTCCAGAGCTATGATACAAAGGCAGGACTAAGTAGACGGTGTCTGAGCTGGACAGTCCCACTGCTTTCATGCAGCAGCCCAAACCTATAGCCTTGTGATGCTTAATGATTGACGGCTTGGGGTTACCTGCAAGTCAATGATAGAGTAAACACTGACATACGAAAGCAACCATGGGCAGATAGATACGCATCAATGAGACATTGCTTGAACATAAACTAGTCTTTGAGCCAACCATGTGTAGATACACATCAATGGGAAATTGTGTGAGCATAAACTAGTCTTTGAGCCAACCATGGGCAGATACACATCAATGGGAAATTGTGTGAGCATAAACTACAGTCTTTGAGCCAACCATGGGCAGATACACATCAATGGGAAATTGTGTGAGCATAAACTACAGTCTTTGAGCCAACCATGGGCAGATACACATCAATGGGAAATTGTGAGCACTGTACACAGAAAGTATAGAATTCTTAGCACTGTATAAAGAAAGTATAGAATTCTTAGCACTGTACACAGAAAGTATAGAATTGTGAGCACTGTACACAGAAAGTATAGAATTATGAGCATTGTACACAGAAAGTATAGAATTGTGAGCAATGTACACAGAAAGTATAGAATTGTGAGCATTGTACACAGAAAGTATAGAATTGTGAGCATTGTACACAGAAAGTATAGAATTATGAGCATTGGACACAGAAAGTATAGAATTGTGAGCATTGTACACAGAAAGTATAGAATTATGAGCATTGTACACAGAAAGTATAGAATTATGAGCATTGTACACAGAAAGTATAGAATTATGAGCATTGTACACAGAAAGTATAGAATTATGAGCATTGTACACAGAAAGTATAGAATTATGAGCATTGTACACAGAAAGTATAGAATTATGAGCATTGTACACAGAAAGTATAGAATTATGAGCATTGTACACAGAAAGTATAGAATTATGAGCATTGTACACAGAAAGTATAAAATTATGAGCATTGTACACAGAAAGTATAGAATTATGAGCATTGTACACAGAAAGTATAGAATTATGAGCATTGTACACAGAAAGTATAGAATTATGAGCATTGTACACAGAAAGTATAGAATTGTGAGCATTGTACACAGAAAGTATAGAATTGTGAGCATTGTACACAGAAAGTATAGAATTGTGAGCATTGTACACAGAAAGTATAGAATTGTGAGCATTGTACACAGAAAGTATAGAATTATGAGCATTGTACACAGAAAGTATAGAATTATGAGCATTGTACACAGAAAGTACAAGGACTTGCCTACTGTTTTGACGTGAAGTCACATTCTGTGACATGTGATATACATATGTATGATAGCAGGACTTGCCTACTGTTGTGACGTGAAGTCACTTTCTGTAACATGTGACATACATATGTATGATAGCAGGACTTGCCTACTGTTGTGACATATGATATACATATGTATGATAGCAGGACTTGCCTACTGTTGTGACATGTGACATACATATGTATGATAGCAGGACTTGCCTACTGTTGTGACGTGAAGTCACTTTCTGTGACATGTGACATACATATGTATGATAGCAGGACTTGCCTACTGTTGTGACATGAAGTCACTTTCTGTGACATGTGACATACATATGTATGATAGCAGGACTTGCCTACTGTTGTGACATGTGACATACATACGTATGATAGCAGGACTTGCCTAATGTTGTGACATGTGACATACATATGTATGATAGCAGGACTTGCCTACTGTTGTGACATGTGATATACATATGTATGATAGCAGGACTTGCCTACTGTTGTGACATGTGATATACATACGTATGATAGCAGGACTTGCCTACTGTTGTGACATGTGATATACATATGTATGATAGCAGGACTTGCCTACTGTTGTGACATGTGATATACATATGTATGATAGCAGGACTTGCCTACTGTTGTGACATGTGACATACATATGTATGATAGCAGGACTTGCCTACTGTTGTGACATGTGACATACATACGTATGATAGCAGGATTTGCCTACTGTTGTGACATGTGATATACATATGTATGATAGCAGGACTTGCCTACTGTTGTGACATGTGACATACATACGTATGATAGCAGGACTTGCCTGTTGTTCCAGAGGTGTAAATGTAGCAGCACACGTCCCCTAGAGTCAGGTCTTGTCTAACGGTTGCAGAGATTGCTACTGGCAACGTGTTCAGCATCAGCGGGTCTAATGAGTGGGCTCCCAGTGGAGGGGCCAGGGATCCCAAGCCTTGAATGTAGACTCTGACAGGGGCTAGATCATCAATGACTTCTGCCACAGCCTCAAGCAAGGTGTCTCCTGCAGTGTGGGAACAAAGTCACTGAATGGCTTGTGTTTGTCACAATATAAGTGTGGGATTGTGTTTGTCACAATATAAATGTGGGATTGTGTTTGTCACAATATAAGTGTGGGATTGTGTTTGTCACAATATAAATGTGGGATTGTGTTTGTCACAATATAAGTGTGGGAGTGTTGTAACAATATAAGTGTGGGATTGTGTTTGTCACAATATAAGTGTGGTAGTGTTGTCACAATATAAGTGTGGTAGTGTTGTCACAATATAAGTGTGGGAGTGTTGTCACAATATAAGTGTGGGATTGTGTTTGTCACAATATAAGTGTGAGATTGTGTTTGTCACAATATAAATGTGGGATTGTGTTCATCACAATATAAGTGTGGGATTGTGTTTGTCACAATATAAGTGTGGGATTGTGTTTGTCACAATATAAATGTGGGATTGTGTTCATCACAATATAAGTGTGGGATTGTGTTTGTTACAATATAAGTGTGAGCATGTTGTCACAATATAAGTGTGGGATTATGTTTGTCACAATATATGTGGGAGTGTTGTCACAATATACGTGTGGGAGTGTGTTTGTCACAATATAAGTGTGGGAGTGTTGTCACAATATAAGTGTGGGACTGTTTGTCACAATATAAGTGTGGGACTGTGTTTGTCACAATATAAGTGTGAGATTGTGTTTGTCACAATATAAGTGTGGGAGTGTTGTCACAATATAAGTGTGGGAGTGTTGTCACAATATAAGTGTGGGAGTTTTGTCACAATATAAGTGTGGGAGTGTTGTCACAATATAAGTGTGGGAGTGTTGTTACAATATATGTGTAAGACTGGTTATCACAATATAAATGTGGGACTGTGTTTGTCACAATATAAGTGTGGGAGTGTTGTCACAATATAAGTGTGGGAGTGTTGTTACAATATATGTGTAAGACTGTGGTTATCACAATATAAGTGTGGGATTGTGTTTACACAATATAAAGGCCACCTTGCGTAGGTTTTTAATGAAATGGTATGGGTGCTGGTTGTTCCGAAAGCAATGGCAAACTACCGGACATAAACTTGCCCAGACTGACTGCTACGTCCTGTAAAGGATATGCAACTAACAGTGGTCCATAGAGTTGATCTTCCACTGTCGTCTCTCTAGGCCAGAAGATTTGCCTGGATATGTTGTATTTTGGGCAGTCTTGGAGTATGTGATCTGCTGTCTGTGACGCCAATCCACATGTGCACATGGCTGATTCACCAATCTTGAATTTTGTATACATGTGGTTATGTAATCTATTGTGTCCTGTTCTGAGGCGCAGAATAATAATTTGTTCTGGTCTGTCCATAATGTGGTAGTCATCTTGAGCAGGATTTGGCGGCTTTCTGACTGATTTGATCATTTTTTTCTTTTGGTGGTATGTAATGGGCACAACAGGCTGTTCTTCTTTTGCTCCTTCCTTAGTTAATCGATCAGCTCTCTCATTTCCGGGTACGCCACAGTGGGATGGTATCCACTGTATGGTGACCTTGCTCTGGCTGCCAAGTTCAGAAAGGATAGTGTCCATAGTATTGGCAATTTCCCAGACAGGAGCGCCTCGAGTACTGATTTTGCATCTGTCAATAGCACCACAGGTTGTGTACCATTGCTGGTATTTAGTAATTTCTCTGTTGCTATCTTGATTGCCTCAATTTCAGCATCGTAGTTATGGCAGTACTTTCCTGTCGGTACTCTAGCTGTGTCCCTGGTATTATTTGGGTATTCTATGTACACTCCCGCTCTTCCATTTCGAACATCATTTTGTGCTGACCCATCTGTGTAGACTCGGATCCAGAGATCCTGTGGGTATTCTTCATCAAGGAAGCTGAGAGTGGCTGTTCTGTGCTGTACACTGTTCTGTTCTTCCAGGTCAAATATTCCCCTCACTTTTGTCTGGATTTGTAGTGTTAGTCTGTATTCCTCTTTCCATGGAGTTCATTATAGAATAGTTTCAGGGGGATGCCAACTTTGGACAGATCGATAGTTTCTCTGCAGAGTCATTTGGCCTGGTGGATAAAACAGCTAAGTTTTCAAATCTGTTCTTCACAGGGTGGCCTGGCATGCTGAGGAACTGTTCTACTTGTATTAGCATTTTCAAATCTCTGCGCTCTCTCAGTGCTTGTGTCCTCCCCATCTTCTCCATCTCCACTATAAGGGTTGATCTCATCCCTGCTGTGGGACTCTAAGTGCTTGATTTTGCACCTTGTCCAGCTCTTGTAGTGTGTTTTTTTTATGCGGAACACCATGCAGCTGACTCGTATTCCAGGTGTGGTCGTATGCTCTGTTGATAAACTTTGCCAAGTATTTTCCCTCTGGCTCCCCATATGGTTCCCCTTAGTTTTCTCAGGATGGCTATTTTCCTTCTGGCTTTTGCTACTGCTTTGTTGATGTGCTTTCTCCATGTCAGCCTGCCATCAAATGTTACTCTTAGGTATGTTGGTTCTTTATCATCTCCTAGGGGTATTCCATTTGTCTGGATGATGCCTGCCTTTTGTTTTGGAGAGAGGGTAAATAGGGTGGTGCTGCACTTGTCAGTGTTTATGCTGACACACCATCTATTTGCCCATGCAACAAATGCATCTACAGCTCTTTGTAGTAATCTGTGGCCACTGATGCATGTTCATTTGTGCTCCATAGGACCAGGTCATCAGCGTACATTACCGCTTTAAATCCATGTGATAATTTGGCAATAAGATCATTGATGAAGATTAGAAAAAGTTTGGGGAACAAGAGTCTGCCCTGGGGAACTCCGTGACGCAGTAGTACTTTCTTGCTCTTGAGTCCGTCTATCTGTACTCAGGCTCTCTGTTGTGCAAGTATGCTTTCACCAATTTGTACATTCTTCCATTGACTTTACAGTTTCTCAGTTTCCTCATCAGACCTTCTTTCCAGACTTTGTCAAAGTCTTTCTTTAGATCTATCCGTGCCGCAAGCACAAGTTTCTTCTCTTGGAATGCATCCTTAATTTCTTGAGAGAGGTAGGTTGTCTGATCTTCCATTGAATAACACTGCCTAAAGCCAGCCTGCTGTGGCACAAGGATGTTTTTACTTTCAAGATACCACTGCAGTCTGTGATTGATGATACGCTCCAGTGTTTTGCAGAGACAGCTGGTGAGGCTAACTGGTCTGTAGCTGGAAGCAATGGAACTATCTTTCCCTGATTTTAGGAGGGGTATCATGACTGCTTCTCTCCAGGCTTGTGGAACGCTGCCTAAGGTCCAGCAGTTACTGAAGATCTGCAACAGCTTTTCTTTGGCCTCTGTTCCTAGGTTCCTGATCATTTTATTGGAGGTACCATCAGCTCCTGATGACTTCCTCATTTTCAGTTTTGATATGGCTAACTCCAGTTCGCTGATAGGTGCCTCCAGCGCCTCGTGTACTATTTCAATCTGTCTTGTATGTTGCCATTTCTTTCGAATCTCTTGTTGTTTCTCGGGACTAATTTTGATGATGTTATCAAGTGCAAACGAGTCCACAAATTGGTCAGCTGCTTGCTTTCCTGTTAAGACATTTCCTTCTTTATGCAGGGCAATTTTTGAGTTTCTCCCTGTGCCCTCATTGTTAAGTTATTTTATTAGTTTCTACAACTTTCTGGTGTCTTTTTCAAAGTCCAATGACTCTGTTTTCTCCTGCCAGCTTTTCCGTCTAGCCTGCAGCTGGGCCCTTTGAAATGTGGCTTTTACATGCTGGTATTTATTGTGGTGCTCTTGGCTGAGTTTGGCCTCTGCTTGCTTTCTACACACTTCCACATCATTATGCAACTGTTCCAGTTCACTACTCTGGCAAGGTATATCTTGGCACTGTTTCTCATGCTGCCTATAGTATGCATTTCCCAAACTCTTCAACTACTTTATTGATGTCTTTCTCAGTGTTCTGGTTTCTAACCAATATGCTGGTGCGGTGCTTGCACATTGCCCAGTCTGCTTTCTTGTAGTTCTACCTCAAGAGAGTGCTGCTTTCACTTTCAAGCTAATTTTCTACAGTTAGAACGATTGGCTGATGGTCACTGCCACCAAGTTGTTTCCCAATAATTATGGGATGTTCTACTCCAGGTCTGGTAAGTGAAGAGCCAGGCCAGGTGTAGTTGTAATGTGCCATGCATGATCTTGAGTAGAAGGTATGTGGGTCAGATGGTTTGTTAATCAAGATGAATCTATTCTCATCCTGCCAGTCTTCCAGTCTCTCTCCTCTCTGGTCAATGTGATCATAGCCCATACATAATCATTTTTTCTCTTTTAATGGCAGTGTGTCCAGTGCCTGTGGACAGTCACTTGGACAGTAGTGATTGATCAGATGTAGGTCTGTATTGTCTGTCTTAAGTTTAAGTGTCTGATACTCAGCCCCTTCCATGTAAACTTCAATTTGGGAAGCAGCAACGTTATTTTTTAACAAGGGTCAGTATCCCACCCTTTCGCCTGTCCTTTCAGTCAGATTGATAACACTGGTAGCCTCTGATGTTGAAGGCTTTGCTTTCCTTGAGGTGAGTTCCTTGCAAGCAACACACACCCAACGCAATGTTTGATACTACAAACAATGGTATAACAATCAACCCCACTGACCCTATTTCATACGGAACAATATGAGTGAAGCCTCGTATTTTTAGACCGTCTAATTCTGCATATCCCATGTGGCATATCACAGGTACTATACCAAACCCCCCCCCCCCCTCTCTCTCCTTTCTCATATATACCATATACATATGTATGTATATGATTGTATGCATGTTTGTTGATGTGTGTAAATGTATGTATGTGCACTAACACATATCAGTCCACCCAGAATTTAGGATTCTCTTGGCACACACAAAGAGGAGGATGGAACATGAGTTTTATTAGTCTCACCATCATATTTAGATGCACACATCATTGCTCTTTAACATTCGTTCACTATAGCCAACCATTTACTGGCACCCGCTCGTGCATTGTACAGACATCCACTGGGGCACTCCTTCTTAGTTTTCACTCTCCGACCACCATCACATCTCCATTGCTTCCAGTGTCCCACCTTACCTTCCTTCCCCTGTTTCATGTACCACTTCCAGTGTCCCACCTTACCTTCCTTCCCCTGTTTCATGTACCACTTCCAGTGTCCCACCTTACCTTCCTTCCCCTGTTTCATGTACCACTTCCAGTGTCCCACCTTACCTTCCTTCCCCCTGTTTCATGTACCACTTCCACTCATTTACCTGGGATCTTCACTGAACCGTTACCATGCCCTACCCCAGTCCCCATGACACCACAGACTCTCACGGCTGTCAATACAAGAGTATCAAGGTGAAATCTATGTTGGTATCACAGCCTTGGATTCTGAGATAAGCAACAAACAATTTTTTTTCAAATGTTAATTTTCTCTTCATTGTTCTCATTTCTTCTTCTTTTTATTCATCTTATCCCGTTCTTATGCCTTAATGTAGTCACTGGAGGGTCTTCTCTGTGATTATATGTTGTGTTTTGTGTATGTATTTGTTTGCTGATGAAGGCTAATTGCCATAACGTCCTGTATTTTTTGTAATTCTGTGCTGTTAAGCTGCATTACTTTGTGTTATTTTATATTGTTGACATTTCCACAGCTTTACTGTAGTTCCACTCTAACTGTACAGAGAGAACTAAAGCTAGACATATGTTCAAGGCACTAACTATACAGACAGAACTAAAGCTAGACATATGTTCAAGGCACTAACTATACAGACAAAACTAAAGGATAGACATATGTTCAAGGCACTAACTGTACAGACAGAACTAAAGCTAGACACATGTTCAAGGCACTAACTATACAGAAAGAACTAAAGCTAGACATATGTTCAAGGCACTAACTATACAGAAAGAACTAAAGCTAGACATATGTTCAAGGCACTAACTATACAGAAACAACTAAAGCTAGACATATGTTCAAGGCACTAACTGTACAGAGAGAACTAAAGCTAGACATATGTTCAAGGCACTAACTATACAGACAGAACTAAAGCTAGACATATGTTCAAGGCACTAACTGCACACAGAGAACTACACATGTGGTCCAATCTGAATGATTTCCAATGAGAAATTATTGTGCTAGAAACAATGAGCATGTTGTTGTGTGGATACATCTCTGTAACACCAGCAGCTCCATGACATGACATCCTACCTGCACCAACAATGAGATACTGTGGGTCTGCAGCCAGCACGGAGTGGACCAGAGAATGCAGCCTCAGGTTGTGGTTGATTAGAGCAACAGCCACACCCAACTTTTGTAAACCTGTGGACAGTAATATAACTGTAAGCTAATCATATCTTTCAGTGAAGAGGCACTGGGCCTCATCATTGATAGAAATCTAACCTTTAATTCCCATGTTCATGCACTCATTAAACAAACAGCGAAAAAAAGTCTACCAATACAAGCTTAAAGTACTTTGCAGCTAAGCCGTGGAACAATCTTCCACAAGAAATCAAAGAAATCACCAATCCCTATAAATATAATCGCAAACTGTTCGAACACTATCTCAGTACAGAATTGCCATCTTTATAATAATTAATTATTATTATTATTATAAAATCCTAGTACAGTATAACAGTCAGTCTCCTATTGGTAGTACAGTATGTTGCCCTTAGCTTATAACAACTGCCATATCAATCATTAATATTGGTTAGTCACATAGTAATGATTTTTGCACATTTTCCTTGCCTTTATAATATGTATAATGGTATTGTTGTTGTTCTCAATTAGCCTTGTAAGAGATGTATGGGTGAAACAATGTATGAATAACAGAAGCATGTAGAGCTGAATGCTCAATTCTAACCCTTTGGAGATCATTTTTGTTTGTTCATTCTCTCCTCTCTGTGAGAAGGGTGGGTGATCTTTGGGGCCAGGACTTGGCATATCATTTGTATACTCCCTCATCGCATCTCTGCTACACCATTTGCACAACTAAATTTCCTTACATGATTGATGAGTATGAGAAGAGAGGGTGGAAACAGAGTGCCACACAACTAAATTCAGTGGATGATCAGAGGAGTATAAGAAGAGAAGGTGGAAACAGAGTGACACACAACTAAATTCAGTGGATGATCTGAGGAGTATAAGAAGAGAAGGTGGAAACAGAGTGACACACAACTAAATTCAGTGGATGATCAGAGAGTATAAGAACAGAAGGTGGGATCAGAGTGCCACACAACTAAATTCAGTGGATGATCTGAGGAGTATAAGAAGAGAAGGTGGAATCAGAGTGCCACACAACTAAATTCAGTGGATGATCTGAGGAGTATAAGAAGAGAAGGTGGAATCAGAGTGCCACACAACTAAATTCAGTGGATGATCTGAGGAGTATAAGAAGAGAAGGTGGAAACATAGTGACACACAACTAAATTCAGTGGATGATCTGAGGAGTATAAGAAGAGAAGGTGGAATCAGAGTGCCACACAACTAAATTCAGTGGATGATCAGAGGAGTATAAGAAGAGAAGGTGGAAACAGAGTGTCACACAACTAAATTCAGTGGATGATCAGAGAGTATAAGAAGAGAAGGTGGAATCAGTGACACACAACTAAATTCAGTGGATGATCAGAGAATATAAGAAGAGAAGGTGGAATCAGTGACACACAACTAAATTCAGTGGATGATCAGAGAGTATAAGAAGAGAAGGTGGAAAAAGAGTGACTGACACACAACTAAATTCAGTGGATGATCAGAGGAGTATAAGAGAAGGTGGAAACATAGTGACACACAACTAAATTCAGTGGATGATCAGAGAGTATAAGAAGAGAAGGTGGAAACATAGTGCCACACAACTAAATTCAGTGGATGATCTGAGGAGTATAAGAAGAGAAGGTGGAAACATAGTGACACACAACTAAATTCAGTGGATGATCTGAGGAGTATAAGAAGAGAAGGTGGAAACATAGTGACACACAACTAAATTCAGTGGATGATCTGAGGAGTATAAAAAGAGAAGGTGGAATCACAGTAACACACAACTAAATTCAGTGGATGATCAGAGGAGTATAAGAGAAGGTGGAAACATAGTGACACACAACTAAATTCAATGGATGATCAGAGAGTATAAGAAGAGAAGGTGGAAACAGAGTGCCACACAACTAAATTCAGTGGATGATCTGAGGAGTATAAGAAGAGAAGGTGGAAACATAGTGACACACAACTAAATTCAGTGGATGATCTGAGGAGTATAAGAAGAGAAGGTGGAAACATAGTGACACACAACTAAATTCAGTGGATGATCTGAGGAGTATAAGAAGAGAAGGTGGAATCAGAGTGACACACAACTAAATTCAGTGGATGATCAGAGGAGTATAAGAGAAGGTGGAAACATAGTGACACACAACTAAATTCAGTGGATGATCCGAGAGTATAAGAAGAGAAGGTGGAAACAGAGTGACACACAACAAAATTCAGTGCATGATCACAGGAGTATAAGAGAAGGTGGAAACAGAGTGACACACAACTAAATTCAGTGGATGATCTGAGGAGTATAAGAAGAGAAGGTGGAATCAGAGTGACACACAACTAAATTCAGTGGATGATCAGAGGAGTATAAGAGAAGGTGGAAACATAGTGACACACAACTAAATTCAGTGGATGATCAGAGAGTATAAGAAGAGAAGGTGGAAACAGAGTGCCACACAACTAAATTCAGTGGATGATCTGAGGAGTATAAGAAGAGAAGGTGGAAACATAGTGACACACAACTAAATTCAGTGGATGATCAGAGAGTATAAGAAGAGAAGGTGGAAACAGAGTGACACACAACTAAATTCAGTGGATGATCAGAGAGTATAAGAAGAGAAGGTGGAAACAGAGTGACACACAACTAAATTCAGTGGATGATCAGAGAGTATAAGAAGAGAAGGTGGAAACATAGTGACACACAACTAAATTCAGTGGATGATCAGAGAGTATAAGAAGAGAAGGTGGAAACAGAGTGACACACAACTAAATTCAGTGCATGATCACAGGAGTATAAGAGAAGGTGGAAACAGAGTGTCACACAACTAAATTCAGTGGATGATCAAAGAATATAAGAAGAGAAAGTGGAATCAGTGACACACAACTAAATTCAGTGGATGATCAGAGGAGTATAAGAAGAGAAGGTGGAATCAGTGACACACAACTAAATTCAGTGGATGATCAGAGGAGTATAAGAAGAGAAGGTGGAATCAGAGTGCCACACAACTAAATTCAGTGGATGATCAGAGAGTATAAGAAGAGAAGGTGGAATCAGTGACACACAACTAAATTCAGTGGATGATCAGAGGAGTATAAGAAGAGAAGGTGGAATCAGAGTGCCACACAACTAAATTCAGTGGATGATCAGAGGAGTATAAGAAGATAAGGTGAAATCAGAGTGCCACACAACTAAATTCAGTGGATGATCAGAGGAGTATAAGAAGAGAAGGTAGAAACAGTGACACACAACTAAATTCAGTGGATGATCACAGGAGTATAAGAAGAGAAGGTGGAATCATAGTGACACATATCTTGGATCAGTGACTGATGATATGAACTCATACTAATACTATATAGGTGACTATGTATGATGACTTACTAAGTAGGCTGATGACATACAAATAGACTGATGACATATCAAACAGGCTGATGACATACCAAGTAAACTATCTATATATCAAGTAGACTGAAATATACCAAAATAAACTGACTGCACAACTCATAGATAGCAATGTTGATGTGCACTGATATAAAGATATGTGCAACTGTGTGGTGCAACCCAATAACAACAGCTGTTTCTCTCTATGAAGGATCATGGACAGAAAAGATAACAAAATTAATCTTCATCAAAATGTTTGACAATTCTCAGCTAAAAGCACCATGTTTAAGAAAAACTGTACCTACCCAAAAATGTCCATATAAAGGCAGGCTCATTCTGAATCATCATGGCAACACAGTCGCGTGGTCCCAGGCCCCAGGACCTGGCAATGTTGGCCACCTTGCAGGCCATCTGATCCACAAACTCATATGTGTAATGATTGTCTTCAAAAATAATAAATGTTTTCCTTGGAGACTCTTGCACCAACTTCTCAAATTTATCAATAAGAAGTGAGCTGAGAGCACTGTCCCTGAACTTCATCATGTTTCTGCCAGCTTTGATCAGCTGAAGGTCATACTTGAGCCATGGGAACATCTTCTGGACTGCCAGAACTCCAGCCCCGACAGTGCCAGCCGAGCCCAGCAGTACTTTCTCATAACCTTTCATGGTGCTCTGGGTAGGTGGCACCAGATGACCAGGCACACCGGATCCTGCTGTTTGCTGAGTGCTCTCACAGATAGATACAAGCTGAACTTGCAGATGGAGCAGGCGTCTTCTTGCTAGCTAGCTAGGAGGCCTGTCTGTGGGGACAAGAGAATCTCACTGATTACATGTGTCTCATTTAGTAATAGAAATTGTGACACAAAACAGATAATAGTCAGGTGCGTAACAGACAGTTACACAATACACTTACAAAATACAGCCAGTTATGTCATACAGACAGTTCAACAACACAGACAGTTGAACAATACAGACAGTTGAACAACACAAACAGTTGAACAATATAGACAGTTGAACAATACAGACAGTTGAACGATACAGACAGTTGAACAATACAGACAGTTGAACGATACAGACAGTTCCAATATACAGACAGTTGAACAATACAGACAGTTGAACAATACAGACAGTTGCCACAATACAGACAGTTCCACAATACAAACAGTTGAACAATACAGACAGTTGAACAATACAGACAGTTGAACAATACAGACAGTTCAACAATACAGACAGTTCCACAATACAAACAGTTCCACAATACAGACAGTTCCACAATACAGACAGTTGAACAATACAGACAGTTGAACAATACAGACAGTTGAACAATACAGACAGTTGAACAATACAGACAGTTCCACAATACAGACATTTCACCAATACAGACAGTTCACCAATACAGACAGTTCAACAATACAGACAGTTCAACAATACAGACAGTTGAACAATACAGACAGTTGAACAATACAGACAGTTTAACAATACAGACAGTTGAACAATACAGACAGTTGAACAATACAGACAGTTGAACAATACAGACAGTTCCACAATACAGACAGTTCCACAAAACAGACAGTTCCACAATACAGATAGTTCCAAAATACAGACAGTTCAACAATACAGACAGTTGAACAATACAGACAGTTGAACAATACAGACAGTTCAACAATACAGACAGCTCCACAATACAGACAGTTCCACAATACAGACAGTTGAACAATACAGACAGTTCCACAATACAGACAGTTCCACAATACAGACAGTTCCACAATACAGACAGTTCCACAATACAGACAGTTCCACAATACAGACAGTTCAACAATACAGACAGTTCAACAAAACAGACAGTTGAACAATACAGACAGTTGAACAATACAGACAGCTCCACAATACAGACAGCTTCACAATACAGACAGTTCCACAATACAGACAGTTCCACAATACAGACAGTTCCACAATACAGACAGTTCCACAATACAGACAGTTCCACAATACAGACAGTTCCACAATACAGACAGTTCCACAATACAGACAGTTCAACAATACAGACAGTTCAACAATACAGACAGTTCAACAATACAGACAGTTCCACAATACAGACAGTTCAACAATACAGACAGTTCCACAATACAGACAGTTCCACAATACAGACAGTTCCACAATACAGACAGTTCCACAATACAGACAGTTCCACAATACAGACAGTTCAACAATACAGACAGTTCCACAATACAGACAGTTCAACAATACAGACAGTTCCACAATACAGACATCTTCACAATACAGACAGTTCCACAATACAGACAGTTCCACAATACAGACAGTTGAACAATACAGACAGCTTCACAATACAGACAGCTTCACAATACAGACAGTTCCACAATACAGACAGTTCCACAATACAGACAGTTCCACAATACAGACAGTTCCACAATACAGACAGTTCCACAATACAGACAGTTCCACAATACAGACAGTTCCACAATACAGACAGTTCAACAATACAGACAGTTCAACAATACAGACAGTTCAACAATACAGACAGTTCCACAATACAGACAGTTCAACAATACAGACAGTTCAACAATACAGACAGTTCAACAACACAGACTGTTCAACAATACAGACAGTTCCACAATACAGACAGTTGAACAATACAGACAGTTGAACAATACAGACAGTTCAACAATACAGACAGTTCCACAATACAGACAGTTCAACAATACAGACAGTTCCACAATACAGACAGTTCAACAACACAGACTGTTCAACAATACAGACAGTTCCACAATACAGACAGTTGAACAATACAGACAGTTGAACAATACAGACAGTTGAACAATACAGACAGTTCAACAACACAGACAGTTGAACAATACAGACAGCAGAACAATACAGACAGTTCAACAACACAGACAGTTCAACAACACAGACAGTTGAACAATACAGACAGTTCAACAACACAGACAGTTCAACAATACAGACAGTTGAACAATACATACAGTTCAACAATACAGACAGTTCAACAATACAGACAGTTCAACAATACATACAGTTCAACAATACATACAGTTCAACAATACAGACAGTTCAACAATACAGACAGTTCAACAATACATACAGTTCAACAATACATACAGTTCAACAATACATACAGTTCAACAATACATACAGTTCAACAATACAGACAGTTCAACAATACAGACAGTTCAACAATACATACAGTTCAACAATACATACAGTTCAACAATACAGACAGTTCAACAATACATACAGTTCAACAATACATACAGTTCAACAATACAGACAGTTCAACAATACAGACAGTTGAACAATACATACAGTTCAACAATACAGACAGTTCAACAATACAGACAGTTCAACAATACATACAGTTCAACAATACAGACAGTTCAACAATACAGACAGTTGAACAATACATACAGTTGAACAATACAGACAGTTCAACAATACAGACAGTTCAACAATACAGACAGTTCCACAATACATACAGTTGAACAATACAGACAGTTCCACAATACATACAGTTGAACAATACAGACAGTTCCACAATACATACAGTTGAACAATACAGACAGTTCCACAATACATACAGTTGAACAATACAGACAGTTCCACAATACATACAGTTGAACAATACAGACAGTTCAACAATACAGACAGTTCAACAATACAGACAGTTCAACAATACATACAGTTCAACAATACATACAGTTCAACAATACATACAGTTCAACAATACATACAGTTCAACAATACATACAGTTCAACAATACATACAGTTCAACAATACATACAGTTCAACAATACATACAGTTCAACAATACAGACAGTTCAACAATACAGACAGTTCAACAATACATACAGTTCAACAATACATACAGTTCAACAATACATACAGTTCAACAATACAGACAGTTCAACAATACAGACAGTTCAACAATACAGACAGTTGAACAATACATACAGTTGAACAATACAGACAGTTGAACAATACAGACAGTTCCACAATACATACAGTTGAACAATACAGACAGTTCAACAATACAGACAGTTCAACAATACAGACAGTTCAACAATACAGACAGTTCAACAATACAGACAGTTCCACAATACAGACAGTTCAACAATACAGACAGTTCCACAATACAGACAGTTGAACAATACAGACAGTGCAACAATACAGACAGTGCAACAATACAGACAGTTCAACAATACAGACAGTTCAACAATACAGACAGTTCAACAATACAGACAGTTCAACAATACAGACAGTTCAACAATACAGACAGTTCCACAATACAGACAGTTGAACAATACAGACAGTTCCACAATACAAACTGTTCCACAATACAGACAGTTCCACAATACAGACAGCTTCACAATACAGACAGTTCCACAATACAAACTGTTCCACAATACAGACAGTTCCACAATACAGACTGTTCAACAATACAGACAGATCAACAATACATACAATTCAACAATACAGACAGTTCCACAATACAGACAGTTCCACAATACAAACTGTTCCACAATACAGACAGTTCCACAATACAGACTGTTCAACAATACAGACAGATCAACAATACATACAATTCAACAATACAGACAGTTCCACAATACAGACAGTTCCACAATACAGACAGTTCCACAATACAGACTGTTCAACAATACAGACAGATCAACAATACAGACAGTTCCACAATACAGACTGTTCAACAATACAGACAGTGCAACAATACAGACAGTTCCACAATACAGACAGTTCCACAATACAAACTGTTCAACAATACAGACAGTTCCACAATACAGACAGTTCCACAATACAGACAGTTCCACAATACAGACAGTTCCACAATACAGACAGTTCCACAATACAGACAGTTCAACAATACAGATGTGCAACAATACAGACAGTTCCACAATACAGACAGTTCCACAATACAGACAGTTCCACAATACAGACAGTTCCACAATACAGACAGTGCAACAATGCAGACAGTTCCACAATACAGACAGTGGAACAATACAGACAGTTCAACAATACAGACACTGGAACAATACAGACAGTTCTACAATACAGACACTGGAACAATACAGACAGTTCTACAATACAGACAGTTCCACAATACAGACAGTTCCACAATACAGACAGTTCCACAATACAGACAGTTCCACAATACAGACAGTTCAACAATACAGACAGTTCAACAATACATACAGTGGAACAATACAGACAGTTGAACAATACAGACAGTTCAACAATACAGACAGTTGAACAATACAGACAGTTGAACAATACATACAGTTCAATAATACAGACAGTTCAACAATACAGACAGTTCAACAATACATACAGTTGAACAATACAGACAGTTCAACAATACAGACAGTTGAACAATACAGACAGTTCCACAATACAGACAGTTGAACAATACAGACAGTTCCACAATACAGACAGTTCCACAATACAAACTGTTCCACAATACAGACAGTTCCACAATACAGACAGTTCCACAATACAGACAGTTCCACAATACAGACAGATCAACAATACAGACAGTTCCACAATACAGACAGTTCAACAATACAGACAGATCAACAATACAGACAGTTCCACAATACAGACAGTTCAACAATACAGACAGTTCCACAATACAGACAGTTCCACAATACAAACTGTTCCACAATACAGACAGTTCCACAATACAGACAGTTCCACAATACAGACAGTTCCACAATACAGACAGTTCCACAATACAGACAGTTCAACAATACAGACAGTGCAACAATACAGACAGTTCCACAATACAGACAGTTGAACAATACAGACAGTTCCACAATACATACAGTTGAACAATACAGACAGTTCAACAATACATACAGTTCAATAATACATACAGTTCAACAATACATACAGTTCAATAATACATACAGTTCAATAATACAGACAGTTCAATAATACATACAGTTCAATAATACAGACAGTTCAACAATACATACAGTTCAATAATACATACAGTTCAACAATACATACAGTTCAATAATACAGACAGTTCAACAATACATACAGTTCAATAATACAGACAGTTCAACAATACAGACAGTTCACCAATACAGACAGTTCAACAATACAGACAGTTCAACAATACAGACAGTTGAACAATACAGACAGTTGAACAATACAGACAGTTCAACAATACAGACAGTTGAACAATACAGACAGTTCAACAATACAGACAGTTCAACAATACAGACAGTTCCACAATACAGACTGTTCAACAATACAGACAGTTCCACAATACAGACAGTTCAACAATACAGACAGTTCCACAATACAGACAGTTCCACAATACAAACTGTTCCACAATACAGACAGTTCCACAATACAGACAGATCAACAATACAGACAGTTCCACAATACAGACAGTTCCACAATACAGACAGATCAACAATACAGACAGTTCCACAATACAGACAGATCAACAATACAGACAGTTCCACAATACAGACAGTTCCACAATACAAACTGTTCCACAATACAGACAGTTCCACAATACAGACAGATCAACAATACAGACAGTTCAACAACACAGACTGTTCAACAATACAGACAGTTGAACAATACAGACAGTTGAACAATACAGACAGTTGAACAATACAGACAGTTGAACAATACAGACAGTTGAACAATACAGACAGTTCAACAATACAGACAGTTCAACAACACAGACAGTTGAACAATACAGACAGTTGAACAATACAGACAGTTCAACAACACAGACAGTTCAACAATACAGACAGTTCAACAATACAGACAGCAGAACAATACAGACAGTTCAACAACACAGACAGTTGAAAAACACAGACAGTTGAACAATACAGACATTTCAACAACACAGACAGTTCAACAATACAGACAGTTGAACAATACAGACAGTTCCACAATACAGACAGTTCAACAATACAGACAGTTCAACAATACATACAGTTCAACAATACAGACAGTTCAACAATACAGACAGTTCAACAATACATACAGTTCAACAATACAGACAGTTCAACAATACAGACAGTTCAACAATACAGACAGTTCAACAATACATACAGTTCAACAATACATACAGTTCAACAATACATACAGTTCAACAATACATACAGTTCAACAATACATACAGTTCAACAATACAGACAGTTCAACAATACAGACAGTTCAACAATACATACAGTTCAACAATACATACAGTTCAACAATACAGACAGTTCAACAATACAGACAGTTCAACAATACATACAGTTCAACAATACATACAGTTCACCAATACAGACAGTTCAACAATACAGACAGTTGAACAATACATACAGTTCAACAATACAGACAGTTCAACAATACAGACAGTTCAACAATACATACAGTTCAACAATACAGACAGTTCAACAATACAGACAGTTCAACAATACATACAGTTCAACAATACATACAGTTCAACAATACAGACAGTTCAACAATACAGACAGTTGAACAATACATACAGTTGAACAATACAGACAGTTCAACAATACAGACAGTTCAACAATACAGACAGTTCCACAATACATACAGTTGAACAATACAGACAGTTCCACAATACATACAGTTGAACAATACAGACAGTTCCACAATACATACAGTTGAACAATACAGACAGTTCCACAATACATACAGTTGAACAATACAGACAGTTCCACAATACATACAGTTGAACAATACAGACAGTTCAACAATACAGACAGTTCAACAATACAGACAGTTCAACAATACATACAGTTCAACAATACATACAGTTCAACAATACATACAGTTCAACAATACATACAGTTCAACAATACATACAGTTCAACAATACATACAGTTCAACAATACATACAGTTCAACAATACATACAGTTCAACAATACAGACAGTTCAACAATACATACAGTTCAACAATACAGACAGTTCAACAATACATACAGTTCAACAATACATACAGTTCAACAATACATACAGTTCAACAATACATACAGTTCTACAATACAGACAGTTCCACAATACAGACAGTTCCACAATACAGACAGTTCCACAATACAGACAGTTCCACAATACAGACAGTTCAACAATACAGACAGTTCAACAATACATACAGTGGAACAATACAGACAGTTGAACAATACAGACAGTTCAACAATACAGACAGTTGAACAATACAGACAGTTGAACAATACATACAGTTCAACAATACATACAGTTCAACAATACATACAGTTCTACAATACAGACAGTTCCACAATACAGACAGTTCCACAATACAGACAGTTCCACAATACAGACAGTGGAACAATACAGACAGTTCAACAATACAGACAGTTCAACAATACATACAGTGGAACAATACAGACAGTTGAACAATACAGACAGTTCAACAATACAGACAGTTGAACAATACAGACAGTTGAACAATACATACAGTTCAATAATACAGACAGTTCAACAATACAGACAGTTCAACAATACATACAGTTGAACAATACAGACAGTTCAACAATACAGACAGTTGAACAATACAGACAGTTCCACAATACAGACAGTTGAACAATACAGACAGTTCCACAATACAGACAGTTCCACAATACAAACTGTTCCACAATACAGACAGTTCCACAATACAGACAGTTCCACAATACAGACAGTTCCACAATACAGACAGATCAACAATACAGACAGTTCCACAATACAGACAGTTCAACAATACAGACAGATCAACAATACAGACAGTTCCACAATACAGACAGTTCAACAATACAGACAGTTCCACAATACAGACAGTTCCACAATACAAACTGTTCCACAATACAGACAGTTCCACAATACAGACAGTTCCACAATACAGACAGTTCCACAATACAGACAGTTCCACAATACAGACAGTTCAACAATACAGACAGTGCAACAATACAGACAGTTCCACAATACAGACAGTTGAACAATACAGACAGTTCCACAATACATACAGTTGAACAATACAGACAGTTCAACAATACATACAGTTCAATAATACATACAGTTCAACAATACATACAGTTCAATAATACATACAGTTCAATAATACAGACAGTTCAATAATACATACAGTTCAATAATACAGACAGTTCAACAATACATACAGTTCAATAATACATACAGTTCAACAATACATACAGTTCAATAATACAGACA
This sequence comes from Cepaea nemoralis, assembly GCA_014155875.1. Taxonomy (NCBI): domain Eukaryota; kingdom Metazoa; phylum Mollusca; class Gastropoda; order Stylommatophora; family Helicidae; genus Cepaea; species Cepaea nemoralis. The sequence continues at coordinate 55,083 of JACEFZ010006118.1, read as the reverse complement.
GTTCAACAATACATACAGTTCAATAATACAGACAATTCAACAATACAGACAGTTCACCAATACAGACAGTTCAACAATACAGACAGTTCAACAATACAGACAGTTGAACAATACAGACAGTTGAACAATACAGACAGTTCAACAATACAGACAGTTGAACAATACAGACAGTTCAACAATACAGACAGTTCAACAATACAGACAGTTCCACAATACAGACTGTTCAACAATACAGACAGTTCCACAATACAGACAGTTCAACAATACAGACAGTTCCACAATACAGACAGTTCCACAATACAAACTGTTCCACAATACAGACAGTTCCACAATACAGACAGATCAACAATACAGACAGTTCCACAATACAGACAGTTCCACAATACAGACAGATCAACAATACAGACAGTTCCACAATACAGACAGATCAACAATACAGACAGTTCCACAATACAGACAGTTCCACAATACAAACTGTTCCACAATACAGACAGTTCCACAATACAGACAGATCAACAATACAGACAGTTCAACAACACAGACTGTTCAACAATACAGACAGTTGAACAATACAGACAGTTGAACAATACAGACAGTTGAACAATACAGACAGTTGAACAATACAGACAGTTGAACAATACAGACAGTTCAACAATACAGACAGTTCAACAACACAGACAGTTGAACAATACAGACAGTTGAACAATACAGACAGTTCAACAACACAGACAGTTGAACAATACAGACAGTTCAACAATACAGACAGCAGAACAATACAGACAGTTCAACAACACAGACAGTTGAAAAACACAGACAGTTGAACAATACAGACATTTCAACAACACAGACAGTTCAACAATACAGACAGTTGAACAATACAGACAGTTCCACAATACAGACAGTTCAACAATACAGACAGTTCAACAATACATACAGTTCAACAATACAGACAGTTCAACAATACAGACAGTTCAACAATACATACAGTTCAACAATACATACAGTTCAACAATACAGACAGTTCAACAATACAGACAGTTCAACAATACATACAGTTCAACAATACATACAGTTCAACAATACATACAGTTCAACAATACATACAGTTCAACAATACATACAGTTCAACAATACAGACAGTTCAACAATACAGACAGTTCAACAATACATACAGTTCAACAATACATACAGTTCAACAATACAGACAGTTCAACAATACAGACAGTTCAACAATACATACAGTTCAACAATACATACAGTTCAACAATACAGACAGTTCAACAATACAGACAGTTGAACAATACATACAGTTCAACAATACAGACAGTTCAACAATACAGACAGTTCAACAATACATACAGTTCAACAATACAGACAGTTCAACAATACAGACAGTTCAACAATACATACAGTTCAACAATACATACAGTTCAACAATACAGACAGTTCAACAATACAGACAGTTGAACAATACATACAGTTGAACAATACAGACAGTTCAACAATACAGACAGTTCAACAATACAGACAGTTCCACAATACATACAGTTGAACAATACAGACAGTTCCACAATACATACAGTTGAACAATACAGACAGTTCCACAATACATACAGTTGAACAATACAGACAGTTCCACAATACATACAGTTGAACAATACAGACAGTTCCACAATACATACAGTTGAACAATACAGACAGTTCAACAATACAGACAGTTCAACAATACAGACAGTTCAACAATACATACAGTTCAACAATACATACAGTTCAACAATACATACAGTTCAACAATACATACAGTTCAACAATACATACAGTTCAACAATACATACAGTTCAACAATACATACAGTTCAACAATACATACAGTTCAACAATACAGACAGTTCAACAATACATACAGTTCAACAATACATACAGTTCAACAATACATACAGTTCAACAATACATACAGTTCAACAATACAGACAGTTCAACAATACAGACAGTTCCACAATACATACAGTTCAACAATACATACAGTTCAACAATACATACAGTTCAACAATACAGACAGTTCAACAATACAGACAGTTCAACAATACAGACAGTTCAACAATACATACAGTTGAACAATACAGACAGTTGAACAATACAGACAGTTCCACAATACATACAGTTGAACAATACAGACAGTTCAACAATACAGACAGTTCAACAATACAGACAGTTCAACAATACAGACAGTTCAACAATACAGACAGTTCCACAATACAGACAGTTCAACAATACAGACAGTTCCACAATACAGACAGTTGAACAATACAGACAGTGCAACAATACAGACAGTGCAACAATACAGACAGTGCAAACAATACAGACAGTTCAACAATACAGACAGTTCAACAATACAGACAGTTCAACAATACAGACAGTTCAACAATACAGACAGTTCAACAATACAGACAGTTCCACAATACAGACAGTTGAACAATACAGACAGTTCCACAATACAAACTGTTCCACAATACAGACAGTTCCACAATACAGACAGCTTCACAATACAGACAGTTCCACAATACAAACTGTTCCACAATACAGACAGTTCCACAATACAGACTGTTCAACAATACAGACAGATCAACAATACATACAATTCAACAATACAGACAGTTCCACAATACAGACAGTTCCACAATACAAACTGTTCCACAATACAGACAGTTCCACAATACAGACTGTTCAACAATACAGACAGATCAACAATACATACAATTCAACAATACAGACAGTTCCACAATACAGACAGTTCCACAATACAGACAGTTCCACAATACAGACTGTTCAACAATACAGACAGATCAACAATACAGACAGTTCCACAATACAGACTGTTCAACAATACAGACAGTGCAACAATACAGACAGTTCCACAATACAGACAGTTCCACAATACAAACTGTTCAACAATACAGACAGTTCCACAATACAGACAGTTCCACAATACAGACAGTTCCACAATACAGACAGTTCCACAATACAGACAGTTCCACAATACAGACAGTTCAACAATACAGATGTGCAACAATACAGACAGTTCCACAATACAGACAGTTCCACAATACAGACAGTTCCACAATACAGACAGTTCCACAATACAGACAGTGCAACAATGCAGACAGTTCCACAATACAGACAGTGAACAATACAGACAGTTCAACAATACAGACACTGGAACAATACAGACAGTTCTACAATACAGACACTGGAACAATACAGACAGTTCTACAATACAGACAGTTCCACAATACAGACAGTTCCACAATACAGACAGTTCCACAATACAGACAGTTCCACAATACAGACAGTTCAACAATACAGACAGTTCAACAACACAGACAGTTGAACAATACAGACAGTTCAAAAATACAGACAGTTGAACAATACAGACAGTTCAACAACACAGACAGTTGAACAATACAGACAGTTGAACAATACAGACAGTTGAACAATACAGACAGTTGAACAATACAGACAGTTGAACAATACAGACAGTTCAACAATACAGACAGCAGAACAATACAGACAGTTCAACAACACAGACAGTTGAACAATACAGACAGTTCAACAATACAGACAGTTCAACAATACATACAGTTGAACAATACAGACAGTTGAACAATACAGACAGTTCAACAACACAGACAGTGGAACAATACAGACAGTTGAACAATACAGACAGTTCAACAATACAGACAGTTGAACAATACAGACAGTTGAACAATACAGACAGTTCCACAATACATACAGTTGAACAATACAGACAGTTCAACAATACAGACAGTTCAACAATACAGACAGTTCAACAATACAGACAGTTGAACAATACAGACAGTTCCACAATACAGACAGTTGAACAATACAGACAGTTCCACAATACAGACAGTTCAACAATACATGACAGTTCCACAATACAGACAGTTCCACAATACAGACAGTTCCACAATACAGACAGTTCCACAATACAGATAGTTCCAAAATACAGACAGTTCCACAATACAGACTGTTCAACAATACAGACAGATCAACAATACATACAGTTCCACAATACAGACAGTTCCACAATACAGACAGTTCCACAATACAAACTGTTCCACAATACAGACAGTTCCACAATACAGACTGTTCAACAATACAGACAGATCAACAATACATACAATTCAACAATACAGACAGTTCCACAATACAGACAGTTCCACAATACAGACAGTTCCACAATACAGACTGTTCAACAATACAGACAGATCAACAATACAGACAGTTCCACAATACAGACTGTTCAACAATACAGACAGTGCAACAATACAGACAGTTCCACAATACAGACAGTTCCACAATACAAACTGTTCAACAATACAGACAGTTCCACAATACAGACAGTTCCACAATACAGACAGTTCCACAATACAGACAGTTCCACAATACAGACAGTTCCACAATACAGACAGTTCAACAATACAGATGTGCAACAATACAGACAGTTCCACAATACAGACAGTTCCACAATACAGACAGTTCCACAATACAGACAGTTCCACAATACAGACAGTGCAACAATGCAGACAGTTCCACAATACAGACAGTGGAACAATACAGACAGTTCAACAATACAGACACTGGAACAATACAGACAGTTCTACAATACAGACACTGGAACAATACAGACAGTTCTACAATACAGACAGTTCCACAATACAGACAGTTCCACAATACAGACAGTTCCACAATACCGACAGTTCCACAATACAGACAGTTCAACAATACAGACAGTTCAACAACACAGACAGTTGAACAATACAGACAGTTCAAAAATACAGACAGTTGAACAATACAGACAGTTCAACAACACAGACAGTTGAACAATACAGACAGTTGAACAATACAGACAGTTGAACAATACAGACAGTTGAACAATACAGACAGTTGAACAATACAGACAGTTCAACAATACAGACAGCAGAACAATACAGACAGTTCAACAACACAGACAGTTGAACAATACAGACAGTTCAACAATACAGACAGTTCAACAATACATACAGTTGAACAATACAGACAGTTGAACAATACAGACAGTTCAACAACACAGACAGTGGAACAATACAGACAGTTGAACAATACAGACAGTTCAACAATACAGACAGTTGAACAATACAGACAGTTGAACAATACAGACAGTTCCACAATACATACAGTTGAACAATACAGACAGTTCAACAATACAGACAGTTCAACAATACAGACAGTTCAACAATACAGACAGTTGAACAATACAGACAGTTCCACAATACAGACAGTTGAACAATACAGACAGTTCCACAATACAGACAGTTCCACAATACAAACTGTTCCACAATACAGACAGTTCCACAATACAGACAGTTCCACAATACAGACAGTTCCACAATACAGATAGTTCCAAAATACAGACAGTTCCACAATACAGACAGTTCAACAATACAGACAGATCAACAATACAGACAGTTCCACAATACAGACAGTTCAACAATACAGACAGTTCCACAATACAGACAGTTCCACAATACAAACTGTTCCACAATACAGACAGTTCCACAATACAGACAGTTCCACAATACAGACAGTTCCACAATACAGACAGTTCAACAATACAGACAGTGCAACAATACAGACAGTGCAACAATACAGACAGTTCCACAATACAGACAGTTCAACAATACATACAGTTCAATAATACAGACAGTTCAACAATACATACAGTTCAATAATACATACAGTTCAATAATACAGACAGTTCAACAATACATACAGTTCAATAATACATACAGTTCAACAATACATACAGTTCAATAATACAGACAGTTCAACAATACATACAGTTCAACAATACATACAGTTCAACAATACAGACAGCAGAACAATACAGACAGTTCAACAACACAGACAGTTGAACAATACAGACAGTTGAACAATACAGACAGTTCAACAATACATACAGTGGAACAATACAGACAGTTGAACAATACAGACAGTTCAACAATACAGACAGTTGAACAATACAGACAGTTGAACAATACATACAGTTCAATAATACAGACAGTTCAACAATACAGACAGTTCAACAATACATACAGTTGAACAATACAGACAGTTGAACAATACAGACAGTTGAACAATACAGACAGTTCCACAATACAGACAGTTGAACAATACAGACAGTTCCACAATACAGACAGTTCCACAATACAAACTGATCCACAATACAGACAGTTCCACAATACAGACAGTTCCACAATACAGACAGTTCCACAATACAGACAGATCAACAATACAGACAGTTCCACAATACAGACAGTTCAACAATACAGACAGATCAACAATACAGACAGTTCCACAATACAGACAGTTCAACAATACAGACAGTTCAACAATACAGACAGTTCCACAATACAGACAGTTCCACAATACAAACTGTTCCACAATACAGACAGTTCCACAATACAGACAGTTCCACAATACAGACAGTTCCACAATACAGACAGTTCAACAATACAGACAGTGCAACAATACAGACAGTTCCACAATACAGACAGTTGAACAATACAGACAGTTCCACAATACATACAGTTGAACAATACAGACAGTTCAACAATACATACAGTTCAATAATACATACAGTTCAACAATACATACAGTTCAATAATACATACAGTTCAATAATACAGACAGTTCAATAATACATACAGTTCAATAATACAGACAGTTCAACAATACATACAGTTCAATAATACAGACAGTTCAACAATACATACAGTTCAACAATACATACAGTTCAACAATACAGACAGCAGAACAATACAGACAGTTCAACAACACAGACAGTTGAACAATACAGACAGTTGAACAATACAGACAGTTCAACAATACATACAGTGGAACAATACAGACAGTTGAACAATACAGACAGTTCAACAATACAGACAGTTGAACAATACAGACAGTTGAACAATACAGACAGTTCAACAATACATACAGTTCAATAATACAGACAGTTCAACAATACATACAGTTCAATAATACAGACAGTTCAACAATACAGACAGTTCCACCAATACAGACAGTTCCACAATACAGACATGTTCAACAATACAGACAGTTCGACAATACAGACAGTTCAACAATACAGACAGTTCCACAATACAGACAGTTCCACAATACAGACATTCAACAATACAGACAGTTCCACAATACAGACAGTTCAACAATACAGACAGTTCCACAATACAGACAGTTCCACAATACAAACTGTTCCACAATACAGACAGTTCCACAATACAGACAGATCAACAATACAGACAGTTCAACAACACAGACTGTTCAACAATACAGACAGTTGAACAATACAGACAGTTGAACAATACAGACAGTTGAACAATACAGACAGTTGAACAATACAGACAGTTGAACAATACAGACAGTTCAACAATACAGACAGTTCAACAACACAGACAGTTGAACAATACAGACAGTTCAACAATACAGACAGCAGAACAATACAGACAGTTCAACAATACAGACAGCAGAACAATACAGACAGTTCAACAACACAGACAGTTGAAAAACACAGACAGTTGAACAATACAGACATTTCAACAACACAGACAGTTCAACAATACAGACAGTTGAACAATACAGACAGTTCCACAATACAGACAGTTCAACAATACAGACAGTTCAACAATACATACAGTTCAACAATACAGACAGTTCAACAATACAGACAGTTCAACAATACATACAGTTCAACAATACATACAGTTCAACAATACAGACAGTTCAACAATACAGACAGTTCAACAATACATACAGTTCAACAATACATACAGTTCAACAATACATACAGTTCAACAATACATACAGTTCAACAATACATACAGTTCAACAATACAGACAGTTCAACAATACAGACAGTTCAACAATACATACAGTTCAACAATACATACAGTTCAACAATACAGACAGTTCAACAATACAGACAGTTCAACAATACATACAGTTCAACAATACATACAGTTCAACAATACAGACAGTTCAACAATACAGACAGTTGAACAATACATACAGTTCAACAATACAGACAGTTCAACAATACAGACAGTTCAACAATACATACAGTTCAACAATACAGACAGTTCAACAATACAGACAGTTCAACAATACATACAGTTCAACAATACAAACTGTTCCACAATACAGACAGTTCCACAATACAGACAGTTCCACAATACAGACAGTTCCACAATACAGACAGATCAACAATACAGACAGTTGAACAATACAGACAGTTCAACAATACATACAGTGGAACAATACAGACAGTTGAACAATACAGACAGTTCAACAATACAGACAGTTGAACAATACAGACAGTTGAACAATACATACAGTTCAATAATACAGACAGTTCAACAATACAGACAGTTCAACAATACATACAGTTGAACAATACAGACAGTTCAACAATACAGACAGTTGAACAATACAGACAGTTCCACAATACAGACAGTTGAACAATACAGACAGTTCCACAATACAGACAGTTCCACAATACAAACTGTTCCACAATACAGACAGTTCCACAATACAGACAGTTCCACAATACAGACAGTTCCACAATACAGACAGATCAACAATACAGACAGTTCCACAATACAGACAGTTCAACAATACAGACAGATCAACAATACAGACAGTTCCACAATACAGACAGTTCAACAATACAGACAGTTCCACAATACAGACAGTTCCACATGTCTCTTATACAGACAGTTCAACAATACAGACAGTTCCACAATACAGACAGTTCCACAATACAGACAGTTCAACAATACAGACAGTTCCACAATACAGACAGTTCAACAATACAGACAGTTCAACAATACAGACAGTTCCACAATACAGACAGTTCAACAATACAGACAGTTCAACAATACATACAGTTCAACAATACAGACAGTTCAACAATACAGACAGTTCAACAATACAGACAGTTCAACAATACAGACAGTTCAACAATACATACAGTTCAACAATACAGACAGTTCAACAATACAGACAGTTCAACAATACAGACAGTTCAACAATACAGACAGTTCAACAATACAGACAGTTCAACAATACATACAGTTCAACAATACAGACAGTTCCACAATACAGACAGTTCAACAATACATACAATTCAACAATACAGACAGTTCCACAATACAGACAGTTCAACAATACATACAATTCAACAATACAGACAGTTCAACAATACAGACAGTTCAACAATACAGACAGTTCAACAATACAGACAGTTCAACAATACAGACAGTTCAACAATACATACAGTTCAACAATACAGACAGTTGAACAATACAGACAGTTGAACAATACAGACAGTTCCACAATACAGACAGTTCAACAATACAACAGTTACAATACAGACAGTTCCACAATACAGACAGTTCAACAATACAACAGTTCAACAATACAGACAGTTCAACAATACAGACAGTTCACAATACAGACAGTTCCACAATACAGACAGTTCAACAATACAGTACAGTTCAACAATACAGACAGTTCAACAATACAGACAGTCAACAATACAGACAGTTCAACAATACATACAGTTCAACAATACAGACAGTTCAACAATACAGACAGTTCAACAATACAGACAGTTCAACAATACAACAGTTCAACAATACAGACAGTTCCACAATACAGACAGTTCAACAATACATACAGTTCAACAATACAGACAGTTCAACAATACAGACAGTCAACAATACAGACAGTTCCAACAATACAGACAGTTCAACAATACAGACAGTTCCACAATACAGGACAGTTCAACAATACATACAAGTTCAACAATACAGACAGTTCAACAATACAGACAGTTCAACAATACAGACAGTTCAACAATACATACAATTCAACAATACAGACAGTTCAAACAATACAGACAGTTCAACAATACAGACAGTTCAACAATACAGACCAGTTCAACAATACATACAGTTCAACAATACATACAGTTCAACAATACAGACAGTTCAACAATTACAGACAAGTTCAACATACATACAGTTCAACAATACAGACAGTTCAACAATACAGACAGTTCAACAATACAGACAGTTCACAATACATACAGTTCAACAATACAGACAGATTCAACAATACAGACAGTTGAACAATACATACAGTTCAACAATACAGACAGTTCAACAATACAGACAGTTCAACAATACAGACAGTTCAACAATACATACAGTTCAACAATACAGACAGTTCAACAATACATACAGTTCAACAATACAGACAGTTCCACAATACAGACAGTTCAACAATACATACAGTTCAACAATACAGACAGTTCAACAATACATACAAGTTCAACAATACAGACAGTTCAACAATACAGACAGTTCAACAATACAGACAGTTCAACAATACATACAGTTCAACAATACAGACAGTTCAACAATACAGACAGTTCCACAATACAGACAGTTCAACAATACATACAATTCAACAATACAGACAGTTCAACAATACAGACAGTTCAACAATACAGACAGTTCAACAATACATACAATTCAACAATACAGACAGTTCCACAATACAGACAGTTCAACAATACATACAATTCAACAATACAGACAGTTCCACAATACAGACAGTTCAACAATACATACAATTCAACAATACAGACAGTTCACAATACAGACAGTTCAACAATACATACAATTCAACAATACAGACAGTTCCACAATACAGACAGTTCAACAATACATACAGTTCAACAATACAGACAGTTCAACAATACAGACAGTTCAACAATACATACAGTTCAACAATACAGACAGTTCAACAATACAGACAGTTCAACAATACAGACAGTTGAACAATACAGACAGTTCCACAATACATACAGTTCAACAATACAGACAGTTCAACAATACAGACAGTTCAACAATACAGACAGTCAACAATACATACAGTTCAACAATACAGACAGTTCAACAATACAAACTGTTCCACAATACAGACAGTTCCACAATACAGACAGTTCCACAATACAGACAGTTCAACAATACATACAGTTCAACAATACAGACAGTTCAACAATACAGACAGTTCCACAATACAGACAGTTCAACAATACATACAGTTCAACAATACAGACAGTTCAACAATACAGACAGTTCAACAATACAGACAGTTCAACAATACAGACAGTTCAACAATACAGACAGTTCAACAATACATACATTCAACAATACAGACAGTTCAACAATACAGACAGTTCAACAATACAGACAGTTCAACAATACAGACAGTTCAACAATACAGACAGTTCAACAATACAGACAGCAGAACAATACAGACAGTTCAACAACACAGACAGTTGAACAATACAGACAGTTGAACAATACAGACAGTTCCACAATACAGACAGTTCAACAATACATACAATTCAACAATACAGACAGTTCAACAATACAGACAGTTCAACAATACAGACAGTTCCACAATACAGACAGTTCCACAATACAGACAGTTCAACAATACATACAATTCAACAATACATACAATTCAACAATACAGACAGTTCCACAATACAGACAGTTCCACAATACAGACAGTTCAACAATACATACAATTCAACAATACAGACAGTTCAACAATACATACAATTCAACAATACATACAATTCAACAATACAGACAGTTCCACAATACAGACAGTTCCACAATACAGACAGTTCAACAATACAGACAGTTCAACAATACATACAATTCAACAATACAGACAGTTCCACAATACAGACAGTTCAACAATACATACAATTCAACAATACAGACAGTTCCACAATACAGACAGTTCAACAATACATACAATTCAACAATACAGACAGTTCCACAATACAGACAGTTCAACAATACATACAATTCAACAATACAGACAGTTCCACAATACAGACAGTTCAACAATACATACATTCAACAATACAGACAGTTCCACAATACAGACAGTTCAACAATACATACAATTCAACAATACAGACAGTTCCACAATACAGACAGTTCAACAATACATACAATTCAACAATACAGACAGTTCCACAATACAGACAGTTCCACAATACAGACAGTTCCACAATACAGACAGTTCAACAATACATACAATTCAACAATACAGACAGTTCAACAATACATACAATTCAACAATACAGACAGTTCCACAATACAGACAGTTCCACAATACAGACAGTTCAACAATACATACAATTCAACAATACAGACAGTTCAACAATACAGACAGTTCCACAATACAGACAGTTCAACAATACATACAATTCAACAATACAGACAGTTCAACAATACAGACAGTTCAACAATACAGACAGTTCAACAATACATACAATTCAACAATACATACAGTTCAACAATACATACAATTCAACAATACAGACAGTTCAACAATACAGACAGTTCAACAATACAGACAGTTCAACAATACAGACAGTTCAACAATACAGACAGCAGAACAATACAGACAGTTCAACAACACAGACAGTTGAACAATACAGACAGTTGAACAATACAGACAGTTCCACAATACAGACAGTTCAACAATACATACAATTCAACAATACAGACAGTTCAACAATACATACAATTCAACAATACAGACAGTTGAACAATACAGACAGTTCCACAATACAGACAGTTCAACAATACAGACAGTTCAACAATACAGACAGTTCAACAATACAGACAGTTCAACAATACATACAGTTCAACAATACATACAATTCAACAATACATACAATTCAACAATACAGACAGTTCCACAATACAGACAGTTCAACAATACAGACAGTTCAACAATACATACAATTCAACAATACAGACAGTTGAACAATACAGACAGTTGAACAATACAGACAGTTCAACAATACAGACAGTTCAACAATACAGACAGTTCAACAATACAGACAGTTCAACAATACAGACAGTTCAACAATACAGACAGTTCAACAATACATACAGTTCAACAATACAGACAGTTCAACAATACATACAGTTCAACAATACATACAGTTCAACAATACATACAGTTCAACAATACATACAGTTCAACAATACATACAGTTCAACAATACATACAATTCAACAATACAGACAGTTCAACAATACATACAGTTCAACAATACAGACAGTTCAACAATACATACAGTTCAACAATACATACAATTCAACAATACAGACAGTTCAACAATACATACAATTCAACAATACAGACAGTTCAACAATACATACAGTTCAACAATACAGACAGTTCAACAATACATACAGTTCAACAATACATACAGTTCAACAATACAGACAGTTCAACAATACATACAGTTCAACAATACAGACAGTTCAACAATACAGACAGTTGAACAATACAGACAGTTCAACAATACAGACAGTTCAACAATACAGACAGCAGAACAATACAGACAGTTCAACAATACAGACAGTTGAACAATACAGACAGTTGAACAATACAGACAGTTCCACAATACAGACAGTTCAACAATACATACAGTTCAACAATACAGACAGTTCAACAATACAGACAGTTCAACAATACAGACAGTTCCACAATACAGACAGTTCCACAATACAGACAGTTCAACAATACATACAGTTCAACAATACAGACAGTTCAACAATACAGACAGTTCAACAATACATACAGTTCAACAATACAGACAGTTCAACAATACATACAATTCAACAATACAGACAGTGCAACAATACAGACAGTGCAACAATACAGACAGTTCAACAATACATACAATTCAACAATACAGACAGTGCAACAATACAGACAGTTCCACAATACAGACAGTTCAACAATACAGACACTGGAACAATACAGACAGTTCCACAATACATACAATTCAACAATACAGACAGTGCAACAATACAGACAGTTCCACAATACAGACAGTTCAACAATACAGACACTGGAACAATACAGACAGTTCCACAATACAAACTGTTCCACAATACAGACAGTGCAACAATGCAGACAGTTCCACAATACAGACAGTTCCACAATACAGACAGTTCAACAATACAGACACTGGAACAATACAGACAGTTCTACAATACAGACAGTTCCACAATACAGACAGTTCTACAATACAGACAGTTCTACAATACAGACAGTTCCACAATACAGACAGTTCAACAATACAGACAGTTCAACAATACAGACAGTTCTACAATACAGACAGTGGAACAATACAGACAGTTCAACAATACAGACAGTTCTACAATACAGACACTGGAACAATACAGACAGTTCAACAATACAGACAGTTCTACAATACAGACACTGGAACAATACAGACAGTTCTACAATACAGTCCACAATACAGACAGTTCCACAATACAGACAGTTCCACAATACAGACAGTGGAACAATACAGACAGTTCTACAATACAGACAGTGCAGCAATACAGACAGTTCCACAATACAGACAGTGCCACAATACAGTTAGTTAAAGCTAATTGCATGTCCTTTGCGGGACATTGTAGTCAACCCCAGCATATATTGGCTGTTTATGATTTACAAGCAGAAGGTCAAAATGCAGCTGAGATTCATCGTGGATTGTGTCGTGTGTACAGAGATAACATTATGAGTGACAGTTCTGTAAGGGATTGGTGCAGGAAATTCAGAGAAGGGCATAAAGATATGGATGATGAGGTGGACAAGGATGACATTCATGTGCGACACATGAGCTCATTCAAAAAGTCGACCAAGTCATAGGGGTAAAGTGCCGTTTCACAATTTCACATCTTTCTACAGAATTTCTACATATTTCTAGGAATAGTCTGTTTTGAATTGTCACAGTGAGGTTAGTTTACCACAAATTCTGTTTACATTGGGCGGTAATACCTACTCATTCTCCAAACAAGCCAAACAAATGCCAGCAAACATTTTCGCCATGGAAATGATGGTTACAGTGTTCTGGGTCCGCAAGGGCATTTTGTTAACGAAATTCATGACACTAGGGACCACAATAACATCAGAAGTTTATTGTGAAACACTGCAGAAGCCTCGTCGGTCGATCAAAAACAAAATGCACGGAATGCTTACCAGTGGCGCCATTTTCCTGCACAACAATATGCAGCCCCATACTGCTGCTCACACAAAAGCTCTACTTGAGCAGTTTAAGGGGGAAATTTTCAAACCACCCCCACCCCACCCCTCCTCTCCTTACAGCACAGACTTGGCACTAAGTGATTATCATCTCTTCGGCAAGATGAAGGTCTGGCTAGCTAGCCAGCGCTTTGGCACCGCTGAGAAGCTCATGGATGGAGTCAACAACTGGCTAAGTACCCTGGCAGCGTCGTTCTGTGATGAGGACCCTGGCGACGCCGTTCAATGATGAGGGGTTACAAAAACAGTACCACGGTACAATAAGTGCCTGAACTTAGGTGGTAACTATGTGGAAAAGTAATGCAGTGATGAATATAACTTTTTCTTGTATTTAGATGTTATTGTCAATTTGTTTACATTTTTACCAGCTAATCAGCGTTGATTTTGGAATAGCCCTCGTGTCCGGGAAGGTTAACCCGGTCAACAAATGCCCGCAGAAGTCGGATGTGTCGGCCTAACGGCGCAAGAACGCAGCTCTGCTGTAAACAGGCACAACGCAATCACATCCACACAAAAAACTCCGGATGAACGAAGAAGAAGAAGAAGAATAGCCCTCGTATAAATTTTGTGAACACATTGCCAATAATATTAGTGAATAGACTGAATATAACATTAATGAAAAGATTGCCCATAACATTAGTGAACAGACTACCTATAACATCAGTGAACAGATTGCCTATAACATTAGTGAACAGATTGCCTCTAACATTACTGAACAGATTGCCTTTAACATTAGTGAACAGACTGCCTATAACATTACTGAACAAATTAAATATAACATTAGTGAACAGACTGCCTATAACATTACTGAACAAATTAAATATAACATTAGTGAACAGACTGCCTATAACATTACTGAACAGACTGCCTATAACATTAGTGAACAGACTGCCTATAACATTAGTGAACAGACTGCCTATAACATTAGTGAACAGATTGCCTATAACATTACTGAACAAATTAAATATAACATTAGTGAACAGACTGCCTATAACATTACTGAACAAATTAAATATAACATTAGTGAACAGACTGCCTATAACATTAGTGAACAGACTGCCTATAACATTAGTGAACAGACTGCCTATAACATTAGTGAACAGACTGCCTATAACAATAGTAAACAGACTGCCTAAAACATTAGTGAACAGATTGCCTATAACATTAGTGAACAGACTGCCTATAACATTAGTGAACAAATTAAATATAACATTAGTGAACAGACTGCCTATACCATTAGTGAACAGACTGCCTATAACATTAGTGAACAGACTGCCTATAACAGTAGTGAACAGACTGCCTATAACATTACTGAACAGATTGCCTATAACATTAGTGAACAGATTAAATATAACATTAATGAACAGATTGCCCATAACATTAGTGAACAGATTGCCTATAACATCAGTGAACAGATTACCTATAACATTACTGAACAGATTGCCTATAACATTACTGAACAGATTGCCTTTAACATTAGTGAACAAATTAAATATAACATTAGTGAACAGATTGCCTATAACATTAGTGAACAGACTGCCTTTAACAAAAGAGAGTGGCTGCTGTCTCTGGAGCGGTCTAGGCTGGCAAAGATTAGTTTCATTTTCATGCCAGGGCATGCGGGAGTACAAGGGAATGAGCAGGCTGACAGGCTTGCAGGTAGGGCTACTGTGGAATACGGATGAGCCATGGACCAGGCAGACATTCTGAATGCTCTACGAGAAGTAAGTTGTTTACGAGAACCAAGCAATGACTGGGAATCTACAACCATGGTCAGGCTGTGAGAACAGCAAGTTAAAAGAGGTGTGGCCAAACAAGAACACTACTCAAGAAGCCAAAGAAGAGGAATAAACCAACACAGAACTGGTGTCGTGAGCCGCTACACGCTGCGGGATTTGCTGAGGAGGGGATCCGAGCACTTATGGACTGAATGGTTCGATGTGCAATGAGGATTATCTATCGAATAACTAACCAACTAACTACAACATTAATTAATAGACTTAACTATAGCATTAATGAACAGATTAACTATAACATTAATGAACAGATATAACATTCATGAATAGATTAACTATAACATTAGTGAATACATTTAATGGTAACACGCACAGAGTTATAACAGCATCAGCGAGTAGAGTACTAATCTGGCAGGACAGCAGGCGTGTGGTGTTCAGCCCGGACCACATATGAGTACACTTCATAAATAGGCTATGGTAGCTATCTGTGATTGATGAGGTCATCAACTATAACACAACCCTTCAACAGTTCATGTACTTATGTTGCAGGCCAATGTTCACATTCTCATGTTACAGACAATGTTCAAATTCTCATGTTGCAATGTTCACAATCTCATGTTGCAGGACAATGTTCTTCTTCTTCTTCTTTTCGTTCATCCGGAGTGTTTTTTCAGATGTGATTGCGGTGTGCGTTAGGCACCCTTAGGTCACACATCCGGCTTTCGCGTGCATTTTTGACCAGGTTAGCAATCCTGGGAGACTCTCACTTTTGTGGTACCGTCCACATCCCAGCTGGTCAAGTTCGAACAGTCGAGGACTTCGGTCATCCCTCAAGAGAAGGAAGGCACAGTCCATAGCATTTTCCGCCATCCTAGGTTGCTTCCATAGTTGCAGGGCCGACACATAGCGCCCTGATACTGGGCTCACCGAGGGAATGGTCACGTCATGCTCATGGCTGCTTTAATTCCTCACTTCAATATATTGGGCTTTTCGTTCGCCCCGGGCCGTTCCCGCACAAACCAGACAGGTCTGCAGAAGGTATTCACTCAGCGAGTTTTCGCACATGTGCTTGTCGTTGCGCCCGTCGGAGCTGTTCCAGGCACGACAGACATTCGGAAAACTACCTAGTCAGAGCTGTTCCGAACAAGAGCGGCATTCGGAAACTAGGTAGTCAGAGCTGTTCCTAGCACGGGAGACATTCGGACGAGACATTTCACTCGGACGTAAATGCGTAGTGTCAATTTTTAGTTTGCCACCCGTAGGACGACACTTCCGACTTCCGGCGGGCATTTTTTAGTGAGGTTAGCCTTCCTCTGGTTTCGAGACACGTTAGACTGTTGTAATGTCACCCACATCTCAGCTGGTCAAGATAGAACGATCAACGATATCGTGGTCTGCCCTCAAGGGAAGGCAGGGGCAGACCATGGGCATTATCTCGCTATCCAAGGAGGCTTCCATAATTGCAGAGCCGGCACATATTGCTCTGAGACTGGGCTCACCCAAGGAGTTTCCACGTCCTGCTCATGGCTGCTTTAGTTCCTCACTTCCATGTGTTGGGCATCCCACTTGCCACTGATCGCTCAATCACACACCAGGAGCGGTCAGACTGCGAGTGACATCCACTCGGTAGGCTTTTGCTTGTGACTTCAGACCACGCAATAGGTTCGCTCGCCGTGCGTTCCATTTCGCGTTGATGAGACATTCTTCCACTTTTGTCTACACTCTCTATGAGTTAGATACAGACAGTTTCCGTAACCCTTCGACTGGGGCACTTTTCTGACTTTTTTGTACTCGCTCACGAGGTAGGCTACATGTGCTGCCGGCTCAGCACCTTACCTTCGTGCAGCAGTGAACGGGAAACGGCCAGGCCCCTTCATCCGGGAATCTCTCATATCCCCCAGCTGAGAGCCTTCGAATATGTATCAGACCTGAGCATGTAGCTTGCTCAGTATCATGTTTCTATTTTCCGGTAGACGGGTATCGGCCTGGCTCTCAGATCCGAGGGTTTGTGGCTTAGAGGCGTTCAGCCACAGCCCTCGACAGTGAACCTTAAGAGTTTCCGGTAGACTGGTATCGGCCTGGCTCTCAGATCCGAGGGTTTGTGGCTTAGAGGCGTTCAGCCACAGCCCTCAACAGGGAGCCTTAAGAGTTTTGTCCGGACCAAAAATGTCTGCCTTCGTGCACCTTTTAAACTTTTGACTGTTATCCTCAGTCTATACCTGCAGAGCAGCAGGTTGTGTCTCTCTTAGTCTGGTCCCTATCCCATAAGCTGTCCGATATGTAGTTTTTCATCCATCGGCAAGCAAATGGGGTCGATGGGACACGCAAGCTCCCCCACCACGTCAAGGTGGAGACACATCGGGGGAGGGACAATGTTCAAATTCTCATGTTGCAATGTTCACAATCTCATGTTGCAGGACAATGTTCACATTCTCATGTTGCTGGACAATGTTCACATTATCATGTTACAGGACAATGTTCACATTCTCATGTTGCAGGACAATGTTCACATTCTCAAGATACAGACAATGTTCACATTCTCATGTTACAGACAATGTTCACATTCTCATGTTACAGACAATGTTCACATGTTCATGTTACAGACAATATTCACATTCTCATGTTACAGACAATGTTCACATTCTCATGTTACAACCAATGTTCACATGTTCATGTTACAGACAATGTTCACATTCTCATGTTACAGACAATGTCCACATGTTCATGTTACAGACAATGTTCACATTCTCATATTACAGACAATGTTCACATGTTCATGTTACAATGTTCACATTCTCATGTTGCAGACAACGTTCACATCATCATGTTGCAGGACAATGTTCACATTCTTATGTTGCAGACAATGTTCATATTCTCATGTTACAGATAATGTTCACATTTTTATGTTGAAGGCAATGTTCATCAGTGATTGCTAAATGTCACACAACACTTTTCAAACAATCTTAACAATTTCCAGTCTGACTGGTTTCCTTCTTGCATCATCCCCTGGCTCACCTACACAACATGACAGACAATCATCACATAACCACTCTCATCATGACTCACCTACACAACATGACAGACAATCATCACATAACCACTTTCATCATGGCTCACCTACACAACATAGCAGACAATCATCACATAACCACTCTCATCATGGCTCACCTATACAACATGACAGACAGTCATCACATAACCACTCTCATTGTGGCCCACCTACACAACATGACAGACAGTTATCACATAACCACTCTAATCTTGGCTCACCTACACAACATGACAGATAATCATCACATAACTACTCTCATCATGGCTCACCAACACAACATGACAGACAATCATCACATAACTACTCTCAGCATGGCTCACCTACACAACATGACAGACAATCATCACATAACCACTCTCATCATGGCTCACCTACACAACATGACAGACAATCATCACATAACTACTCTCATCATGGCTCATCTACACAACATAACAGACAATCATCACATAACCACTCACATCCTGGCTCAAATACACAACATGAACATGACAGACAATCATCACATAACCACTCTCATCATGGCTCATCTACACAATATGAAAGACATCACATAATCACTTCCAACCTGGCTCACCTACACAACATGGCAGACAATCATCACAGAACCACTCTCACCATGGTTCACTTACACAAAATGACAGACAGTCATCACATAACTACTCTCATCCTGGCTCACCTACACAACATGACAGACAGTCATCACATAACAACTCCCATACTGGTTCACCTACACAACATGATAGACAGTCATCACATAACCACTCCCATCCTGGCTCACCTACACAACATGACAGACAATCATCACATAACCACTCCCATCCTGGCTCACCTACACAACATGAAAGACAGTCATCACATAACCACTCCCATCATGGCTCACCTACACAACATGACAGACAATCATCACATAACCACTCTCATCCTGGCTCACCTACACAACATGACAGACAATCATCCCATAACCACTCCCATCCTCTCTCGTCTACACAACATGACAGACAGTCATCACATAACCACTCCCAACCTGGCTCACCTACAAAACATGATAGACAGTCATCAAATAACCACTCCCATCCTGGCTCACCTACACAACATGACAGACAATCATCATATAACCACTCCCATCCTGGCTCACCTACACAACATGACAGACAATCATCACATAACTACTCTCATCATGGCTCACCTACACAACATGACAGACAGTCATCACATAACCACTCCACTCTTGGCTCACCTACACAACATGACAGACAATCATCACATAACTACTCTCATCATAGCTCACCTACACAACATGACAGACAATCATCACATAACTAATAACTACTCTCATCATGGCTCACATAATAACATGAGAGACAGCCACCACATAACCACTCCCATCCTGGCTCACCTACACAACATGACAGACAGTTATCACATAACCACTCCCATCCTAGCTCACCTACACAACATGACAGACAGTCATCACATAAACACTCCAATCTTGGCTCACCTACACAACATGACAGACAGTCATCACATAACCACTCTCATCATGGCTCACCTACACAACATGACAGACAGTCATCACATAAACACTCCAATCTTGGCTCACCTACACAACATGACAGTCATCACATAACCACTCCCATCCTGGCTCACCTACACAACATGACAGACAATCATCACATAACTACTCTCATCATGGCTCACCTAAACAACATGACAGACAATCATCACATAACTACTCTCATCATGGCTCACCTACACAACATGACAGTCAATCATCACATAACCACTCTCATCATGGCTCACCTACACAACATGACAGACAATCATCACATAACTACTCTCATCATGGCTCACCTACACAACATGACAGTCATCACATACCAACTCCCATCCTGGTTCACCTATACAACATGACAGATAGTCATCACATAACCACTCTCATCATGGCTCACCTACACAACATGACAGACAGTCACATGACAGACAATCATCACATAACTACTCTCATCATGGCTCACCTACACAACATGACAGACAGTCATCACATACCAACTCCCATCCTGGTTCACCTATACAACATGACAGACAGTCATCACATAACCACTCTCATCATGGCTCACCTACACAACATGACAGACAGTCATCACACAACTACTCTCATCCTGGTACACCTACACAACATGACAGACAGTCATCACATAACAACTCTAATCTTGGCTCACCTACACAACATGACAGAAAGTCATCACAATAACCACTCTCATCCTGGCTCACCTACACAACATGACAGTCATCACAATAACCACTCTTATCATGGCTCACCTACACAACATGTCAGACAGTCTTCACAATAACCACTCTTATCATGGCTCACCTACACAACATGACAGACAGTCTTCACAATAACCACTCTCATCCTGGTACACCTACACAACATGACAGACAGTCATCACATAACAGCTCTAATCTTGGCTCACCTACACAACATGACAGACAGTCATCACATAACCACTCTCATCCTGGCTCACCTACACAACATCACAGACAGTCATCACATATCCACTCCAATCCTGGCTCACCTACACATCATGACAGACAGTCATCACATAACCACTCCCATCCTGGCTCACCTACACAACATGACAGACAATCATCACATAACTACTCTCATCATGGCTCACCTACACAACATGACAGACAATCATCACATAACTACTCTCATCATGGCTCACCTAAACAACATGACAGACAGTCATCACATAACCACTCCCATCCTGGCTCACCTACACAACATGACAGACAGTCATCACATAACCACTCTCATCCTGGCTCACCTACACAACATGACAATCATCACATAATCACTCTAACCATGGCTCACCTAAACAACATGACAGACAATCATCACATAACCACTCTCATCATGGCTCACCTACACAACATGACAGACAGTCATCACATAACCACTTCAATCTTGGCTCACCTACACAAAATGACAGACAATCATCACATAACTATTCTCATCATGGCTCACCTACACAACATGACAGACAATCATCACATAACTACTCTCATCATGGCTCATCTACACAACATGACAGACAATCATCACATAACCACTCTCATCCTGGCTCAAATACACAACATGAACATGACAGACAATCATCACATAACCACTCTCATCATGGCTCATCTACACCCATGTCCTTATGTATTCTGTTATTCTTGGTAAACAGGGGGAACCGGCTTTCGGAAGCTCTCAGTTCTTTATTCGCTCAATTCTCCATGAAAGATGGTTCTTTGGGTTATCTTCATACCACAATCTTTACATGGAGCGAGTATATATTTGTCTTTCCTTTCGGGTAGTCCCGAAGGCGCGCCTTGCGTCAAATGTGCACTGGTGCAGCGGCTGGTCAATTGATGGCCGGGCAAACAAGTACCGTTTGCAAGTTGCAACTTGTCAAAGTTAATTAAAGATAACGACAGAAGTGCAACTACTACTGAGACATTTTGAAAGGTAAACTTGGGTTGTGGGTGGTCCAGACAGACCTGGACTTATAAATGTATTTTGTCTCAAAGGGGAAGATGAATTGGCGAAAAGCCAATCATAACCAATGAAGAGTTGGTTGACCGTTGGCAATCTAAATGGGCGTCTTGTTCTTGGCATAGCCGGGGAAGTGAAACGGAACAATATATCTCCCCAGAGGATTTCATTTGTTCTTGGCGTCAGATGAGCTGTTGCTATCTTTCTGTCTACGGCTTGAATTGGGCATCTGGTCATCTTTCTGTGGAATATCATCATTGGATAGCTATACCAATCTATGATCTATCTTCTTGAGCCAGAAGAGGCTATACACAGGACTATCTCTTTCGTCTGTTACTTGATAGGATGATGTCGGGAAGATAATGGACTTCTCTATCTCATTGAGAGAACCTGCATTCCTCTAAATCTATGTGTTCTGTGAGGCACTACCAGTACCTTGCGGCGACAGCTCAGACAAGAGCAGCGGCCGGGAGGGGTAGTATCCTCTTTCCTATTCTTGCTGGGAGTGGGGAACTACACTGCGTGCCATACAACCCCAATACTATACTTTTAGTAACGAGGGGAAACACACAGATGACTAGGCACACCACACCACAGGATCGTAGTTGTGAGAAAGGCAGCGTTTGCAAGTGAGAGGGAAGCATGGAAATGATTGTGCCAAATCATAATAAAGGCTTGGTATGAATGTGGAGAGTGTGTCGTGTGGGCAAAAAGACAACAGGACTTCGTCCAGCTGGAAGTCTCCTCAAGCCCGGACGTGGCCAATCCAGGGGCTACCTGACAGGTCAGGCCCAGTCATTCAGGTATTAAATATAGTGTATGTGTGTGATACATGAGTCAGCCCAGTCGCTCAGGTTTTGTTTGTCATCTCCAGGGTCCTCTTCTATGGGAAGTGACTATGTCTTCTAACGGACATTATCACCAGTGCTTCTAGGCTAACGCCAATATGTCCGACGAGGCCAACTCAAGGTTTGGTGTGCTTAACTCTGAGACAGAGGCAAGGTGCAGGTCTTGAGGCAAGGACATTTTGCATGACTGGTGCATTGCCGGTTTTTTTTTCAACAACATACGCCTGAGAGCAGTTGTTGTCTGGAGGGAACCTAAGAGTGATTTTCTTGCATACCCATTTTACACCAGACATTAAAAGGCACCCATCCATTATCCCTCCACGAACACCTCACCGTATCTGCAACCGTAAAGCTTTTCATAGGTCAGTGAAGACCTGGTGCCGAATTAATTCATGTGGCAATGAACAGAAGTCCTCAACACACCAGTCGCTTGGATTCTACAAAAGCCTGTTGAATCTACAACCAGTTGCTGGAGAAGGAAGGAGATTCTGACATCTTTGGTGAGATATGTCTGGACAGATCAGACAGTATCTGAAGCTGGATCTGTGACTGTGGTGACTGGAGGCTCTGTGTCAAAACTTTACCAGTGTAGTGTCTGTGTAGATCTATCTGTTTATATGCCTTTACGTGTTCCTGTGCTGTTCTTGATTAGGTTAATAAAATTACTTCCAAGTTGTTCTGACGACTGCCATGTTATTTATGTGTCAGCCAGAAGAACACTGCAGGAAATAGGTCCCTAGGTCGAAAGGAAGCGTGACAGTGAGTCCAGAGAAAACGGAGGAGGGTTGGCAGGTAAAGACCTATCCCAGCCAGGGCTATAGAAGATTAATTAAACATTGTGACCGGGCTATTTGGGACCCTCCACGTAGCTTGTTACAATTTCTGGGGGCTCGTCCCGGGATATTTGAAATCCTGGTGGAGTTCTGGCTGATTTAGTGATAGGGGACAGATATCCTTGTTTTCTATCAATAGGTTCTGCCTACCGGGCCTGGCTATTGTCTATACTCTTCCTGACACAGACGGACCGACATACGACGTGTTGTGGTCGTGTAATGTAACTTGTTGTGTAATTGTGAGAAAAATTTTATTGGACAATTACCTCGTCCCTTGCCCTCGGAGTTTAAGATGGCATCAGCTGGGTTTAATGTCGCTGACGTACAGGCTACAGGGCGTGAGATGGGATATGATGGGGCGGAGTTACAGAAATATGTGCAGGAGGTGGAAAGAGACTACAGACAGGCTGTGCGCGAAGCCAAGAGGATTGAGGCGGAGGCTGAGGTTAAGAGGATGGAGGCTGAGGCTAGGAAGATGGAGGCCGAGCAGGCAGTCAGAGACCATGAGTTCCGTATGAGAGAGTTGGAGCTGAAAGCTCAAACTGCCAAGGAAAGAGACAGTGCAGTGGGAGACACAGTTCTCCCTGACTCAACAACTTCTGGTGGCGGTCCATACCAGGCAATGAAGTTCCCATTGCTCCCGTTCGATGAACACAAAGATAAGATCGACAAGTATCTTCACAGATTTCGGTCGATGGCTTTGGCTATGGGATTGGAGCGAGGGAAATGGAACTTGAAACTCTCACAGGGCCTGAGGGGGACCGCGTACGAGGTCTATTCTAGGTTGCCACCTGGTATGGAGAATGACTATGAAGCTCTGGAGAAAGCACTATTGAAAAGGTTCCAGATGACAGCTCATACTTATCGACAACAGTTCAGAAAGTCGAAGAGAGAGCCAGGAGAGATGTTCGCAGCCTACAGTGTCAGACTGAAGTCTTACCTTTTGAAGTGGATGTCATTAGCTGGATTTGCTAACGACTATGAAAGTTTGGAAGAATTGGTGGTCGTGGACCAAATGAAGAGAATGATGCCTAAGCCATTGCAAACCTTCTTGCTTGAAAATGGGGCAGAAAGGTTAGACCTAGTCAACACGTTGGCGGAAAGGTATGTGCTAGCTCATGGGGATAATGGGGAATTGTCACAACCCAATCCCCGACCACCAGACACATGGTCTGGAAAGAAGAAGAACCCTAAAACAGCTCACACCAAGAAGGAGGATCCTTTCGATAAAGTTCCTAGTAAGAAACCCTCTGGTAAGAGTCCACCTGGATCTCCTAAAAGAAAGTGGAGTGAAAAGTGGTGCGCCTATTGCAAATCTCCCACACACAATACGGTTGATTGCCGGCGTAAACAGAAAGACTCTCACTATGCTGCTTGTCTTGTAGAAACCGGGGAAGGGTCTCACAAGGAGGTAGAAGGGAGGGATCTTGGGAACAAAGATTTAGAAAAACCACCAGTAGTAGAAACGGTACTTGTGAACGATCAACCAGTTGAGTGTCTCTACGACACCGGTCTGCAGTTTGAGGCTGTAATTTCATCACACTTAGTGAGCCCGGAGCAGCTAACCGGGGAATCTATTGAGATTCAAACGGCGACAAAGAGTGCGGTAGCGATGTCTCTTCCAATTGCGAAGGTAGACATCAAATCAAAATATGTTACCGGCACTATACAGGCAGCCGTTCTGCTAGATCCTATCTTCCCAATGATCTTGGGTTGTCGCTACGTCTTTCTAGGGATTCCAACCGAACCCATGTACGTAGGGGCAATGCAAACCAGATCTCAATCGGAGGATGAGCAGACGCCGGCCTTGATCGTGAATCCTTTGCCTGGGGAGTTACGAGCTGCTCAAAGCCAGGATGCTACTTTGCAACCTTGCTTCAACCAGTTGCCAAAAAGTTCTGACCCACCAAGACGGGGTCAGTATTATATGAAGAATCGGTTACTGTACCGGAGAGCCGGAGTGGAGGATCGCCAGCATGGACAGCTGGTAGTTCCTAAGGCTTATCGGGAACAGCTTCTTCATATGGGACACACCATTTCTTTCAGTGGACATATGGGTGTCGGGGCAACTCTCCAGCGCATTTCCTGCCATTACTACTGGCCAGGGATGACTGGAGACGTGCGTAGGTACGTCAAGTCGTGCCCAGAGTGCCAGCGTGTGGCACCAAAACACTGGACAGCTCCGGTAGTCCTGGGAGACATGCCCATTATGAACTCTCCTTTCGAGAGAGTTGCCATCGATCTTGTTGGTCCTCTTCCTAGGACTAGGAAGAGGAATAAGTACATTCTCACGATGGTGGATTGCTGTTCCATGTGGGGCGAGGCGATACCTTTGGCCACAATCGACTCTAAGCGAGTGGCTGATGCACTGATGGAGACCTTTACTAGGTTGGGATTTCCCAACCAGATCCTAACGGACAATGGGTCTCAGTTCTGTGGTAAGCTGATGGAAGAAGTCTTTCGTATCTTCCAGACTAACCACATTCACACAAGCCCATACCACCCTCAGTCTAATGGGCAAGTAGAGAGGTTTAATGGTACCTTGATGACCATGCTTCGGAAGCTGGCTCAAGAGAAACCAGACAGATGGGATGAGTATATCTCAGCCGCCTTGTTCGCCTATCGGGAGGTTCCCCATGGGTCGACCGGGTTGCCACCAGCCACTCTACTATTCGGGAGGCCAATCAAGGGTCCCTTAGAAGCCTTATTGAGATGTTGGACAGAGGAGGAAACTTCTGAAGAAGCTGTATCCTCTTATAAATACGTCGAAGAGTTAAAGAAAAAACTCCAGACGGGTTGGGCTTTGGCAGCTCAGAATCTGAGGGCGGCCAGAAAGAGACACGCGGCCTACTACAATAGAAGGACGAAAGATAGGTCTCTTAAGGTGGGGGATCGGGTTCTGTTGTTACTTCCAGTAGGTTCCAATAAACTCGAGATTGGTTGGCAGGGGCCGTTCCCGGTGGAAAGGGTTGTGTCCCGCACCAACTATGCTATCCGGATCAGGGGGAAATCTAAAATCTTCCACATTAACCTCCTAAAAAAATATGAGGAACGATCCGATGGTACTTCTCTCCCACTCATGACTATGGCGGTCGCGATGGAAACTGAATCGGGCGAAGACGCGGATAGGGGGTATCCATTACACCCTGGGGAAACCTATAGGGATGTACATATAAACCCTGATTTGTCGGCTGAAGAAACAGACCGGATCATCCGTTTGTTGGAGTCCCATCAGCAGATTCTGACCGATCGGCCAGGGCGGACAGGGTTGGTCGAGTTTGATATGACTCTGACTACCCAAGACCCTGTGCGCCAAAAAATATATCCAGTGCCCTTTTCGAAAGAGAAGGCCCTGGAAGCTGAAATCCAGAAGCTTCTGGACGACGACATCATCACTCCTTCGACTTCTCCGTATAATGCCGGGGTTGTCTTGTTGAGGAAGCCAAGCGGGGAGCACCGCTTATGTATTGATTACAGGCATTTAAACAGCTTGTACGACATTCCAAGTTGAGCCGTTACCAAACACAAATCAACTGTTTGCCAGATTAAATAGGGCAAAGTACTTCTCAAAAATTGATTTAAGCCGGGGATATTATCAGATCCCTGTGAAACCTGAGGTTCGGCCAATGCTCGCTTTCAGTACTCCGAGCGGCCATTACGAATTTAAGGTGATGCCTTTTGGGCTGAGCAATGCGCCCAGTGTGTTCACACGCATGATGAGGAAGTTATTAGACCCTTTAAGGGATCCTTCTGTTGTCTCGTTTATGGATGATATTCTCATCGCGTCTGACAATCTGAAAGATCACCTGAAATCCTTGGAAAAGATCTTCATAAGATTGAAAGAGGAGGGGTTAACCGCCCGTCCGGCCAAATGCATGATTGGCTATCAATCCTTGGAATTTCTGGGACACACTATTACCCCAGGGGGACTGGTACCGGAAGAAAAGAATATTGAGAAGGTCCGTCTCGCACCCCGTCCTAAATCCAAAAAAGATGTTAGGTCTTTCTTGTCTTTGTGTGGGTTTTACCAGAAATTCATTCCGAAGTTCAACGAAATTGCGGCGCCGTTAACTGAGACCCTGAAGAAAGGATCACCAGATCTTATAGTCTGGACCCCGAGCTGTGAAGAAGCTTATGGGAAGCTGAAACAGGCGTTGGTGGATAAGCCAGTCCTGCAACTTCCAAATTTGGAGAAAACGTTTGTTTTGAGAACCGACGCGAGTAACATAGGGATTGGGGCAACTCTGTTGCAGGAAGGGCGAGATAATCCTTCGGTGCTGTGTCCGGTGGCATATGCCAGTCGAAAACTGTTACCCGCCGAACGGAATTACTCCACCGTCGAACGGGAATGTCTAGCTCTAGTGTGGGCGGTACAGAAATTTCAACCTTATCTGTATGGGGTCCAGTTTAAAGTACAATCCGACCATCAACCTCTGACGTTCTTGGCAACTTCTAAGAAACTGAATGCGAGGTTAATGAGATGGTCATTGCTCTTACAACCGTATCAGTTCACGGTCGAATACATCCCCGGAAGGGAGAATGTGGGAGCAGATTTCCTATCACGGCATCCTATGGTTGAATGTGAGGGTGGGGTCATTCGAACAGAACCACTGACAGTAGAAAGTCGTCGGGTTCGACTTTCTTAAGAGGGGGCCTATGTAGCGAAACGCCAGTGGCCCATGTCCTTATGTATTCTGTTATTCTTGGTAAACAGGGGGAACCGGCTTTCGGAAGCTCTCAGTTCTTTATTCGCTCAATTCTCCATGAAAGATGGTTCTTTGGGTTATCTTCATACCACAATCTTTACATGGAGCGAGTATATATTTGTCTTTCCTTTCGGGTAGTCCCGAAGGCGCGCCTTGCGTCAAATGTGCACTGGTGCAGCGGCTGGTCAATTGATGGCCGGGCAAACAAGTACCGTTTGCAAGTTGCAACTTGTCAAAGTTAATTAAAGATAACGACAGAAGTGCAACTACTACTGAGACATTTTGAAAGGTAAACTTGGGTTGTGGGTGGTCCAGACAGACCTGGACTTATAAATGTATTTTGTCTCAAAGGGGAAGATGAATTGGCGAAAAGCCAATCATAACCAATGAAGAGTTGGTTGACCGTTGGCAATCTAAATGGGCGTCTTGTTCTTGGCATAGCCGGGGAAGTGAAACGGAACAATATATCTCCCCAGAGGATTTCATTTGTTCTTGGCGTCAGATGAGCTGTTGCTATCTTTCTGTCTACGGCTTGAATTGGGCATCTGGTCATCTTTCTGTGGAATATCATCATTGGATAGCTATACCAATCTATGATCTATCTTCTTGAGCCAGAAGAGGCTATACACAGGACTATCTCTTTCGTCTGTTACTTGATAGGATGATGTCGGGAAGATAATGGACTTCTCTATCTCATTGAGAGAACCTGCATTCCTCTAAATCTATGTGTTCTGTGAGGCACTACCAGTACCTTGCGGCGACAGCTCAGACAAGAGCAGCGGCCGGGAGGGGTAGTATCCTCTTTCCTATTCTTGCTGGGAGTGGGGAACTACACTGCGTGCCATACAACCCCAATACTATACTTTTAGTAACGAGGGGAAACACACAGATGACTAGGCACACCACACCACAGGATCGTAGTTGTGAGAAAGGCAGCGTTTGCAAGTGAGAGGGAAGCATGGAAATGATTGTGCCAAATCATAATAAAGGCTTGGTATGAATGTGGAGAGTGTGTCGTGTGGGCAAAAAGACAACAGGACTTCGTCCAGCTGGAAGTCTCCTCAAGCCCGGACGTGGCCAATCCAGGGGCTACCTGACAGGTCAGGCCCAGTCATTCAGGTATTAAATATAGTGTATGTGTGTGATACATGAGTCAGCCCAGTCGCTCAGGTTTTGTTTGTCATCTCCAGGGTCCTCTTCTATGGGAAGTGACTATGTCTTCTAACGGACATTATCACCAGTGCTTCTAGGCTAACGCCAATATGTCCGACGAGGCCAACTCAAGGTTTGGTGTGCTTAACTCTGAGACAGAGGCAAGGTGCAGGTCTTGAGGCAAGGACATTTTGCATGACTGGTGCATTGCCGGTTTTTTTTCAACAACATACGCCTGAGAGCAGTTGTTGTCTGGAGGGAACCTAAGAGTGATTTTCTTGCATACCCATTTTACACCAGACATTAAAAGGCACCCATCCATTATCCCTCCACGAACACCTCACCGTATCTGCAACCGTAAAGCTTTTCATAGGTCAGTGAAGACCTGGTGCCGAATTAATTCATGTGGCAATGAACAGAAGTCCTCAACACACCAGTCGCTTGGATTCTACAAAAGCCTGTTGAATCTACAACCAGTTGCTGGAGAAGGAAGGAGATTCTGACATCTTTGGTGAGATATGTCTGGACAGATCAGACAGTATCTGAAGCTGGATCTGTGACTGTGGTGACTGGAGGCTCTGTGTCAAAACTTTACCAGTGTAGTGTCTGTGTAGATCTATCTGTTTATATGCCTTTATGTGTTCCTGTGCTGTTCTTGATTAGGTTAATAAAATTACTTCCAAGTTGTTCTGACGACTGCCATGTTATTTATGTGTCAGCCAGAAGAACACTGCAGGAAATAGGTCCCTAGGTCGAAAGGAAGCGTGACAGTGAGTCCAGAGAAAACGGAGGAGGGTTGGCAGGTAAAGACCTATCCCAGCCAGGGCTATAGAAGATTAATTAAACATTGTGACCGGGCTATTTGGGACCCTCCACGTAGCTTGTTACAGCTCACCTAAACAACATGACAGACAATCATCACATAACCACTCTCATCATGGCTCACCTACACAACATGACAGACAGTCATCACATAACCACTTCAATCTTGGCTCACCTACACAAAATGACAGACAATCATCACATAACTACTCTCATCATGGCTCACCTACACAACATGACAGACAATCATCACATAACTACTCTCATCATGGCTCATCTACACAACATGACAGACAATCATCACATAACCACTCTCATCCTGGCTCAAATACACAACATGAACATGACAGACAATCATCACATAACCACTCTCATCATGGCTCATCTACACAATATGACAGACAATCATCACATAATCACTCCCAACCTGGCTCACCTACACAACATGACAGACAGTCATCACAGAACCACTCTCACCATGGCTCACCTACACAACATCACAGACAGTCATCACATAACCACTCCACTCTTGGCTCACCTACACAACATGACAGACAATCATCACATAACTACTCTCATCATGGCTCACCTACACAACATGACAGACTGTCATCACATAACCACTTCAATCTTGGCTCACCTACACAACATGACAGACAATCATCACATAACTACTCTCATCATGGCTCACCTACACAACATGACAGACAATCATCACATAACTATTCTCATCATGGCTCACCTACACAACATGACAGACAGTCATCACATAACCACTTCAATCTTGGCTCACCTACACAACATGACAGACAATCATCACATAACTACTCTCATCATGGCTCACCTACACAACATGACAGACAATCATCACATAACTATTCTCATCATGGCTCACCTACACAACATGACAGACAATCATCACATAACTACTCTCATCACGGCTCATCTGCACAACATGACAGACAATCGTCACATAACCACTCTCATCCTGGCTCAAATACACAACATGAACATGACAGACAATCATCACATAACCACTCTCATCATGGCTCATCTACACAATATGACAGACAATCATCACATAGTTAGTTAGTTAGTTAGTTAGTCGCAGTTCCAACTTCACAGCAACGGGTTGTCCCCATTATGCTCCGTTCCTGTGCCAGTGAATACCACACAAAATGCTCCCCACTGCCCAATGTGAAAAGTGGAAAATACAGGAGTCTCGACAAACAACAGCACGCACAGATCCACTGTGCATAATGCTGCTGCCATAATGCCAACACAATAGTCCCCCACAAAACACCCAGTTCATTTCTGATGGAATCGGCTGTCATTTTCCCATCTGGATGTTTCTAGATGTTCACCCACACATTCCACGAAATACAGTTCATCGTTGATGGCAGTGGCAGTCAACCAGAAGCCCAGCAGCCATGCATTTCTGCATAAGGCAAAAACCGGTCAACTCTGGGACATAGCCATCTGCCATCGCTCTGAACATGCAGTCACGTTCCGAAAAACCTTGGGCAGATTCAAAAGCATTTCACACGAAACTCACAGCTCACAGTGTCACGCCACGCACTCACTCAGTAGCAGGGCGACGGAACCATAGCCTCCTTAGTTGCCTCTTACGACATGCGTGGTAGGATACAGTGTTGCAATTCTTTGCTTCTCTTATGGGCCCCGGCAACACAAGGGAGAATCATCACATAATCACTCCCAACCTGGCTCACCTACACAACATGACAGACAGTCATCACAGAACCACTCTCACCATGGCTCACCTACACAACATGACAGACAGTCATCACACAACTACTCTCATCCTGGTACACCTACACAACATGACAGACAGTCATCACATAACAACTCTAATCTTGGCTCACCTACACAACATGACAGACAGTCATCACATAACCACTCTCATCCTGGCTCACCTACACAACATCACAGACAGTCATCACATAACCACTCCAATCCTGGCTCACCTACACAACATGACAGACAGTCATCACATAACCACTCCCACCCTGGCTCACCTACACAACATGACAGACAGTCATCATATAACCACTCTAATCTTGGCTCACCTACACAACATGACAGACAGTCATCACATAACCACTCTCATCCTGGCTCACCTACACACCATGACAGACAGTCATCACATAACCACTCCCAACCTGGCTCACCTACACAACATGACAGACAATCATCACATAACCACTCCCACCCTGGCTCATATACACAACATGACAGACAGTCATCACATAACCACTCCCATCATGGCTCACCTACACAATGTGACAGACAATCATCATATAACCACTCCCATCCTGGATCACCTACACAACATGACAGACAATCATCACATAACTACTCTCATCATGGCTCACCTACACAACATGACAGACAGTCATCACATAACCACTTTCATACTGGCTCACCTACACAACATGACAGACAGTCATCACATAACCACTCTCATCATGGCTCACCTACACAACATGGCAGACAGTCATCACATAACCACTCCCATCCTGGCTCACCTACACAACATGCCAGACAGTCATCTCATCACATAACCACTCTCATCCTGGCTTACCTACACAACATGACAGACAGTCATCACAATAACCATTCTCATCATGGCTCACCTACACAACATGACAGACAATCATCACATAACTACTCTCATCATGGCTCACCTACACAACATGACAGACAGTCATCACATAATCACTCCCATCATGGCTCACCTACACAACATGATAGACAGTCATCACATAACCACTTTCATCCTGGCTCACCTACACAACATGACAGACAGTCATCACAATAACCACTCTTATCATGGCTCACCTACACAACATGTCAGACAGTCTTCACAATAACCACTCTTATCATGGCTCACCTACACAACATGACAGTCTTCACAATAACCACTCTTACCATGGCTCACCTACACAACATGACATTCAGTCATCACAATAACCACTCTTATCATGGCTCACCTACACAACATGACAGACAGTCATCACAATAACCACTCTTATCATGGCTCACCTACACAACATGACAGACAATCATCACATAACCACTCTCATCATGGCTCACCTACACAAAATGACAGACAATCATCACATAACTAATCTCATCATGGCTTATCTACACAACATGACACAGTCATCACAATAACCACTCTTATCATGGCTCACCTACACAACATGACAGACAATCATCACATAACCACTCTCATCATGGCTCACCTACACAACATGACAGACAGTCATCACAATAACCACTCTTATCATGGCTCACCTACACAACATGACAGACAGTCTTCACAATAACCACTCTTATCATGGGTCACCTACACAACATGATAGACAGTCATCACAATAACAACTCTTATCATGGCTCACCTACACAACATGACAGACATTCATCACAATAACCACTCTTATCATGGCTCCCTGTGTAGGTGCCAGCCAGCCCCTGTGTGTGTTCCCCTGAGGCAAGAGGTTCCCCATGAAGATCCAAGCCCCTGTGTGTGTTCCCCTGAGGCCAGAGCCGCCCCATGAAGTTCCAAGCCCCTGTGTGTATTTCCCCAAGGCCAGAACCAACCCAAAGTTCCAAGCCCCTGTGTGTGTTCCCCTGAGGCCAGAGGTTCCCCATGAAGTTCCAAGTCCCTGTGTGTCATTGGGATGACCACCTCAGCTGGTGGCCAAGGCCAGATCAAAGTGCAGATTACTAGACTTTGATCTTAGCTAAAAGGCGGAGTGGGGAGAATTGATATGCTGCTCTAAGTTCTAAGTAATCAGGTTTATAGAAAGTTTCAAATCAATGTATTCGCTTAGTGAATTTAAATAACACGCCATAAAGAAAATATTGCATCATTTCTATAGATAGAAAGAGGTAGGCAGTTTACTTATCCAACGCAATAAGATTGAAACCGGAAATAATATTCCATGCCTGCACAGAAGGATCCATTCGTTCCCAAAAATGGCTATATAAAGACCTTGCATGCTTCTGACATCATTCATTAATTCAAATGTCATGTGGCAATAACAAATGCCATCTTACTTTCTGCAGAATAGGTAAGTCTAACATTCTGTGAATAGTGATTGGTTGAAATTATCTTGTCTTTTAAATAATTTCAATTATTTGGCATACGGTAAGTAATTTTATTTGATTGATTTAGGAACCGACATCACTTGTTTAATTTCTTTTAACATATATTTAAATAGATTTTTGAATTGTGCACCCATTTTTACATATATTTGGAGAGTTTCATCGCTAATCATCTTCAATTTGTGGTAGAAAATAAATAGTTATGCAGAAATGTTTCATCTTTGTGAATGATAAATCCAAAATGGCGGCATCGCGGATATCGATTTGACTTGCATGCATACTTTTTGAACAACTAAAGTTTTTTTTTTAATTTAACATGACGGAACATATTTTTAAAATCAGGTTTCATATCCCTCTATGACCCGGTTGAGACATTCTCACCTGTCTATGACCCGTTTGAGGCAATCTTGCATAGACTGGCATTACAATTTATTTTAGAATTAACTGTAAATGAGAAAATACTGTTGTTCATTAATGGTTGTGTCTGTTAAAGACATTTTTCTACATGGACCCCATCATACTCAGAAAATGAATTCTGATGCCTGATCATTTTTGAAGACTAAATTTTTAAAGGTTAATGTTGCATTACTTTGATCATGTTTTTCAAATTGGGTATTTACTAACTAGTAACACCACAGCTACACAGGTCTTGAAAAACCAACTTCAACAGTAACTCAATGAAGTCTGTATGTCAATTCTATGCGGAGATATTGAGTGTCGTGATCTTGAACAAAGAAATACTCAGGAATCCGTCACTGAGCTTCTTGCTACTGTAACTTTTTGTTATTAATCGAACATCTTAGCAACCGTTTATCACTGCAATCGGCATAACGAGACCTAATTTGTTTATGTCAAATATAATTAGTAATTAATGAATAATAATTAAATGGCACCCATTTTTAATTGCTAATTAGGTTGTGACGCATGATATCGAAACAGGAGAGTACCCGTTAGGTATGTAGCATCATTCAGCATAATAAAAGATATAACTTGCCAGAGGTTAAAGCTAATATTAAGAATGCATGTGGTAATTAACGAATAATAAGTAACTGGCTGCCATTTGTAACTGTTTAGTAAGAAAACAAATTTTGATCATTTCAACTATCACTTTGGCTGGGACATGAAGGAAAGATGCCCAGTGAGCAGATTTCTGAAGATTTATTTGTTTAAGATCACGATATTGGGGTTGGTGCATATGGCCCCCGGAATGAGCATAATCAGTTATTAGTGAAATAAACAATCATATAATTGAGTGTACTGGACTGCTAGACCGATCTATGGATGCAATAAATGTTTGTGGCCCAGAGGGCTCTCGTTGTCATCAGCACTACAAGATATGGATATACACCAACAACTGTGAG
This sequence comes from Cepaea nemoralis, assembly GCA_014155875.1. Lineage (NCBI taxonomy): Eukaryota > Metazoa > Mollusca > Gastropoda > Stylommatophora > Helicidae > Cepaea > Cepaea nemoralis. Next base: position 17,599 of record JACEFZ010006118.1, on the reverse strand, counting down.
CGCCCTCCGGCCGCACAAACATTTACTGTATCCATTGATCTGTCTAGCAGATATCAGTACATGCAGATGACAATACACTCAGACATAATGGATTTAGAACACATTGCCCCTGAAATAACCTTATAAGGCCCTGTAAGGGATGCATTTTACACTAAATAATTTAGTCCTGGCATTCCGAAGAGTGCCCAGGCATCATTTAGGTGCCACTGGATTTGGTTTTTCAATGCCTATATATCTGTGATGGTCTCATAAGTAAATACCCAATTTTAAAATCATGATCAATATACCTAAAAACGGGGAACCATTAAATTTTTAATTTAAAACGCCAGGTACTTGGGGTGGGGGGGGGGGGGGGGGGGGTTGGATCTGCCGCTGTAATCAGGTCTATAAAAAGAAGAGCGAAACATTAAAACAAGTGAAAACTGACTGACAACGTGATGATACAACTATTAATTAATATTATGTATTACTTAGTATTTATTATTACTATTATATTTTAACTATTTACTATTTTAATAATATTATTGTTGAACTTGACAAGCGCCTGACTGGCAGTTAACTGGCGTCTGCAGCGGTCTGAACACGGTGAAACTGAAATGTTGTGATCACAAATACATGAAACGGTGTTGCCTATCGCTGAGTGTGGATCATCACCTACCCGACGTGGAGTCGACGATCAGCAGCAGCAGCAGCAAGTAGGTGGACCAGCTAGAGCCGAGAACCTGCAGCGCTGGAGGAACTGGGTCCATAGGTCCAGGCGACCAGGGGTCAAAGTTCATGGCATCCCAAAATGTTACAGATCAGGGGACGTCACTGCCGGCGCCCGCCAGCAGACGCCACCTGCAGGAATATAGGAAGTCAGGCCAGGATGCTGCCACGCCCTTCTCATGGCCCATTCCCCACTGGTCCCAACCTGACATCCAGCTCACCCTTGTGGCCCCTAGTAACTGTCAGCATGCAACCTCCCCCCCCCCCCCCGGAAAGGCTGCCTAAACCACGCGAGGGTAACCGATTCAGCCTCAAGCCAATCGGTGACTATAGTATGTCCAGAAATGAATGCCGTCATTCACGATCAATTATTTTTAAAACTGTCTGTTACATCGTTATGAAATTTTTCCTGCCGTCTTATATTTACCTTCACCCAAGAAATATGTCTTTGATAGGTCCAAAAGCAACTTAAATCATCGAAAACAGCGACATTTCTTTGATGTTTTGCTGAATAACTAGTGATTTCTCGCTAACAAACCTGTTTTTTACAGTAACCCGCCAATTCAGATGACACACGGCGTATCCGGATTCGTATGGGAGTGGGTACAATAAAAGAAATAGCTTAAAAGTCGACAGGGTGCGCTGCATTGTACCGGGTTTTTATCCCATATGGCTCAGATTCTTTCCGCAGCGTGGAAAGCGTCGCATAAAGCACGAACTCCGTAGCTCCAGCGACGACACTCGGGAGTCTAAAAAAAATGCACTCGTGAAATGAAGGACGCGGCCCGGAATCGAACATGCAACCTTCGGAGCCCGAGTCAGACGGCTTGACCACTTCACCACGGAGAATCCCTAGAGGGGTGCAATGTGTAATATTAATAAAGACAGAGAATTTACAGAGGCATGGGGTAAATAATTTGTAAATTGACAGGAAAGTAGAAGGAATATATTTCTTACCTTATTTTTCATTTCCTTCTTGTTTCTTCAGCTGCTGGTTAATAATGTGTACACAAGAAGTCATGTTACTAGGATGCATTTAGCTTTTTATATTGAGTTCGTGAAAGCTTCCAAATAGCTGTGCATTAATGTGCGTATGGAGTGACCAGAAATGATACCGCAATTTAGTCATCATGTTTCCTTTTTTAAGGATCTGTTCAGCTGTCTGTGTAGTTTGTTCACACGTACACATGGGTGACAGACCCACTTTGAGTCTTCGTGAAAGATTATCTACTCTGCTGTTTACCGTTCAGAGACGGAACATGATTACCTGTTATGCACTATGAAAATAGTTGTCAGTGTCTCTATAGTGGGCTTTCTTCTTAACGACCAAGATGTTGGTCCTCTTTTCATTGAAGTTTATAGATTGATTCGTATGCAAGTGTGTTGTCCCCTAATTTGACACCGTGTTTGCTCTCACGTTTCCTGTTATGCCACAATATGTCAGTTTCCACCGCAATATTACTCTTCTGTTGGTATTCAATGCATTTATTGTGATTTCTTTTTTTTTCAATACCAGTTGTTTGTCACCGCTGAGGGCTTGCGGAATTGAAAATTCATCACTGTGGAATACAAACTGTTGCCATTGACATTGTGCTGATGCTGTAATGTTTAGGGCCTGCAATTCCTCTGAATAGTTGGAGCAAAATATCCCAGTATGCGTGCACGCGGATTAAGGTCTGCGATCTGCTCAGCCCTTAATCTGTGTCGGACGATTCCAGTAGGTTGATGACTGCTCTGGGTTGCATAAAATTCAATACATCCTTTCTCCAACAGTCCTCTTCCTCTTTCAACACATGGTCCTCACATTTTCCCAGTAACTTTTATCAGTATTTAATAGCGCGGACTGAATTAGTATCTTGACGTCAGACAATTTGAATATAGTATTGTCAGCTGCCACCTGTCCTTTAATTTTAGCCCACACAAGTTCTATAGGGTTAAATTGAGCGTGGTACGGCGGAAGTCTCAAGCACCCATGACGATGCTCTTCTATCAACTTGTCGATTTGATATTTCTTACTTTTTGGCGTCTGTTTTACAAGGGACAACAATTCTAGGTAGAAATACCTTTCTGGAAATGGTATATTTTCCATTCGGAACCATATCTTTATTGCTCCCTTTGTGCTCGATGCTGTAGGTATTTTGTCTTCTTGGGCAACAACATTGATATCATGCATTGTCCATAACTGGACATGACGGTCTATTTAGGGATGGAAGCACAGTATTCTCGAGCCAATCTCTAAATACATTACTATTCATCTTATTATGATAATCCCTATTGTCTGTATGCTTTAATACGAACACGAGCCCAGTAGTCTGTTGTAAGCCATTATGCGTATTACCAGCATGGGCCATGACCAAAAGCTGTCCTATACTACTGGGCACATAGCGCTTTATCTGTCCATCCACTTTTATGGTGCGCATTGATCCACATTTCATCCAAATACACTATGCCATAATTTTCTTTGCGCATTTCCCTTATTTCATGTAGGTATCTGCTTCTCATGGCTCCTAAATGCGGCTGCTCGCAAAGAATATTTCTACCTCCCTTGTTCTTTCTAGAAGTGAATGTCCTTATAATTTTCCACAAAGTTGTTTTGGATAGCTCTATGTTGTTGTTGTTTCTCAACCAAACCCTAAGTTTTCTTACAGTCACTGTTTCTTTGGCATCCAGCATTTTTATAATGATGGATAATCCTGGATATAAAATCCAAAAGTGTTATAATTTTAGGAGTCTCCGTGGCGAAGTGGTCAAGCCTTTTGACTCTGGCTCCAAGGTTGTGGGTTCAATTCCGGGCCGCATCCTTCGGTTCACGAGTTAAATTTTTCGGAGACTCCTGTGGGTTGTCGCTAGAGCTGCGGAATTCGTGTTTTGTGCGTTGCTTTCCGTGCTGCGGAAAGAGACCGAGCCATACGGGATAGAACCCGGTGCAATGAAGTCGACCCTGTCGACCTTTTTAAAGCATTTTTATAATAGCTCGCCTTATGAAATCCTTTTCAAAGCTGTCTACAATAACCTTTCTACCTACCGTTTGGTTATTGCGTGGTGGTTTAATTCCAGATTCTTGCACCCATCGACGAAATGACCGTTTACTCAAACTCAATGCATGCACTGTTCTTTTTTTTTCGGAATTTGTAATAGTATAAAACAGTTTCCTACGATCAGCTTCCATACAAAAATATGTGTACAACTTCATAGCGATGCTTTGAAGTGTATACACAATTTTGCTGTCAATCCCATTTAAAAATATTCACACATTTCAATGTTAGCGTTACGTGGTAAGATTTAGAAACAAAAATATCAATCAGGTTTCATGAAATAACCCACATTCTGACGACACCTCTGAATTGTCCCAGTTTAAACAGTGCGGGGTTCTTGGCAAAAGGCCAATCCCGTGAAACACGTACAATATTCAACATTGAACGCTGATTGTCTGGCTACCGTGTAATATATTTTAAATTTGAACTTAATCTCGGACTCGTAAATTATATACCGCAAAGAAACAAACATTGAAATCTGCTGTGCAATCTCAAGAACAATTTTTTTTTTTTTTGTGGGCCATAATGATAAGGTTATATGCTAAATCTCATAATTTTCCCTCAGTTGGTTATTGAGATATGGAATTTTATATTGGGGAAAAACAAAATAAACAGACTATACTATATAGGGTGTGCCTACCCAACATGTGAAGACAGGATTCGGCAGACTGCGTGGAAAAAATCATTGATGATTCAAAGGGCAAGATGGCGTTTACCTGCAACGCGTTGTGGAACGTTATGGGAACGGTAAGGAACTTACAGCGCCTTGGTCATCCACTGCACCTGTATTCGTCTCCAGTCGTTTTGATTTGTCTTGCCAATGGATTCAGATGGACTTATGCGAGAGAGTGTGTTCGGCGAATTGCACATCTCTTCATCATTTTAATCCAATTCATCCCGCAAGTCATTCTTCATCCAACTTCATATATCACATTCAAGCCCTGTGGCGATGAGCGAGCGGCAGGCGTGGGTACGCTGGCAGTCGTAATCGAAGACGTGCACACAGGCGGCTCAGGCCATATGGTCGTCTTCTACTGACCGGAGCAGCAGTGGGATTCGGCAGCATTCTTAACAGCCCTCTAGCACTGCTCGCCTCCATAGCACGAGGAAGGGCCTAGAAAAAGGTGCCCTAAACATTGTCTGCTCCATCATTACCTGACCAGCTAGCCGCGGTTGGTGGGTACACTATACTGCGGTTGACAAACGACCAAAGTAAAAACAGGTAAAGCAAAAACAAGAAACCATCGGAACTTGGAATGTACGCACCCAAGTAGATTGCGACGGCGCGTCGGGTCCAGGGAGACGAACAGCACTGATTGGGAGAGAGTTGGGCAGGTATAACATCGAAATTGCAGCCTTGAGCGAGACACGACTTGCACGCGAAGGTCAAATCTGTGAAGTGGGTATTGGCTACACATTCTTCTGGAGGGAAAGGAAAAGTGAAGAAAGACACCAGTTCGGTGTGGGAACTGCCATTAAGTCGGCCCTGGTTGTCAAACTAGCTGGATTTCCGAAGGCTATAAACGACAACTTATATCTTAACATAGCAAAAACAAATATATCTCTATGTTACTACAATGTCCAACAATTGTTGTAGGTCTGTAGCATTATCCGCCACCAATACTGTGTCATCTGCATGACGTATATTGTTTATATTATATCCTCCGATTAGTATTCCTAGCGGGACGCAGAGGTGTTTCCAAGACACCAGGGCCGGGTTATATACTGGCCAAGACCTATTGACGCGTCCTCGTCGAGCGTCCTGGGCAACAGGTCCCTTCGGGGTCCTGACTAAAGTCAGTAGGATCGCCGATTCCTCCGAAGTCGGAGAGTGTCTGCCTGTACGGCGAGGAACCACCAGTCTGCACACCAATAAGCCAGACATGGGACAACGGATACTCATGCAAACCTCAGGTCCGGTATGACATCACACTGATGTTGGACAACAGGATGCCTTCATCCGACATACAGGACTACTCGTTGGAGCTCAAGCCAATGAACACAAGCAAGCAAGCAAGTATTCCTGGCTTCTTTTTGATCTCTCTCATTATTACTTCGCTATATAAGGACAAGAGATCGGGTGACAAGACACACCCCAGTCGTACTCCTAGATTTATCTGTTAGTAACTACCCTCTTGCCGGTTTCCTGGCCTAGAGGTTAGCGACTTTTCTTCGTAATCTCGTATACTCTCGCATGTAACGTGACGACGGTGAGAATCAGCAGTGGTTCGAATCGCGTCGATAACTTACGGGGTGGATGTGCCGGTCGCTCAGAAAGCAATAGCAAACTACTGAGCGTGATCTTGCCAAGAAATCAACAATCAGCTGAAAGATGCTGATGTTGACAGCGATGTCCTGTAAAGGATATGCAAAACATTTATTTAACTACCTCTTTATTTCCCATTTTAATTGCTGCTATTTGGTTCCAGTATATATTCTTTATTATTCTTAAATCTTGCTTATGATCGAGAGGTTAGTAGTTATATATGTTGCCTATTAGCCCCAAGGAGAAGGTGCGGGAAGGTGCGCACCTGAAGGTGCCGAAGGTTTATGTTGTGAAGGTGCGGAAAGGAGCCTGAAGGTGCGGGTCATGTCAGCTCCTTCTGTAGTGTGTGATATTGACTCCTTCTAACACCTGCCTAGGTGTGTGATTGGCTTGTTAAGCTCGGTATTTTTGACGGGTAAAATTTTTAAAAAAGAAAAAAGTCTGATCTAATGGGTGATGGGTCTCATCATGTGTGTGTCGTGTCTTCGGTCAGGGTGGAGCGGAAGAAGCCGGCGTAAATAGTAAGCGCAAAGAAGGTGGTGCTGTCCCCCATGTATTTGTCACCTGACCGGTCAGCACCCGAGTGACTACGAGTCCGGTCATCGGTGTAACGAGTATCGGGGTATCTACTGATGCTAACAACAGACAACCGACTGTGTCCTTAAAATGTCAAAACTTAAAAAACACAGATGTACATGCACAATGTGGGACAAAAAATAAATACTGATTCTCCTAACAACTAATCCAGGAGCTTATCGTTGTCGTAATGAACTAGGTGGGTTATTAATAATGCTTTATATAAACCGGGCGGGGTGGTCGGGGCCAGCGCGTGCGACGAACGTGGGGGCGACCACGACCGGGTGGTCGCGGGTTCGAACCCTCGAGCCGCGCCGGGTGTCGTATGAAAATTGTAATAAGTAAAATGTAAATAATTCGGATGTATGAGCTATAGTGGTTCGTAGTATCTTATCAATCAATCATGTGCCATGCCGGAAAGCGTGGGCGGTCATGATTCGCCATTTCACTCGATCACCAGAGTCGTGGATCAGCTCAGTGTTCCTGTCTCGTCCATGCCATGTGGCCAAGCCATCCAGGTATTTTCCTCTCGGTCTTCCTCTTGGTCTGTTCCCTTCGATCTTGCCAGCTGTCACTAAGTTCTCCAGTCCATTTCTTCTCATAACATGTCCAAAAAACTTTGACTGTCTACGTCTAATTTCTCTAATCAATCTACGATTTTCATTTGTCTCTTGTAGTACTTGGTCATTGGTTTTTCTATCTGTCCATGGTATTCTTTGCATTTTCCTCAGAAACCACATTTCTGCAGCCATCAGATGTTTTTCTGCTTGACTGCACATTGTCCAAGTTTCACATCCATACAAAAGAACAGGCTCTATGTATCCCCTCAACACTCTTTTTCTCGTTTCAATTGACATCATTTTATTGGTCAGAATGTTTTTCATCTTGCTAAAGGCTACTTTCGCAATGGCGATTCTTGTTCTAATCTCTTCAAGGCATCTGCCATCAGATGTTATGACTGTTCCGAGATAATTGAACCGATTCACTTGTTGAAGAATATTCCCATTTACTTGTATATTACATTGTGGTACTTCGTTCTTCCTAGTGACGACCATAACCTGTGTCTTCCTACAATTTAATTCCAACCCCAGCTGCTCACTGTGTACAACCACAGCGTCTACTAATTGTTGCAGATCCTGTGCATTGTCTGCAATCAATACTGTATCATCTGCATATCTAATGTTATTTATGTTTCGTCCTCCAATGCTGATTCCATTTAGGTCTTCTACATTTCTGAAAATATTTTCACTGTATAGGGAAAAAAGATCTGGAGACATTAGACATCCCTGCCTAACACCTCTCTTAATAGGTTGGTATTGTCCTACTTCATTATCAATCCTTATGGCAGCTTGTTGTTTCCAATATATGTTTTTTATAAGTCTAATGTCTTTCCCATCAATTTGTAGATCTGCAAGCATATCCACAATGTTGACATGTCTAACTCTATCAAAAGCCTTTGTGTAGTCAATAAAGCAAAGATGTATATCCTTGTTTACTTCTAAAGCACGTTCAATAACTGTTCGCAGCATATACACAGCATTTACTGTACCCTTTCCTTCTACAAAACCACATTGTTCTTCCCCTATTTCAGGTTGTATTTTCTTCCTCACTCTTTGCATGATAATTCGTAACAAAATCTTTGTGATGTGACTCATTATACTAATTGTTCTATGTTGATCACATTCTAAGGCTCCTGATTTCTTTGGGATTGCAATAAATACAGAATTACATAATTCAGAAGGTATATCTCCAGTATCATATAATGTGTTCAGCAGTCTAGTGACTTGCTCTAGTCCAAATTCTTCTAGAGCTTTAATCATTTCTGTTGTGATGTTATCTGCACCGGGGGCCTTGCCAGCTTTCATATGCTTAAGAACATTTTGAACCTCCATCTTTAAAATTGCTGGTCCTTCATTATTAAATCTAATAGCATACTGTTCCTCTCTGTTATCATTATACAGGTCTTTCACATAATCTGTCCATACATGTAGAATCTGATCTTTTTCTATTATGACTTTGCCATCTTTAGTTTTTAGACAGCCTGTTGATGTACTTGTTCTTTTATTAGTAAGTTCCTGAATTCTTTTGTGCACTAATTTGGTATTTTGACTGTTGTGTTGTTTTTCAATTTCTAAGCACTTTTCCTCAAGCCATGATTCTTTTGCCTTCCTACATAATATTCTGACTTGTCTGTGAATTTCTTCATATTTGGCAGGATTATTTTTGTTGAGTCTTCTTGTTTCCATTAAGTGTAAAATTTCTTCAGTCATCCATTTCTTACGACCCACCTTCTTTAATTTTGGAATAGTTTTTTCTGCAGCCACATTGATTGAATTCTTTAACATTTCCCATTGATCATCCACATCCTGGAATAGGATCTCTAGATCAGACAATATTTCAAATCTGTTCTGTACTTCTATGTTGAATTTGTTTTGTATTTCCTTGTCATTACTCAATGCACACAAATCATATTTAGTGTTCCCTGTTGTATACTTGACTTTCTTCAACTTTATCCTCAATGTTCCTGTGAGTAGTCTGTGGTCACTATAACAATCAGCACTGGGAACTGTTTTTGCTACTGTTAGCGCGTTTCTAAATCTTCTGCTAATGAGAATGTAGTCAATCTGGTTTCTAATCCTGCTATCAGGACTCCTCCAGGTCCATAATCTTCTAGGGTGTTGCTTGAACCAGGTGTTTCCTACAATCATTTCCTGTTCTTTTGCCCACTCTACTAGTTTGTATCCTCTTTCATTTCTCTCTCCTAAACCATAGTTTCCTACTGTGTATCTATCCCCTTGATTTCCTACTTTTGCATTGAAGTCCCCTATTATGATGTTTATTTCTCAATTTTTACATTTCTTTAAGGCAGACTCAATGTCATTATAAAATTCCTCTACACTATCTTCACTGGACTCTCCTGTTGGGGCATATACTTGAATAACATTTATATTAAAAGGTCTGCCACTCAATTTAACTAGTAGAACTCTGTCCGACACGGCCCAATATCCCTGAACAGACGTTGATGTTTTCCGGTCCAAAATTATTGCCACTCCCCTATGTCGATCCTCACCTCCAGAATAAATAATCTTAAAATCTTTATGTATCATGATGCCTGCTCCTGTCCATCTCGTTTCGCACATACCTAATATATTAATTTTTTCTCTTTGAATTTCTTGTGTTATGTTCTCTAATTTTCCGTCGTTGTTTAACGTTCTAACGTTCCATGTTCCTAATTTTAATGTCTCTGTCCTTGTCTTGCGATGATCAGTCTTTAAGCGAATCATAATAAGTATCTTATACATTATCATTATATATATATATATATATATATATATATATATATATATATATATATATATAATATATATATATATATATATATATATATATATAACACCGCTTCAAATGAAAACCTTAACAAAGAACAGATGGCCGAAGTAAAGGTTGTGGTGGGCGTGGCTTAGTGTTATTCGTTGGTAAGGGTTGGTTGAGTGAAAGCGTATCTCGATGAGTGCTTCCAAACACTATCATTGGATTCGAATATCGGTAGTGCGGTCTAGTGGTAGAAGAAAAAGTGATAATGTTTTTGTTACTTAGATGTGATGGCGATAGCTGGTGGTAGTAACCAGGCTATGCGTAGCAAAGGAGAGGTGGTGTGTTGAATAAGCTTAGGTGGTGCCCCAGACCAGATGACAGTCTTGAATCTCGGTGCTGTAAGGTAAGGGTGTGGGGTGTCTAGCTGGTCATACGGGTTAGGATTAGGGTCGCCATTTCCATCCATGTCAAGCTGTGTCCACAAGTCCAAGGGGAAAACAGGCAGCCGATTTCACCTTTGAACCTACGAGTCACAAAATATAACCTAACTTTAAAAATCAGAATATGATTCATAACCTCAACAGGTGTTGCCAAAAATCAATACTTATTTTCATAACGGCTAATCCAGGGGCTTATCGTCATCGTAATGACCAAGATGGGGTATTGATATTACTAATATCTCCGTCGTTGCAAATAGTTCGCGATAATAATAAAGGTTCATATAAAGGCTGGTATGGCATTAAGGGATTAACACCTATTGTCTCTGCCATCCACAGAAAATCAATACCACAACGCTAGATTCTTCTCATAATTGCGACCAGTGGCTTATAGATGTAACCGTTATTGCAGATGCAGTTGTGTGCAGACTAATCTACCAGGTCACGTGGTCTAGGCCATTTCGACAAAAACGGTGAATAAATACGGTAGAATATTCACTATACAAAGCAGTCTCTACCAACCTAGCAGATCGGGGAAACTAGACAGGACAACCTCTTGTTACGAGTCCACAGCAGCATATATCGTGTATAAAACAACGATCCTGTGTCAGGCAGAAGGACCTCTTTTTGACAACACCAAAACAGATCTCATCAAGTAGCAAGTCACTAATTGTAAGTTGGATGTTGATAAATCTATCTTTCACATTTTCATTATGTTTCTTCATGTCGACACACCATTATCCTAACAATACTAGTATAATACAGGGGGATATATAGGACTAGCTGTATATAACTGATGAGGAAACAACAAAACATTGTCTTAATATTTCATATTAGGCTACGTCTCCTTTCTCTCGTTTTTCTATGTCCGAGTCCACGCTTTCCGGCATGGCACATGATTGATTGATAAGATACTACGAACCACTATAGCTCATACATCCAAATTATTTACATTTTTACTTATTACAATTTTCATACGACACCCGGCGCGGCTCGAGGGTTCGAACCCACGCCCACGCGACCACCCGGTCGTGGTCGCCCCCGCGTTCGTCGCCCGGGCTGGCCCCGACCACCCCGCCCGGTTTATATAAAGCATTATTAATAACCCACCTAGTTCATTACGACGACGATAAGCTCCTGGATTAGTTGTTAGGAGAATCAGTATTGATTTTTTGTCCCACATTGTGCATGTACATCTGTGTTTTTTTAAGTTTTGACATTTTAAGGACACAGTCGGTTGTCCGTTGTTAGCACCAGTAGATACCCCGTTACTCGTTACACCGATGACCGGACTCGTAGTCACTCGGGTGCTGACCGGTCAGGTGACAACTACATGGGGGACAGCACCACCTTCTTTGCGCTTACTATTTACGCCGGCTCCTTCCGCTCCACCCTGACCGAAGACACGACACACACATGATGAGACCCATCACCCATTAGATCAGACTTTTTTCTTTTTTAAAAATTTTACCCGCCAAAAATACCGAGCTTAACAAGCCAATCACACACCTAGGCAGGTGTTAGAAGGAGTCAATATCACACACTACAGAAGGAGCTGACATGACCCGCACCTTCAGGCTCCTTCCCGCACCTTCACAACATAAACCTTCGGCACCTTCAGGTGCGCACCTTCTCCTTGGGGCTAATAGGCAACATATATAACTACTGAGGTTATCCGGAAGGTTGTTATGGAAGCAAGGTTCTGCAAAGGACATGCTACTGAATGAATGAATGAATGAATGAACGTCAAGAACAAGTTCTATGAGAACCTGCACAACGTATTAACATCTGTTTCCAAAGGAGACAGACTTTTACTCCTTGGGGACTTCAATGTCAGAGTAGGTATGGACACCGCCTCTCGGAGGGGCATTAAGGAAAGCACGGAATCGCGAATTGTAACAGCAATAGACTCCTCATCCTTCAGACCTGTGCCGAACACTATATCCTGATTACAAACACAATTTTCAGTCTTCCTTGCGTTAGTTTTTTTTTTTTTTTTTTAAACGAAATGGTATGGGTGTCGGTCGTTCAGAAAGCAATTGCAAACTACTGAAAGTAAACTTGCCATAAGGTCACAACCGCAAAGTATGCCGGTGTTGACTGCGACGTCCTGTAAAGGGTATGCAACCAACTTAACGTGAGAAATAGATCTTCACGGATGCACCCTCGCTCAAAACACTGGCACCGCATGACTACGTCATCATCAGGAGGAGTGACAGACAAGACATTCGGGTGACAAAATCCATGTGTGGTGCCGAATGTTGGACAAACCATCGTCTTATTAATACACATCAAACACGACGGCATCCTCAAGAGGAAAATAAAAGAACAAAAAAAAAAAATACAAACTAAATGCCACCCGCTTAAATAGTAAGAAGGTGCGACTGTCGTTTGTAAATAAGCTGGATAACCGTCTCAAGTCCAGTGTCGCAGTTAAATAAGACGTGAAAACAGTGGATAGTCCTAAGGGATACGATCTACAACACTGCTGTGGAAATCCTGGGTCCAGCTCCCCGAAAGTATAAAAACTGGTTCGGTGAAAATTCTGAAGACATCAACCAATTGCTCGTCGAGAAACACCTTCTCCACAAGGCATATTTGAACGATCCGAAGTCAATATAAAAAAGATGCCTTCAACAACATTAGACGAGTCATGCAGCAGAAACTTCGGCACATGCGGAACTTCTGGCCAGCAATAAAGCTTGCGTGATTCAAGGCTTCGCTGACAGACATGAAATTACATCTTCTCCATCCATCCATCATGTGCCATGCCGATACGCGTGGGCGGTCATATTCTGCCATCTCACTCCATCACCAGAGTCGTGGATCAGCTCCGTGTTCCTGTCTCGACCATGCCACGTGGCCAAGCCATCCAGATATTTACTTCTCGGTCTTCCCCTTGGTCTCTTCCCTTCGATTTTGCCAGTCGTCACCAAGTCATTTCTTTTCATAACATGCCCAAAAAGTTTTGACTGTCTACGTCTAATGACTCTAATCCAGTGTTTCCCAACGTGGGGCACACGCCCCACAGGAAGGGGGGGGGGGGGAAAATTCGATTGTTAAGGGGGGCAATTCGAAAATGGAAAAAAGATTTATGAAATTATTAGATACTCTTAGTGATTTTTTAAGCGACAATCCTGAAATGAAAAATCTGTTAACGGTCGATGGTAAGGCATTTGGGAGTTATTTAGCCGATATCTTTGAAACACTAAATATATTAAATAAACAACTTCAAGGAACAAACAAAACTCTTGTCGATGCAAAAACGAAGACATTTGGTTTCATTACCTTTCTTGAATTATGTCGGATATATGTTTACAACAAAAATTTTGTAAAGTTTCACTGGCTCTAAAAATGTTATCAATTATCAGTTGGGGTATCTTCATTGCACTCCGGACATGTCCATAGGTGCTCAGATTCTCTCCCCCCCCCCCCCCAACATATGCATCAGCGCCCGGTGGCTAATAGTGCCAGTTCTGTGTTGGTTGACGAGGCGCCTTGTTTTCCCGATGTACCTCACACGTCTGGCCGTGCCTATTCTTACTCCTAAGTCTTTCATCCTGGACAGCGATGTGGATTCACTGACGTCAAAGTCCTCTGTTCTCGCCATATCTTTAAGGGCGTTAATAACATCGGCACGATCCATGGACTGGCCATCTACAGGGGGTGCAGAGCCAGCCAGTTTGTCAGCTCGTTCATTTCCCTCGACTCCCGCATGTCCCGGGACGAAGATGAAGGTGACTTTACGGACAACAGACTTCCGCAGCGACTCAGTCCACTGTCTACGTACAGATCCAGCTTCGACCTTCTGAATCTAAAAATGTGAAGTGACTGATACCGCTATATATGATATGTTATTGTCGATCATCTGAACATTTTATCGGCTAATTTAAAAGAAAGATTTTCTGTTTTGAAGCAAATTGATTTCCCAACTTGGATGATGCAGCCACTGTTAGTGGATTTATCTATTTCAAGTATGCAGTATCAAGAAGAACTCGCAGAAATGCAGAAAGAAGGAGTGATGGCATGGCTTTGTGAGGAAATCGAAATCAAATATTCAAATGCAACCAAATGTGCAAGAGAACTATTGTTATAGTTTCCATCTTCATATTTATCTGAATGCGGATTTAGTACCATAAATGATTTGCTGCTTAAAGAAAAGAAAAAAAACACAAAGAAATCGGCTGGATATAACAAAACGGGTAGACTTGAGACTGATGTTAACTAAACTGGAACCTGACATAAAATCTCTTTGCAGCAAGCATCAAGAGCAAGGATCTCATTAAATTTAAATAATAAATAATTACTAATAATTAAAATAATATAGAAACATATTTAATGAAAATTACTTTGTACTTGAATTTCAGTTCTCCATTATGTTTTGAAAATTTACTTACTGTTTGCTCAATAATTTCCTAGTGATTTCTTCCGAAAACCTACCATTCAAGTTTCTTTAGTGAACATTTCAAGTTTTAAATATTAAAAATTATGTATATGTTGGGAGGGGGGGGGGAGAGAAATAAGAATTTTAGAAAGGCTTAGGTGGTGCATAGCACAGAAAAGGTTGGGAAACACTGCTCTAATCAGTTTACGATCTTCATTTGTTTCTTGAAGGACTTGTTCATTGGTTTTTCTGTCTGTCCCATGGTATTCTTTGCATTTCCCTCAGAAATCACATTTCCACAGCCATCAGCTGTTTTTCAGCTTGACTGCTTATTGTCCACGCTTCACATCCATACAAAAGTATAGGTTCTATCTAGCACTTCAACACCACTTTTTTTCTTGTTTCAATTGATATCCTTTTATTGGTCAGTATATTTTTCATCTTGCAAAAGGCTACCTTCGCAATGGCAATTCTTGTTCTAATTTTTCAAGGCAAATCCCATCAGATGTTATGACCGTGCCACGATAACTGTATCGATTCACTTGCTTAAGAAAACAGCCATTTACACGTATATCACATTGTGGTATTTCCTTCTTCCCAGTGACGACCATAATCTGTGTCTTCTTACTATTCAATTCTAGTCCTAGTTGCTCACTGTGTGCAACAGCAACATCTACTAAATGTCGCAGGCCGTTTATTGTCTGTGTTACGTGCCTGGGTTTATAAAAATTGGGGTGAACTTTCTATTTAAGAATTTTATAACATAAGCAAGAGTAAATGGGTCAGAGAAGAATATGCAGATGTGAGGCCAGGAGGGTTAATCACAATCTCCAACAAACTGGGGTAGTCCCAGACAAAGTGTTATTTAAGACACGTACACATCATATAAATCGTCCACGAATGGGAGAAGCACCTAAACAAGTGGTCAGGATATCACGTACTTGTCCAGATTAGAATTCTCGGTAGAAAGGTGAATCGTGAGAGACGAGGAAGAAACAAAGGAGAATTCTAAATGTAATTTTCATGGGAACTGATAAGTAGAATCACAGGGTTAAAGGGCATTTCTTAGGAGGTCCGGGAAGAGGGAATAAAGACACAAGGCTGGGGAAATGAGGTGCAGTCGGTCTTGGGGGCGAAGTCGGAGGAACTTCAGCTGGGAGTATCTTGAAGCACTGAGTATTGAGCCAGTGAGGGACACTGGACCAGAGAGGAGATATTCAGAGAGTGGAGTTGGCGGCTATGTCAGGAAGACATAGCTAGGGCATTAAGTTCTGGACCAGTGGGAGGATCTGGGTCTAGAGCAAAGATATAAACAGTTGACAGTTAAGAGTTACAGACGGAGAAGAGTTCTGACTAGTTTAGGGTGTGATGCCAGTAAACAGCTATAGTATGGTCGCAGGACCTTATTGTATGAAATAGAGATATATAAGGGTAAGTTAATAAGTAAGTCACATATTTGTTTGCTCAGTTTTCTAAACCACATTTTCACTTCACATTCAACTACGGCATCATTCGCAAAATGTCTCCCGCCACGGTGGGTTTCCTGTTTATGCTGACAAATGTTTGTCCCATAAAGCGGTGCATAGCTGGGTAGAAAAAGTTACGCGGGTGAGTCAATAAGTCACACAGTTCTGTGGGATGGCAAGTAAATGAGAACAAAGCACGCATTTCTATGCAGCCAGTTTGGGAGGACTGATATAACGATGGGATAAGTGCATCAATGTTGGTGGAAGTTATGTTGAGAAATAAAGGGACAATGTATGTATAAAATTAAAATGGTTTCAAGTTATCATATTTAGTTATTTTTCTACAGCCATGTGTGACTTACTTATTAACTTACCCTCATATTTCTTCTACGGACGTTTTCTGGATGTGTTTGTTTCAAATTAAAATCATGCATGCGCAGCCTGGCGTTCAAATATTGATTTATAGCTAGTGATCAGTCGCTCAACACAACATTCACACTGACATCCTCTAAACAAAACCACAGCCACTTCTTTCTGTCATAAATTTGTGACCGTCTGCAATCAAGACTGTATCATCTGCATATCTAATGTTATTGATGTTTCTTCCCCCAATGTTCTTTTTCTTCTTTCGTTCGCTTGAAATATGTCTATATCTGCAATGTTGTCTCTTGTATGAATTTAACTGTTTCTCCCAATGTTGATTCCTTCTATATTTCTGAAAATATTTTCACTGTACAGGCAAAGCAGATCTGGAGACATCACACATCCCTGTCTCGCACCTCTTTTAATAGGCCGATATTGACATACATCGTTATCAATTCTGATGGCAGCTTGTTGTTTCCAATGTTTTTAACAAGTCTAAGGTCTTTTCCATCAATTTGTAGATCTTCAAGCATCCTTATCATGTCGACATGTCTCACTTGATGGAAAGCCTTTGTGCAGTCAATAAAGCACAGATATAGACCAGCATTTACTGTACCTTTGCCTTCTACAAACCCATATTGTTCTATTTCGGGTTGTATTTTCTTCCTAACTATTTTCATGATAATTCTCAGCAAAATCTTCGTGCTGTGGCTCATTATACTAATTGTTCGATGTTGATCACATTCCAAGGCTCCTGATTTCTTCGGGATTGCAATAAATATAGAATTACATAATTCGGGAGGTATATCTCCAGTATCGTATTTTGCCTTCAGCAGTCTGGTGACTTGGTCTATTCTATATTCTTCTTGATTCCCCTATCAAAGGAGAAGTAAGGCGCCTCCTTCCCTCCGCTAGCCTACGGGACACCCTTGGGCAAGGTGGAGTACCCGTTTCCCCCCCATCGGTTTTGAAGCCGGGGTGGGGGGGAGAAGTGGGGGGAAAAAAAAAAAAGTTGTAGGTAGGTTCCCCCCAAAACCCCTTTTTTCAAC
>JACEFZ010006117.1:0-103843 GCA_014155875.1 Cepaea nemoralis | reverse complement strand
TCTTATCAATCAAGGGCTGCAGAGTCTCGCTGTTGGCCGCAAACCAGTCCTGCCTCTTATGATCCACAGTGCCGTAAACCCCTACGGCAGTTTTATAAAGAGTTTCCTTAATTTGACCCACTTTTCATTTACTGTACAATTTTCTGGTGTATCAGTGAAAGCGTCTTCAAGTTGCAAGTTGGTGTCTTGCAAGAAAGCGTCTTCAAGTTGCAAGTTGGTGTGAGTACTCAACTACAACAAGGACTACACTGCATCTCCACATTAATACATGCCTCTCAGTAATATTTCATTTCATTGGCACCTTGCCGTCTTGACAGACGATAGTTTGTGCTTTAAAAAGGCATAATAACTTTTAACTATGGCGGTAGCGAGTGTGACTGATAAGGCCAATTTGCGCTGTAAATGTCCGTTCACAGTGGGTGCATGTGAACACGTGGTCATTTCCACCATCATGCACCATCTTACGTCTCAAACGCTTGGTGTGTGACTTTTCTGCAATAATTTTCTCCTTTGACTTTATTCCATTTCTGATATTTGCCCTCCATGCAATACGTTCAGCGGCGACTTGCTCCCAATGTGCATTATCAATGCCTGTATCAATCATGTCCCGCTTTCACACATCTTTGTATCGTAGTAGAGGCCGACCCTGAGATCTCCTACCCATCTGTAATTCACCAAAAAGATATCATTTGGTATTCTACCATCATCCATCCTCCATCCTCCATCTCAGGCGTTCACACACACACACACATATATATATATATATATATATATATATATATATATATATATATATATATATATATATATATATATATATATATATATATATATATGTATGTTCACGCCTGATGCGTCACAAATATGGGATAACTAAGGCACTAGATAGTGATGTCACCAAAACCAGTAGTGGAATTTGGAAGTATCTAAGTTCATCGGCCAAGATATTTTTAAACAGCTTGAAAGGTCAAGCTCTGAACCCGAATTGTTTCGGTTTCCTAAAACTCTACCTCAACTTTCGTTGTTCTGTAGCTTTCTCAGGGTCGGGGAATGCCAGATGTAATGTATACTTTAGGTTCGAGCTGTCAGAAAACAACGCAGGCCACATAGTTTATAGGTGCATACGAGATCAGAAATAAACGAAGGCTGTCTAGAGGCCAAAATAGGTACCGTAGGCTGGCAGATTTATGGCAGGGGGAACGTGCTTGAGCTGAGAAATCTACTTACTCAAACAAGGACTATGAACTCAAAAACAAGGTCGTATTGGGGTGAAGGGAGTTGGATTAATAATTAGATGCAAATTAAACATGCAGATCAGCCCAGCTGCGCGCTGTATGCTGATTGGGTAGCCCTTCAGGACAAGGAGAAGCATTGTCACGTGATTCAAGAAAGGCGCCAACTCGAGAAGTTATATATACTTTGGGATCCAGTCAGTTGGGAAGAGTCGAGCAGGAGAGAGGACAGTTAATAGTGGACTCCGGGAGCGGCGGGGGCCTGAGCCCTCTTGGGGCAGCCCAAGGAACATAGTAACAGGACTTCAGAAATTGTGGCTAATCCGTGCCCAAGTCTGTATAGTATCTGTAGGAGGAGGAAGTGAAGGAAGACGGACAAGCGCCCATGCTAGAATTCGTCTGAATCACTGATAGGAGTGAGAGCGACTAAGGATCTGTGAACGGAACCTACCCAAGGCAGATAAGCCAAAGAAGGGAAAGACACGCAGAGTCCGAGGGTCGTTAAAGTGCAAGAAAGCCACTTGAGTTAAGAGGACCGCCAGCTAAGGAGACCGCTCGTTAGTTGCAGTAGATGGCTAAACGTCAACAGGACGACCATAGCCAGGGACACTGCGGTTGGAACCACGCAGGAGACTAAAGGTCAGATAGGACAATAAGGTCAAGTGGGATCCACGACAAGCGATTGATTGGGCAGAGACAAATGAAACCCAGAAGGACGACCAGAAAACCCACTGGATGGCAGAAGTTGAATGTAAGTTGACATAAGACTTAGACCTAATTAGTTTAATTGTATATTATAATCAGGTATCTTAGTTTAGAGAGCTATAGCAAACTACCGTAGGTGAACTTACCGCGTAATCATGAACGACCCGGCAAAGGATCAGGACTGAATGCGACGTCCTGCATATGACCTATATTTAAATGGCCGAAATAGAGTGATTGGAGTCAAATTAATCGGTTAGATAAGCAGAGTGTGGATAAACTATATATGTGCAGGTAAATTAAGTAATTAGACTAAAAGATTAATGATAACTAGGCGGGTCAACACGGCATATAAAACGAAAGGCTATTGCAAGAATATAAACACAGCGACCAAACACAGCAGACGGCAGAAGAAGATAGCCAGGCACTCGCGATCACTAGGTCAACCAGACAATAGGGGCAGGTGAGATCGTTGGCCAGAGACGGGGCGGGCACAGGAAGGAATGTTGTCTTTTGTTCGCTGGACATAGGTGAAAGGAGGTCGCGCTTCTGCGGCTGTGTAGCTAAGGTGTAGTTAGGCTGGCCTGGCGTGGTACAGGCAGCGAGTTCAAATCTTCGGGTGAATGGTTAAATACTTAATGTTGGCTGTAGGCGGCGCGTCGGGAAATAGGCGATAATAATATTAGTTAAACATATGTGTTCACAATAAGGTTCTTAATTTATGTTATGGCTAAGATATACTAATACTAGTATAGATAAAGAAGCGATAGATGTTAAGGACTTTGTAGGTAGTGAAAGACTAAAGTTTATTTTGACATAAAACTCACGGGTATTGTTTTATAATGTTTCAGGCATTGCCTGGGTAAAATGGAGTTGCCCAAGCATACCGGGCATACTTGACTAAACAGATATCCATCTGAACAAAATAATCCCTGGGTATATGGATTGATGGATCAATCTATGGATCAATGGGTATTTGGGCTGAATATATGGACCACTAATAAGCCTACGGAAAGATAGTTACGAAACAAAGGCCGGTGTAATTCCTAGCTTTAGTCTTTTACTTCATGCGGTTAATAGGTGATCATAAGTGGCATTCCCCTAACATCCAGTTGCATAGGCTGTTACACTATCTATCTCTCTCTTGTGAGGTAATGCAGCATCGTATTATTACAGTTCAATATGCATTATGTGTCTGCAATGCATGTACTGATTACTCTATGCGATTATGTTGTAGATTGTCACTCTGTTATTGTTCAGAAGGAAATAAATATATGATTGAGTTGTCTTTTATTTCGACTTGTCAGTCTGAAGTAATATAAGTAGAGTAGCTTAGAGACCTTGTGAGGCTGTACATCTCTTCTATAACCTGATAACATACACCACGAGACATTGATGGTGCAATAGTAATTAACTATTGTTCTCACGCGGAGACACGAACCTAAATCTTTCCTATCCCTTACTCTCATCCTCTTTTCTCTCTCTCTCTCTCTCTTCATCTTTCTTTACTATCAAAGGTAGTGTGTAGTAGGCAGAGTTCGACTGAGGAACGAACTTTTAGGCTTCACACTATTTATATCGTTTCCCTCAATCATTCTTTCTTTCTCTTCTCTCTCTCTCTCCCTTCCTACTCTCTCTTCTTCCTCCTTCTTTTCTCGCTGTCACAAAAATGGCGTGGTACAGGCCGCGAGTTCAAATCTTCGGGTAAATAGTTAAATACCTAATGTTGGCTGTAGGCGGCGCGTCGGGAAATAGGCGATAATAATGTTAGTTAAATATATGTAGACGATAGATTACTGTGTTTACAATACTGTTCTTAATTTATGGCTAAGATATACTGATACTGGTATAGATAAAGAAGCGATAGATGTTAAGGACTTTGTAGGTAGTAAAAGACTAAAGTTTATTTTGACATAAAACTCACGGGTATTGTTTTATAATGTTTCAGGCATTGCCTGGGTAAAATGGAGTTGCCCAAGCATACCGGGCATACTTGACTAAACAGATATTCATCTGAACAAAATAATCCCTGGGTATATGGGTTGATGGATCAATCTGTGGATCAACGGGTATTTGGGCTGAGTACATGTACCACTAATATGCCTACGGAGAGATAGTTATGAAACAAAGGCCGGTGTAATTCCTAGCTTTAGTCTTTTACTTCATGTGGTTAGGAGGTGATAGTAGGTAATATTTCCCTAACATCCGGTTGCACAGTAGCATATTATATTATCTACCTCTCCTTTTGACGTCATGAAGTATTGTGTTGTTTTTGGAGTCGATTATACATAGATATGTCTGCAATGCATGTACTGATTACTCTTTGCGATTATGTTGTAGATTGTCACTCTGTTATTGTTCAGAAGGAAATAAATATATGATTGAGTTGTCTTTTATTTCGACTTGTCAGTCTGAAGCAATATAAGTAGAGTAGCTTAGAGACCTTGTGAGGCTGTACATCTCTTCTATAAACTGATAACACACACCACGAGACATTGATGGTGCAATAGTAATTAACTATTGTTCTCAGGCGGAGACACGAACCTAAATCTTTCCTATCCCTTACTCTCATCCTTTTTCTCCTTTTCTCTCTCTCTCTCTCTCTCTCTCTCTCTCTCTCTCTCTCTCTCTCTCTCTCTCTCTCTCTCTCTCTCTCTCTCTTCATCTTTCTTTACTATCAAAGAAAGTGTGTAGTAGGCAGAGTTCGACTGAGGAACGAACTTTTAGGCTTTACACTATTTATACCGTTTCCCTCATCATTCTTTTCTTTCTCTTCTCTCTCTCCTCCCTCCTCTCTCTTCTTCCTCTTCTTTTCTAGCTGTTACATATAAGTGATCATCAACATCATCGATCTACTCTTAAATACAATGTATAGGCATGAGGCTGCAAGAGAAAGCAATAATACACCAGTGTATAGTTAAGTAACTCGTCTGGGCAACAGATAGCCCGATAGCACCAAAGTCGACTGTATGACTCTGTCAAAGTATCCTGGAGCTAATCCACTCCTGTTTCTTCACCATCCATCAACCAGAAAATACACCTACTTCTCTTTCAGTATAGTGGTTACATTATCTAGGAGGTACCCAGCCGGACATATCCTCCTTCTACCTGGCTCAACAATTAATCAATCCCTTCACCCATGGATTAACGAATTAAACCTAACTCATTAATGACTACACAACCTTAATACATTATCTACATCACAATTCATTAACGTAGCCTTAATAAAGATAACTAGGAATTGTTAAACTTAATTAACCAACTCATAACACAGCAACAGCTTTTTGTCAGATTCTCACCCGGAGTTGCAACGCGTTGTCTGTACCAACGCCAGGCAATGCAAACGAGCTCAACGCTGAGCTATGTTAAACACTACAGTTATAACGCGGCGTCTTCGACAGCGCCAGAGAAGCCCAGCCTGGCTCAACACTGAGCGACGCTAAGCAGTCGTGGGTCAGCGGGAACACAGCGTGAACATTGTGGGTCACGCAAGGTGACTCGATCTCAACTAGCGTGTATGCTGAAAGGCTGGTCAGACGGGGCTTGGGAGCCGTACTTCACGGACGCGTTTGAATGAGGCCTGAGTGTTTGAGCATGCATCGATTGCTAGCCTTTATGACTGGTGGAGACTGAACGCCTGTGTGTTTGACTTGTAAATGGATTGCATTGATGTATTCTTTGTTTGATTGTATTTATGATATAATGATATTGTGAATTGTGATTGCGCGATGCCTGTATTGTTTCTGATGAGTGCATTGCGTGAATAAAGAGTGCGAATTATATCATCGGGTATTCACGTCGAGTTATTTAGTAGTAATATTTAGTATCTCACTTGTCAGTAAACGAGCTACATTTCTTGCCTCACGCAAGACCCTAACAAGTACGAACGTGGAGAATCGTCCGGGTTTTTGAACAAATGTGAACGTGTAAAACAGAAGATAGAGCAGAAGTGCGAATGTGATAACAGCGTCTAGGTGATAAAATAACTATAAATTAACGGATAAGTACGATCTTTCGTGTTGATTTAGTTAAACCATAAGTGCGAAGAATGTGTTATAAGGCCAAACGTGGCGTCTTCGTACTTAGTGAATTTCTAGTGAATTAGATAAAAAACAAAAATGGCGGCCATGTCCTTGAATGTCACTGAATAGGAGTAGTGTAAGCGGAAAGTCTGAAAAGTGTGAAAAGAAAGTTGTTGATTGCGGTGAAACAACTAACAAAAATACTTGACGACATACAAACCTACAAAAACTTAAGTGACATTACATACACCACCCACTTGCACATGTTCTAATTTCTATTGTTCCAAAAATAACAGGTTGTTTTGTGTCATCCATACCTGGTCCTTGTAAACTCCAAATTTTTTGTCGACCTGAATTAAGATCCAGTGTGAGTTCGGGCAGTACTGAACAGCCATTGTCCGACACATTGTCCCAGGAATACTTGAGTATACATTTTTTTCTCTTCTTTATACTTTCGTTGATCAGGCCAAAACATAAGCTGCAGTATTAAGAACTGTAAACTATTGAACTTAAATTACTAACAACATAATTAATTGTGTGTATCTATTTCATCAGACATATTGTTCATCATGTCTAGTTTAAACGATTACATCGAAATGGGTTTAAAGATAAATCTTTCCGGTGAAGAGTTGAGAGTCTGGAGTGAGAAAAAGTTTGCAGAATACCTCCTATTACAGGAAAAAGCTAATGAGCGTGATGAGAGAGCAGCCGAAAGATCTTTGAAACAATATGAATTAGATACTGCTTTGAAACAGTCAGAAGCTGCTTTAAAACTTAAACAGGCAGAATCAGAGACTGCTTTAAAACAAGCTGAAATCTTAGCTCAGAGCAAGAGAGAAGAGCTTGAAGTACAGCTAAAAATTGAACAGCTGAAAGCAGAAACTTCGAGAGAGAAGGAAGATAGAAAATCAGACAAAGATCAGCCATACAAGAAATATCAAGGGCTTATTAAAAATTATACCACAGGTGACTGCATAGCAGCCTTCACCCAAAATTTTGAATGTATTATGGATCATTACCAGATCCCAAAGTCTGAATGGAGTATAATATACATGAGAAGTCTTTCTGGGGAACCTCTGAAAGTGATAGAGTCTATTCCAAATGACCTGAAGAAAGATTATCAGTATATTAAGACTAAAATTATGTCTCATTTCCTGCTAGATGAAGCAGGCTACAGAGAACAGTTTGGTAAATTGTCTCCTAAACCAACACAAACGTTCTCTGATTACATCTCAGAAGTACAAAATATTTTTTCTAAGTGGCTGTCAGCAGCCAAAGTGAATGGTAATTTTGATAGATTGACAGATCTTATTTTGAGAGATAAAATTATTACATCTCTCCCACCTCCATTTTCGAAATTTCTATTCGAATGTCAGTGTGAAAGTGTACACAGATTGAAAGTCGTGGCTCAGGTTATTGTTCAGCCAATAAACAATGTTTCATTAGTGGATTGACTAGCACAGACTTTGTAGCAGCCGCTACATATGGTAGATCTAAGTCAGTGCCCTACAACAAACAAAAGCCCTATAAACAATCTGCTGAGAAGTTTTATCAGTGCAGATATTGCCACTTATCACACAATGAAAGTGAAATGTGTGACCAACATCCAGGGTACACTTCTTACTTGCAGAACTACATATCTAAGCAAGACAAAGAAAGAAAGAGCTACAGACGTCTCACCAAATGTTTCCTTTGTAAGGCGTTTAGCCATTGGCGTAAGGATTGTAAAGGCAAGGCAATGACCAGAAAGGCTAATGCAGCCATGTTTGATAGCTCTTCCTCAGAAGATGAAAGTGTAGAAGATCAACCTGTAAACTCAGCACATTCCATTGATGTGTTTCACCATGACAAATATACCATCTGTGATCAATTTCATGAGGATGGCGTTTTAACATGTGGCCATTCCATACCTGTTACAAATGAGGAGGCCAATTTAGTGGTTAACTCCCAAGGTAAATTAAATATCCACCATGGGTATGTTAATGGTATAGCTGCCACCGATTTACGAGATAGCGGCAGTACTCTCATTGGCGTTAAGAGAGACTATATCTTACCATCACAATTTAGTGGTAAATATGTTACATGCAGAACTTTCTCAGGTAACATCGAGAAATACCCGCTTGCATGGGCATACATAAGTACACCATTTCTTACAGGAAAGGTCAAATGCGCAGCATTAACCAATCCTTGTTGCGATGTTATCATTGGTAACCTTCCTGAGGTAAATGATATGCCACATGACAGTATTACATCCACTGTCACTTGTAACATTGATAATACCATTTCACCTTCATCACAAATCACCATTCATGATGTATTACCACCTGTAAATGAATGTATGTATGCCAATTCGGCAACGTCAGCACATGAATGTAGTTTGAATGTAACACTAACTTGTAATGATAATGATAATCTTGATATTACAAATGCAGTAACCAGATCTACTGCTCAAATGCAAGAACGAATCGATCAGACAGAGGCTTTACAACTAATAAGCCCAGTTGTAACATCTCCTGAAACAACCAGGGAGAAATTTATAACAGCTCAAAAAGCCGATCGATCGTTTCAGAAGTATTTTAAACTAATAGGCCAAAAGCCACGAGTAGCAAAGAACGCTAAATGGTATTTTGCTCTGAAAAACGGAATTCTGACACGGTACTATACCAAAGGTTCTAGCACTACAGAACAAACGGTGCTACCTTCAGAAAACCGCAACCAAGCATTAAAGCTATTGCATGACATACCCTTCGCAGGGCATATGGCTTATGCTAAAACAAGAGCAAGGTTACTTACTCAATTCTATTAGCATAAATTCTGCAGTGTACCAAACATTATTGCAGATCGTGTGACATCTGCCAAAAGCTTGTTAAAAAGGGTAAACACCCGCAAGCTGAACTGCAAATCACTGATTTGGCAAGCAGACCATTTGAAAAGATCTCGGTCGATATAGTTGGTCCTCTTAACCACATAACATCGAGAGGAAATAAGTATATTGTAACAATAATTTATCTCTGTAGTCGGTGGCCTGAAGCAATTCCGATGAAGAACATAACTTCCAAAGACATCATGGAAGTCTTCTTCCATATTTTTGCAAGGGTAGGATTCCCTAATACCATCCTCTCAGATCGGGGTAGTTAGTTCATTGCCTCAGCTATGCAAGCCTTTACTAAAATGTTGGGTGTGAAGCAGTGTTTTAACAGCCCCTACCACCCACACTCCACTGGTATCATAGAAAAGATTAACGGTGATCTTAAACATATGCTCTCAAAAGTTACCCAAGAACACCCTGAAGATTGGGATACGTATCTACCTGCTATTTTATTTGCATACAGGGAGGTGCCCCATTCCAGCACTGGATTCTCACCATTTGAAATTGTATTTAGTGCCAAACCACGCGGCCCATTATTTTTGTACCAGTCTATGTTGACTGAAAGTAAAACTATACCTACACCCATTTCATCGTATGAACATGTAACATCATTGCGTGATAGAATCATGAAATCATGTGTGTTAGCGAAAGAAGCACTACAAAAATCAGGTGCTATCTACCGACAATACGCTAACAGAGGAAATAGAACAATTACTCTGACGCCAGGACAGGACGTTCTTCTTCTATTACCAAGTGACAGACATCTTCTCACAGACTCATGGCAAGGACCGTTTAAAGTTTTACGACAAATTTCGACAGTAGATTACGAAATTGCAGTTAGGGACAAACACAAGTTTTTTCATATTAACATGCTTAAACCATATTACCACAGGGACGACGACCAAGTAGAGACTACAGCAAGCACAACAATAGTGGACCAGACAGACGACAACGATACTGACGAGATACCGACACCAGTACTTGACACGACAACCAACCTACAAGACATAAAGGTAAATCCTAAGCTGACACAGACACAGACCGACAGTTGCAGACAAGTGTTACAAGAATACAGTACAATGTTTTCTAACAACCCAGGACAGACAGACTTAGTGCATCATCATATTATTTTGACATCCGACATCCCAATAAAATGCAGACCATATTCCATTCCTATACACTACAAAGACAAACTACACCAAGAAATTATTGATTTAGAAGCAAACCATATCATCCGACGTTCACAATCACATTTTTGTTCACCTATTGTCATTGTGAGAAAAAAAAGACAACACAATAAGACTCTGTGTTGACTATCGGAAACTCAACAGCATCACACAGTTGGATTTAGAACCAATGAGCAACTGTGAAGACATACTAACTGAACTGACTGACCCACGTTACTTTACTAAACTTGACATGACAAAAGGTTACTGGCAAATACATGTGCATCATGACAGCATACATCTGACAGCATTTGCCACACCCTGGGGACTATACGAATGGTGCAAACTACCATTCGGGTTAGTTAATGCTCCAGCCACATTTGTCAGAATGACAAGACTTCTTTTGACAGACATTTCTAACATCATTTGGTACATGGACGACATTTGCATACATACAAAGAACATGACAGACCACATAACAGCACTACAGCAGACATTCGACAGGATTAGACAACATGGACTGACAGTAAAACCATCCAAAGTCGATATAGCCTTCCAGAAAAAAATCATTTTTGGGCTATAAGATCTCAAATGGCTTTATATCGACTGACGATAACATCATGTCCAGAATTTTGAAATTGTCACTTCCGACAACCAAGAAAGAGTTGCGAAGTGTGTTAGGTCTTTTAAATTATTATAGACAATTTATTCCTCATTTTGCTGAATTGACCAAATGTTTCACTGATTTACTAACAAATAAACATTCTAATGTCATTGTGAACAGCGAATGTTAAAGGCCTGCATTTGCGAAAGTATTAGCTTATTTTTCTAGTGAACCTATTCTAAAATTACCAGATCTTAGCACTATTTTCAGGTTAAGATGTGATGCGAACTCCGTAGCCATTGGAGGGGTGCTTCTTCAAGAACACGACCAAGTCTTGTACCTTGTATACTACGTCTCTCGAAAACGGAACACCAGGGAACGGAATTACAGCACGCCGGAACTTGAAGCCCTCGCTCTTGTGTTTTCAGTACGTAAAATTGCAAGATTTCTGTTAGGAAAACACTTCATTGTAGAGACAGACAATAGTCCATTGACGATTATCACCAGATGAACTCCAAGTAATCACAAAGTGGCAAGATGGTCCCTTCTTCTGCAGGACTATAGCTTCGAAGTCAGACATATAAGAGGCTCACAAATCTCACTGGCCGATCTTCTATCTAGATGTCCATACGACTTACCCAGTAGCCATGTAACACCCGAGCACACTGCAGATGGTGTATAAACTGCAAATTAAATAGTGCTCAACACCACAGCCAATTGTGACATCATGTCAGTAACGCTGTGAAGAATGATGTGATAGGAAAGATTTAATCTCCCATTGTAAATAAATGGTGTACATACTATTATTATTATGTGAATGAATGTGTCGTATAACTGTGAGATATGTGAAAGAATGTGAATAGTATTGTAAATATGTAATATTATAATAAATAGACACTACAAGTGTCACAGGACAGTACTACAGGGCCCAAACACTTACTGAACTCGAACTGCATCAAGTAATCCTGAGTACATACACAAAGATGAGTCCACGGCGTTTTACAAGCACGAATGGTGACCGTGACAACCTAATCAGAGAAGAACACGGAAGAAACTATCCAACAGCTGGTTACAACAACTGGTTGCTCCGTTTGTTTAAAGTCCATCTAGAACGGAAGACCTTGATGTGAATGTCAACATAACACATTTGTGGAACAACACAGCTGTACACTTCCGGTATATTTGCATATTAATTTGAAAGTTAGCAGACGATACTAAAATGTTCATAAATTTATGACAATTGTATGAAACTTTGGGTATGAAATATTTCCATATACGAAATTGTATATGTTGATTTTTGTTAGATATAACCTCTGCATCGTAACTTGATTTACTTTTTCACAACAGTGACCTTTTGTACACTTTTGTCAATAAGTATCAAATTATGACATAAGAACTAAAATGTTACTTGTAATTCATTTCGTTGAAAGCATGATAAAATTACCGTCCCTAACTTTTGTATTATAACCAAGGGACATAACTAAAAATTGTTGGTGATGTGTAAATATGTATTGAAACTATCAACATGTTTGCCTGATGGGTAACACGTCAATGTGACGTCATTTGTGTATGGAGAGAATTGCCAAAACTGTAGACCTTCATTGGACACTCTGATTAAATAAGGTTAGAGGTCTAAAGTTGGAGTTATCTTACAGGTAGATACTCACAGTCTGACCTGACGATTTGGAATTTTTGTTTTTTAGTTGAGAGGTAGGGGCAAGTTAGCCGTAACCTACCGGACTGGCTGTGTCACAGCGAGGTAATATCCATCAAATTGATTGTACTTGACGGGTGTACTTGATGGTTAAGCATAAAGATTGTATGCATATTGTTTGTTAATCACCTGTACATGTTAATAACAATCAAAGATTTATGTCAGATGAAGTACAAAGTTCGATTCTGACAAGGTAAATAAGAGCTATATATAGTACATGAAAGGAAAACCTTTCATGAAAAAGGGGGGTGGAGAGTGTCAGATTCTCACCCGGAGTTGCAACGCGTTGTCTGTACCAATGCCAGGCAATGCAACCGAGCTCAATGCTGAGCTATGTTAAACACTACAGTTATAACGCGGCGTCTTCGACAGCGCCAGAGAAGCCCAGCCAGGCTCAACACTGAGCAACACTAAGCAGTCGTGGGTCAGCGGGACCACAGCGTGAACATTGTGGGTCACGCAAGGTGACTCGATCTCAACTAGCGTGTATGCTGAAAGGCTGGTCAGACGGGGCTTGGGAGCCGTACTGCACAGACGCAATTGAATGAGGCCTGAGTGTTTGAGCATGCATCGATTGCTAGCCTGTATGACTGGTGGAGACTGAACGCCTGTGTGTTTGACTTGTAAGTGGATTGCATTGATGTATTCTTTGATTGATTGTATTTATGATATAATGATATTGTGAATTGTGATTGCGCGATACCTGTATTGTTTCTGATGAGTGCATTGCGCAAATAAAGAGTGCGAATTATATCATCGGGTATTCACGTCGAGTTATTTAGTAGTAATCTTTAGTATCTCACTTGTCAGTAAACGAGCTACATTTCTTGCCTCACGCAAGACCCTGACACTTTTGTTCTGGGATCTCCGTCCCAGAACAACGTTTGACCTTTTATTAAGTGACCTTCATTCATGTCGGTCACGTCTGTGCCGGTCGAGCACAGCTGTGGTGGCCATCCACCGATACACTTTCCCACAGCTACTGTGGGCACTGCGCATTCTGTTCCGTGGCTAGTTAGGCCACGTCATCCCTTTTAGAGAGGCTACCAGCCCTCCCTCTCCTAAATCTCCAGCTCCCCTTTTCCGGATCAATTACCACAGAGCATACTACTACTTCTTCACTGCAGTAACTCAGTTACTCTATTATCAGAGTCAGGTTTCTTGAAGAGGAGAATAATAGAGACAGACCAGGTTTGGTACACAGTTCAGATCTACATAGACGCAACGGCCTCGATTACAGAGCACCGCATCGCTCTCGGTCGGGTATTTTAATTCCACCTCCGGTTAAGCACGATCGCTTTGGGTCGGACATGCAACATACTCCTCGGTCGGACAGGCCTAATAACCAGTCGGTTGGCTAGCCATACGCACGATTGGACATGCATGGTCACTCTAGCGGACAGGCATGTAAACAAGCAGTGACATCCAGAATCATAATACTTTCTATCAACCGCTATCCGGTAAATATAAAACATTTCTGTCCACGAGGAATAACACTGGAATCTCACACAGCAAATACTTACCTGCCAATCCCAATGAAATAACACCACCTTGCTTCCCGGAATAATCACCACCACTAATATAACACATAAGTTACAATCTATTCTAGCCAATGCAAATGACACATCACTAATAATAACAAGCAACAACTTATCACTATTAAATGAGTTTAGCATCACAATGTAACTAATGTCAAACTTCCTGCCCTGAGTATTTAATCACTAAACCAGATAGTTAACACATCTGCTACACAGTTGGTATGTAACAAAGCGAACTCATACAAGATGACTTGACTCAATTGGTTCTTTATAAAAATTGTTTATTCGTCTTGATGACCGCTGGACCTAACATGGCGTCCTCACAGTTCTGTCCTTGGATGTTCACTCCCCTGACAACCCACTACGTCACGACTTGAGCATCTCTCCTCTCATTCCACCCCGATGCTCAATCGTGCTGTAGCCGTTTCCCACCTAAATACTACTAATACCCCCACTTCTGTTACACCTCCCTATGTTTTTCTAAAGAATTTTTCCTGTAAAGGAAAAATTCTTTACTCCCAACTCTCTTACTCTATTCCCTCTTTTTCCTTACCTCGCACATTTCCTCTAATCTTCCCTATACTAACTCAATTTTGAGTAAATAATATATCTTTTAACCCTTCTCCCTGTTATATTGTCAGCTAGTAACCCACTATATACTTCTTCTTCGATTCTACTTTGTACAATACATCATACCACGTATGGTAACTCTTTTAAACTAAACACTCCTTCTCCCCTTTCTTTAGTTCTTACAGTTCCCTAATCTCCCTAAACCACTTTATGTTAAGTAACCCAATCTATTTCCCCAAACTATATAGCCATCCACTATATATTTCTGGTCCTTTCTTGGCTCCTCAAGTTCCTGTATCAAATATACATATCATAAGAAGAATAGCTCGTATAATCGTTATTGTACACATGGCATTATGAAATCCCTCGCTCTTTCACAACACAAGACAACCAGAACAACATAGAAACAACGTATTTAGAAAAAGTAAAGAAGGGGTGCGCACCCAGTGAAAAGAATAAATAGTCAAGATGACCACATTTACATAAAGTAATGCATATTCCACACAACCACATTTACCTCCCTTGCCAATAAAAAAAATTTGTACAACAATTTTTTAAAATACGTCTTATGAAAATAGATCTTTGTTCTCTATAAATCAAGTTGACATAAGTTTTCTCAACATTTATATATATAACATTTATATTGCCATCCACAATCTTGTCTATATTTCCGTCACCTCACCTTTTACCACGAGCCAATGTTCATATTCTATGAACATTATCAATTTAATTAACGCTGGTTTTTCACAGCACCTATTTCTTGCCCCCTCACATCCCATTATTTGTTTCTTTATCCAACCATATAATTATACTCACCTATATGCTGCCATCCACAGTTTTCTCTTCCTTTTTCTTCATATAATGCTGACTTTACGCAGCTCCTATTTTATTTTCTAAGATTTTATATCCCTAAGAACCTTTTCATGCCTACCAACGATATGTCTCTCTATTAGCCCTCAGTATGTGTCCCTCTATTAGCCCTCATCTATTTTCCTTATTCCAGCCAACACCATAACTATTCACCCAAAAAAAATCTCCTTAATTAATTATATAACGAGGTAATCTAATACACAAAACCACTTAATTAAACAAAATCAAAACCAAATATTATACCCACCTCCCCAACTCAATCAAAGAAAAATACATTTTAAAACAATATAACATGTATCTTATTAAATTAAAAGGAAATATTCTAGTCTACCTAACACCACTGGTCTCTTTTATGGACCAATAGTTTGTATTTTATGAACACAACAACCCTAAAATTCCAAAATCAAATTATAACAATCATTTCATAGGATTAAATCAAACAAAAAAAAACATATTATATATGAGGTATTTCAACCTCAGACTCAATAAAACAAGTGTCTTCTCGCTAAAGAGAAGGTCTTCAAAAAAATTATAATTCACATAGAATTAGCTACTTAAAGTAACCAAGCAAAATTTTCCTCCTATACGAATCAACGTAAGTCATATCTATTCACTCAAGTCACTCCATTGTTTTTATAAGCGAGAAACTGAAACAATTCATTGCCAGGTCTATATATATCTATATCTGTTATTTACAGAACACATTCTAACTTACAACAATATCTGTTCTTTTCATGAAAGTCTTTAACTAACAATGACCATATTATATACCCCCCATGTACTACTTAATTATTTTCACACACCACGATTTTCTTAGCATCTATCTACCTGCTGTACCATTGGCTAACTTATCTATCTAATAAGAAGCCAAAACATAATATCCTCTAGCAATTCCGTCAGCGAGAAAAAATAAAATATATATATGCCTCAATCAAACCTATCTCCATTGCTTCACTACTCCTCCATATCATTTATAAAAATACCAAGAGAAGCCTTTTCCATTTCCACCATCTCACACACTTCATCAAGTATCACTTTCCCTAAAGCCTGCAACTTATATCTTGCTATCTGCAATATTCTCCATCAATTTATCTCTTCCGTTTCCACTTCTTCAACAACTCCAAGTTTCTCTGTATCAATGCTATCTCTACATCAATATCCTCCTCTCCGTATAATCTATCGTCTTCCTCCATACTACTAATTGACTCTGACTTCTCATCCATTTCTTCTTCTTCATCTGTTTGTCTCTCGTTAGCAGACGCTAATCTCTTCCGTTCAATATCCCATCTAATCTGTCTATCATTATTTCTTAATGACCTTTCTAGTAAAGGCATCTCTTCACCGCTTGTTGAATACTCTCTAATTCTCCTCTGTCTTTTCACTTCTCTTTCTCTTTGTTTGTCCATTCTTCTTTTGTTGCTTGTCTAGTATTTTTAAATGGAGCACCTATTTCTTCTTCCATAGATTCTATACTATCATAATGACTTTCATTCACTTTTTCTTCTTCTATTGTTTTCGGTATCGTCTGTTCTTGAGTATCTTCATAAGCTGGAGTTTCTAGTAACTGATCTTGTGCTGGATCTTTTCTAAAACTTGGGGTTACTGTAGCTCCTCTGACGACTTGTTCATCTAAATATCTTGTGTCTGAATAATAATTATTATTATAATTATTATTTTCCATCTCATCCTCGTCTCTTCTTAAGTGTTCAACGTGTGCCCTTGCCACATGTCCTGTGACCTGGTTCTTGATAGTATACGATACATTACCTAGTTTTTCCAAAACGTAATAACCTGGGATCCAACGAGCATCAAACTTAGAGTTTCTTCTATGCTTCTTGTAATAAACTCTATCACCTACTTTAAACTCCTGTAATTTTGTATTTACATTTTTGTACTTTTTCTGTCTTTCCCTAGCTTTAATTATATTATTCTTTAATCTTACGTGTGCTTTATGCATTTCTTGTATTATTAGTCTCTTGAAAGTCTTCCCCCATATATTTCCGTCTTGGTTTTAATAGATTATCTATAGGTAGTATTGGTTCTCTCCCGTGTATTAAATAGAATGGCGAAAACCCCGTGCTCTCATTTTGATTTGTGCGAATAGCGCTAAGGGCAGGTCCTAAGAATAGATCCCAATCTTTTTCATGTTCATCAACAATCTTTGCTATGATATCATACAATGTCCTATGTTGACGCTCGTTCCTAGCATTTGAAGAAGGTCTATAATATGAGGTCTTTATATGTTTTATATTCAAATCTTTTAATAACTTTTCGAATTTTTTATTTACAAATTCCCTACCATTATCCGTAAGTATACTTTGTGGGCAACTAAATCTTGGTACGAACTCTTGTAAAAAAATATTAATGACAGTATCTGCGCTCTTATCTGGGATTGCATAAACTTCCGGCCAAAGACTGTAGATGTCTACTATATGAATTAAATACACGTTTCCTGACAATGTTCTAGGGTGAGGACCCGATATATCTAAACTAATCTTTTGCATTGGGAACTGAGGAATATCTGTATCTTGTAAGGGACACTTAATTGTTTTCATATTCCTTAACCTGCATTTTTCACACGTATCTACATATTTGCAAGCAGATTTAAACAAGTTTGGCCAATAATATTTGCTCGTAAGTGCTTTCACCAATTTATCCCGACCGAGATGACCATTCTCATTGTGATATGCTTTTAAAACTTCATTTTCTAAATGTTTTGGAATATATTTCCTTAGCTGTTCGTTCCTTTCACACATATAGTATAACTGTCCATCCTCTTGTAAAACCAAATAATTCTTCTTATATTTGTTATCTTCCGTTTCTATTAATTTTTGTTTTATTTGTAAGACTTTTGAATCAAATTCTTGCTCTTCTTTCATATTAAACTGTGCTAAATGTGGGTCTTCTTCCACTCTATGTTCAGCCTCCTGATCCGATGGTAAACTCTCAAAGTCTTCTCCATTTATTATGGCAGAATCTAAAATATTTACTTGCCAGTTTCGATCGTCAATCTCTGGTTCTCCTTCATCTTCTGTGTCACCTGACGACTGTGGGTAGGGGATTCTAGATAATAAGTCAGCACACGTGTTAATCCTACCTGGAATATATTCAACTCTGGCATTGTACCCTTGTAGATTCAACGCCCAGGTTTGTATTTTCCTGTTCTGCACTGGAGCTTCTAAAAGAGACTTTAAAGGCATATGGTCAGTTCTAATAACAAAATTTGCGTTATGTAAGTAGTAATTTAGTTTCTGAAGAGCATAATGAATAGCATAAGCTTCTTTTTCAATAGTCGTCCATTTGCGTTGAGATTTGCTAAGTTTATGAGATAAGAAGTAAATTGGCCTTTCATTTTTAACCCCTGGTATTCCAGACTCTTTTCCTTCATATGGTTGAACCAAACATGCTCCTATTGCATTGTCTGAAGCATCTGTGTACAGTATTAACTGTTTATTCAAGTCTGGATGCGTCAATAGTGGTACCAGTGTTAAGCTGTTTTTTAAATACTCGAACGCTTTTTGACACTCATCATCCCACTTAAATCTAGCGTATTTGCCTGTTAAATTTGTAATAGGTTCTGCTATCTTTGAAAATGCTGGGACAAACCGCCTATAATACGCACAAGTTCCTATAAACGCACGCACTTCCTTAACATTAGTTGGAGGAGGTAACTCTTTAATAACCTTTATCTTGTCCTGGTCTGGTTTAATTCCGTCTCTATTTATAATATAACCCAAATATTTTGTTTCTGTCTTTAAAAACTGGCACTTACTAAGCTTCAATTTAACGTCATGTACTCTTAATCTATCGAATACTAATCTAATATGTTTTAAATGATCATCCACATCTCCTGTCGTAAAAATCAGAATATCGTCTATATAGGCTAGTGCAAACCTTTGCATACCTTCTAATACTTCATTTATTAAGAGCATGTAGTGAGACGGCGCAGTTTTGACCCCAAAAGGCATTCGTAAAAATTCGTAAGAGCCCATATGGTACAGAAAGCACTCTTATTTTGAGCGTCCTTCGACATAGGTATACACCAGAATCCTGATCTTGCGTCTAACGTCGTGAAGAATGTAGAACCATTAAGCAGCCCCAAGATATCATCAATTACTGGCAGTGGGTACGCTACATTCTTAGTGATTTTGTTCAACGCCCTGTAGTCGCAGCAGAAGCGACTCGAACCATCAGGTTTGGCTACGATGACGACCGGAGATGACCATTCTGACTTCGATCTTGTTATTATTCCTGCTTTCAACATATCTTCTATTGCCTTTTCCACAATTTCTCTATTTCTCAATGGAGTTCTATATGGTTTTAAACTAATTGGTGGATGGTCTCCCGTATCTATTTCCATTGTAACTGTTTGTGTCTTTCCCAATTCCAAATCATTAATTGCAAATACATCTTGATTGTGCTTTATAAGTTGTTCTAATACTTCCTTATTTTCTGGCGGAGTTTTTAACTGTGCCAACAATTCTTGTTCTCTTGTCATTTTGTCTAGTGAATGTATTTGGGCTGTATTTCTTCTGGATGGATGGATCAATTCATCCATTTGTACGTTCTCTCTTCTTCCGCGTCCGCGTCTGTTATTAAGTCTTTCACTAGAAGTTTCTGAATAACTTGTTCTCGACATTTCTCTATCCGTTGCCAATATGTCACTAATGTTATGTTCTAGTTTGGCTATTACACATCCTCTGTATAACTTGATTTCTCTACCTGTGTTGTTGATAATCATCACTGGAAAGGTTAAGTGTTTATCCAACGCTATTATTCCATCTGGGACTTCCAAACCCGGCTCATCAATTACTTCCTCTTGTAACTCAGTAATTCTGACTGTGTTTCCTGCCACATAATACGGGTTTCTCTTCAGCTTTGCTTGTATCAAATTAACCGACTGTGGTTTTAACGTCGTGGACATTTTAACTCTAACTAGTGCTGATATATGCATGTCTTCTTCCATATCTACATAGACGTCCCTGAATTTTAATTTATGTAAATCAAAGAAAAGTCTTACTCCATTTTTTATTAAAAAATCTCTTCCTATCAGCATGTTTCTATTTAAATCTTTCACTACATGAAAAAGATGTCTTACGTTGATCCCACCTAGCTTAAAATTTATCATTGTTTGTCCAATTACTTGTAAATTCTGTCCCGTAACAGAGTGTAGATTATTATGACTCTTAAATATTCTACAATTTCTCACTATTTTGTATAGAAAACTTTCTTTTACCACACTAACCTGAGCTCCCGAATCAATTAATGTACGAATTCTATACTTTCCTATTTCTACTATACAAGAGCTATAATCTGTTTTATTTTCCGTAAACTGTTTGACTTCATCTAGTTGAAAGTATTCTCTGTTCGTTCTACTATACCTGTTATTAACATATTCTTTAAACCTTGAGACCTTATTATTTTCCCTCCTACCATAGGTCTTATTTAGTAGGTAGGGCGTCCGTTTCCCTGCGTTCTTGTACCTGTAAAATTTCTGTGTCTATCTTCAACATTCCTATTTAACCTATTGCCACTTCCACTCTGTGTATTCGACTGGACATGCCTGTTACCACAAAAACGAAAAACGTGTCCGCGTTGACCACAACCCCAGCAGACTACATTTGTGTTATTTGTTTTTCGCCCTGTCTCACTGGTAGGATACCTCATTTGTCTTCCTTCATTGTATTCATTTCTATTACTGCCTTGTAACGTCTGTACACCTCCTCTCCTATTCCATCCGAACCTTGTTTGTCCTATCTCCATAGGTTCCTCTATTCTATCTTCTCGACTAGTTCCTATTTCCCGTCCTGTTCTCAATCTAAATCTACGTCTCAGGTTCTCCTCTTGTACTGCAATATCTACAGCTTGTGACAACCTCTCGGGGTTTTCTCTCATCAGCTTAAACTTCAAACCATCGGATTTTATGCCATCTACAAAAATGCCGACTAACATCCTCTCCACCTCTTCTCCTTGTACATTCTGTCCCAAGAATGCCTCTTCAGCCAGGTTAATCAACCTATCGCTGAACAACTGTACCGTCTCTCCACTATTTTGTTTAGACTGTCTCAATACCGAAAACGCATGTTGTGGATCCGTTATTTCTGCGTACTTGTGTGCCAGGTCGGTTTTGAACTGCTCCCATGTTTCATCTACTCTAGCCTCTAACTTTCTTCTAATATGCTGTGAAACCGGTTCTGTGGCTGCCTGATATGCAAGTCTCATTTTCTCTTCATCTGATGCAGATACTAAATACGCATATTTTTCTATGGAAGTTATCCATTTCTTAAACTCCCTGGCCTGTCCACTAAACTTAACAATTTCAGTTGTCATTCCCTGTTGTTTTATGACCGTTTGAAGTCTATCTACCGCTGTTCCCACTCCCGACAAAACTTGTGCTACTGAATCCTGTTCTGTCATGTTAAAATATTTATACTTGTACAAGCAAACAAACAATCAATTCTTATTAATATCTAAATTAATTAACTAAAGGATGTTATCGTCCTCCTGAAATTCAATTATTTTCTATCTAATATCAAATATGTTACCCTTCTTCTTGTTGAGGTTATCTTTCCAATCGAAAATGAAGTCCTTGGCGTCTATGTCTCTGTCTACTGAGTTTGAGAAACCCGGTACTCGAGTACTTGAACCAAGATCGACAAAGCGGCTTCAGTAAGGACCAAAAATGCTCAACTGGGCTCGATAGGCACGACTGTACTCCACAGGCCTCGATAGGGCACGACAAAACTTCACAGGCCTCGATAGGGCACGACAAAACTTCACAGGCCTCGATAGGGCACGACAAAACTTCACAGGCCTCGATAGGGCACGACAAAACTTCACAGGCCTCGATAGGGCACGACAAAACTTCACAGGCCTCGATAGGGCACGACAAAACTTCACAGGCCTCGATAGGGCACGACAAAACTTCACAGGCCTCGATAGGGCACGACAAAACTTCACAGGCCTCGATAGGGCACGACAAAACTTCACAGGCCTCGATAGGGCACGACAAAAGGATCAGCTAGCGGCTCTCATATGCAGTGGAGCCCAAAGATAGTCTGACTGCGTCCAAAAAAATATAGGTCAATCAATGAAAGAACGAGGTATTTATCTGCTGTCCTGATTGTTAATGGTCATTTCCATTATTTTGACTTGATGATATAAGTTGTCCGAACTCAACATGGAAAAATTTTGAATTGTAGTCACGTAAGTCTTAAAGTTTTTGTTTCTTTTGAGTAACCTCTGAAATTTTGGTTGGAGGCGAGTAAATCTTAAAGTCTTTAATTAACCTTTGCAACTTTGATTGAAGGCAAGGGCTCAACTTGATGGAGTTATTTGAAAATTCTTGCTCACCTGAAACAATTTTTCAGTAGCATGATGACCCAGGACCGACCTTCAGCAAAATTCTTGTTCGTTGTATCAAACTGGCTCGACTTTCAGCAAAATGATGACACTCGCAGGCACCGCACTCCTTATATCAAACTAGTCTTCATGCCTTTCTTGACAAGTACCGCCTGTACAGTTGAAAATTTTGATAGGAGGTCTGTACAGCGAAAATCTTGACAATTAATTACAGTCAACCACCCCTAGCCGGGCTTTTGGCTGCTGTACTTCTCACCTACAATATTGGCCATCTTTCCAAGTTCTTTGGTTTACGTTCAACTTGCGTGTAGAATCGTGCTGAAATAACTCTGTCTCCGGACAATTGGTTTGAGCAGAACAAGGACCTTTTACATTTTGAAGCTGCCTCTTCGAGTTTCTTCAAGGTGTCGACGTAGATAGTGGTTTGTTATGACTCCCGCCGCGACAATCTCCAACTAAGCATCCTGGTTCTTTGGCGCCATTTCGCTATTGTAACAAAGCGAACTCATACAAGATGACTTGACTCAATTGGTTCTTTATAAAAATGGTTTTTTGTCTTGATGACCGCTGGACCTAACATGGCGTCCTCCCAGTTCTGTCCTTGGATGTTCACTTCCCTGACAACCCACTACGTCACGACTTGAGCATCTCTCCTCTCATTCCACCCCGATGCTCAATCGTGCTGTAGCCGTTTCCCACCTAAATACTACTAATACCCCCACTTCTGTTACAGGTAGATTACCCGAACCTATTTACACAGAGCTGTGATAATAACGTACCTATCACTAACAATGCATATAATTGGTACACTAACAGTACCTAATTTCTATCAGACATACTAACATAAGATTTACACAATTATCAGAAGGAACACACGTACAGTCTAGTATGTATACACGCTCACTACAGTTGGCGTTTCCGGACGCGTCTGACAAGCACATTACCTAGCCGATCAATAACAGCTAATTAAAATGCAGACAGGCGACGGTAACTGTATGCGCTTCGCGGAGACTATTTTAGTCGGCAATTCATCGTCTTGGGAATGTAGGCGTGGTATTTACGGACAACAGTTAATCTAAAGATGAAGTAATTCAACATTACCCGTGATCTAGAAATCACACCCCTTCACTGCAGATGTCCGCCTGACTGCGTTTACCGACATCTCTTTTAGCAGTGAATTACTGCGATCTGCATTCGACGATGTCCGACTGGCAACTGATCGTGACCAACTAAGTGCGTCTTCACAATGCCTTCACGGGCCTAGTGAATTCCCTGAGCCACGGAGAAATCCTGTGTCCCGGAGAATTCCACAACCTCGTGTTCCCTGAGGCAATTGTGGGTCCTTCGTGAGATCAAACCACGTACGCACTTGACTGGGGACATTCTAAAGGCTTCTAGAAATCACCAGAAATGTGACGTCACGAACTACTTTAGATGGGGAATCCCCTAATTATTGTTACCAAATCAAGGGAGACTAACCCGTCGCAGTCCCGTCGAAGGGAAATAATACAGAGAACAGACTGTATCGCGGCCGTTTTGTCACACTCGAGGTTCGATTTGGGGAGGCAACTTTTTTTTTTTTCATTCTCAGGAATTAGGTGACACCAATGCTAGTCTGATTATTTCGCTTTAGGCCTATGTTTTCTACGGATTTTGTGTATTAGGTGTTGTTTATCTTGCTGCACAAGAACCTGCACACTTGTCTTTCTGTTCTTATCTGTCCTCTACTTTTGTTGTCTTGGGAAAGGAGCTTAGCCACCAGAACGCGAGTTATTCTCTCTCGCTCTAAGTCTCGATCTCCCACCTCTCCCTTTCTTGTCTTTACCACTCTTTAATGTCTTTCAACACATCTTTCTCATATCTCGGTCTCTCACACTATCTTCGTTATCTATCTCTCTCCTCTCTCTTGTCCACCTGCTTTGGCCAGCGGTGCTTTAGCCAAATTAATGAGGCCAGTCAATCGAAAGCCTGGTGATTCAATTGCCTAATCATGTCTCTCTGAGGCGAAGTATATTACTGTCAGCTTGGACCAGAACAGAGTCACTCAGAGAGGATGCAGTGGAGGCCATAGAAAGTGTCAAATTGAGAGAATCATCACTGCTGCGATATTATCAGGACATAAATAGTAGGACAGTAACCTAAACAAACATGGATGCCTGGTAACAGTAAGTGTACAGAAACGAAAGTTAACAATTCTTGAACTCGCCTGGGGACAGAATTATTTGTAGGGATCGTTATTTGGGCACTGTTCCGATTGACGGTCCCAAATAGTTCCGCAGTGAATACTAAATCTTAGGTGTAAAACAGGGCCTCATTGGGTGATGCTAAATTACGAAACGAAACACAGCAGAATGTTGGTTAATATATCACCTTTAGTAATTGTCTTGAAGAAATAAAAAAAAACAACCAGTAACGCATTTTCGCAGTGTTGGTTCATTCATCATCATCATTATCATAATAATCATCATCATCAGGTGCAATGCCGATAAGCGTGGAAGATCATGGTTCGTGATCTCACACAATCATCAGTCTTTTATCAGGTCAGTGTTCTTGTCCCGATAATGATAGGCGACCAAATCATCCGGATATTCCTGTCTTTGTCTTCCCCGTACTCTTTCCCCATCGTCATGCTGCTCGTGGTCATAGAGTGGGCACCACTGGATTCTTGAACGGTTCGGCCCGCTGAACGGGCTGTAAATGCCCACGCACTTCTCTGCTGCTTTACAACAGATCCATCTGTATAGATGAGCACTTCGGGGCTATCTGAGTGTTCATAGATGAGCGCGTTGACTTCTGCATTGACAGCGGCAGGGTTCTGCTCTCTGCACCGTCTGTCGGGTGTGATAATGCAGGAGAAAGTGCACTTAAAAGCTGGAGGCATCGGCACCCATTCCTTGCCGGGGTTGATACTGGTAAGACTGCAGACCTGTCTGACGACATCTTCCGCCCGACCCATCCATGATTTGCCTCTCTTTAGCCTGTCACCCTTTTCTCTGAATATAGCGTCATGCAGAGGGTGCTGCTCATCTGCACTTATTTTTAAGTATGCACGAGCTCTCCAGATCTTGATCCTGTGTTCCATTGTCGGGAAGTCAAGGAGGTATCTCATTGCTACACAGCTGGTGTCTTTCGTGCAGCCCAAGATGATGCGCATGGCTTCGTTTTGTACCTTTTCAAGTCTTCCAATCTGTGTAGGGCTGACAGTGAGTATGGCCAGGGCATACTCGATGCGTGAAAGCACCAGTCCTTGGAACAGACGTATTAGCAGTCTTTGCTCGATATTGGCAGTCGCGACATGATAAGTGTAAGTGCACAATTTACATTCTTTGGATGTGTGATAACGAGAAGACAATCTACATTCTTCATGTATGGACGTGTGATGATAAATCGATAATCTCCATTCTTTGGACGTGTGATAATGAGAAGACAATCTACATTCTTCATATTTGGGCATTTTTTCCCCCCGCGTTTCCATCCTGTTTCAGGACATTGCGGTCAACATCAGCATCTTTCAGCTGTATGTTGATTCCTAGGCTAGATTACGCTCATCAGCACGCCACGACTTTTTGAGCGACCGGCTCCATCCTCTCATAAGTCACTGGCGCGACTCGAACCACTTCCAATTCTCGTGCGCTCACGTCAACCACGAGAGTATTCGGGGTTACGGAGAAAGCTGCTAAATCCTCGGCCAGGGAGACCGGTTCATATTTGGGCATGTGATGATAAATAGATAATCTCCATTCTTTGGATGTATAATGAGAAGACAATCTACATTCTTCATGTCTGGACAAGTAATGATAAATATAGAATCCCCATTCTTAGGACGTGTGACGATACGCTGATAATTTACATTATTTGGACGTGTAATAATAAGTAGGTCTCCGTGGCGAAGGAATTTGCGGACGCGGTTCGTAATCCCGTATACCCGTGTTCGAAACACAGCTCAACGCG
Organism: Cepaea nemoralis; assembly: GCA_014155875.1. Classification (NCBI taxonomy): domain Eukaryota; kingdom Metazoa; phylum Mollusca; class Gastropoda; order Stylommatophora; family Helicidae; genus Cepaea; species Cepaea nemoralis. Next base: position 77,243 of record JACEFZ010006117.1, on the reverse strand, counting down.
ATTTGACAGCAGATCGCATTGCGTTGGTTTTGCGTTGGTATCAGTGCCAGTCGTTCAGAAAGCAATGGCAAACTACTGAACGTGGACTTGCCAGGAGATCACAGCGATTGAAATGCTGATGTTGACTGCGATGTCCTGTAAAATAGGATGTGCAAATTATTTTTTTTTAAAATTATAAGTAGACAATTTACATTCTTTGCTTATGTGATGATAATAAGAACATCTTCATTCTTTGGTCATGTGACGATAAGTGCATAGTCTAATTCTTTGGATATTTGATGATAAGTGGACAATCTACATTCTTTGGACATTTGATGATAAGTGGACAGTATACATTATTTAGACGTGTGTTTATAAGTGCCCAGCGGCCATGCGGGTGATCCTGGGGTGCACAAAGAACACACCAATTATATGCATGAGGAATGTCCTGGTTGTACCAACAATGGCGGTCCTTCAAGTCAAATGGTACCTGAGAGTTGCTGCAGATAGGGATCACTATCACCCCCTGTATGAAGCCACGAATATGGTCAATGGTCATAGACTAAGACGAGGTAGGTCCTGGATGGCACAGGCAGAAATATCTACACGTAAGGTGTGTGATCTAGAGACCATCAATCGTTAAAAAGAGTGGGTTGAAGTACCGAAAGACATGACAGACTGGCACAATGTAATAGTAACACTGGGTGGTGAGTGCAGAGAATGGGCAGGCGGGCCGCATAAAGTTTGAGATGCATCACCTGATCCAGAGTAAGACACATCAAGGTGACATAGTGATCTATGCCGATGGGACAATGGTGAGAAATAGACGGAGTGGTTGGGGTTTCATTGACAAGGCTAATGGGCGAGTCTTGAAAAAGAAGTCTGGCATATGAGACTACAACCTCCAGCATTAGAATTGGGCAGTAACAGCGGCACTCCGTTGGTTGGAGGGGGCCATTGCAGCGCACATTGTATTCATTACAGACTCAAGAAGTATGCTTAGTAAGGCGAAGAAAGAAATGTTTCGTGTGGAATTGCTCACCTCGCTTCAGAGGTCACGGATTGTGAGAATTTTAAGAATTTCTTTTTGCCCTGGCTATGCGGGAGTGCGGGGGAATGAAAAGGCTGATAGGCTGGCAGGGAATGCACCTCTTGGTGGTAGATTACCTATGGACAAGGGAGATGTGGTCCTGCACCTGATTAAAGCAGCCGGCCATCTCCTTCAGGTCCACATCGCTCAAAGCCTTCATGTGGCCATACCCGACACCATCAGGCCCTGGTGCCGTGTCTTTTGCCTTTTGCAAAATATGTTTAACATCTTCAAACAGTATGATGTCTTCGTAAGGCATATTCTCTATTGTGCCAGATAATTCCACTCTAACTGCATCCCTGGTATCCGCATCACTATGATTGGTCTGCTCTAAAAAATCTCTGGAGAAACGCCTCCCCTTTCTCCTTGTCTGTTGTCACGCGTACCCCATCCTCTTTATAAATTGTTCCCACTGTCATAGGCAGATCTTTTCTTTGCATTTGTCTGTACAGTTTCCAGAATTTATGCAGTGTTTTATCACCTCCAATCTCCTTCATAAAACATTCCCATTTTACTTTCTTGGCCTCTGCAGCACATCGCTTGAAATCCTCCACCTTGTCTTTCTTGTCATTTTCCGCTATGTCCACTTCTTCTCGTGAGCTTAGGGGTGTATGTCGCAATTTCCTTAGCTGCTTCACTGCAGCTCTCTTTGCTTTCCACGCATTGTCTACTTCTGGGGTCCACCATGGGGGCTGCAAAAAAGGAGTTTTAACAGTCCTGTTGCATGCCCCATGTCTGAGGCGTCCAAGAAGGCTGTCGCTCCACTCATACCGGAAGGTCTTGCGCGCTCTCCCAGCCTTAACTTTCCTGGACTTAGAGATCAGGACTGGGCATGGCATGTGATCACTCCCATGGTCATTCAAAACAGTCCACTTTACATCAAGAACTGATGACTGGGAGACAAGTGCCAAATCAATAGCAGTATCTGCATCGCCAGGCCTCATTGCCATTCTAGTCGGCCTACCATCATTTATGCAGACCACATCGGAGTCCACCATGGCATCCGCAAGTGCAATTCCTTGTCGATTTTCTCCACTACTGTCCCAATCTCTGTTTCTCGCATTGAAGTCTCCACATATGAGTAGCCTATCACCTGGTAAGTCCTCTAATTCCTTAAGCGTATGTGGGGGTATGTGGTGGGTGGGAGATGTGTGCAGGTGGGGTGGTTGTTGGTTTGGAGATGTGTATGGGTGTGGGATGTTTGGGTGGATGGGTGGGGAGTGTGTGTGTGGGTGAATGTGTGTGGGTTGGGGGATGGGTGCGTGATGGGTGTGGGTGATGGATTTGGGGATGTGTGTGTGGGTAGGGGATATGTCTGGCTGGGTGGGGGTGTGTGTGGCTAGATGGAGGATGTATGTGTGTGTAGTGAGGGTGATTGTAGTTGGGGGATGTGTGGATGGGTAGGAGATGTCTGGGGAGATGTGTGTGTGGGTAAGGGATGTGTCTTTGGGGTGTGTGTGGGTTTTGTATACCCTGGACCTCTCTTGCACTGTGATTCCACTGGCTCAAGTCAAGTGCCACATGCTTTACTCCTTTCTTCACCAGCAAACCTTGCCCATGTCTCTTCTGCCCAGTGGGGTTTATATAACTGACGTACCCACTTAAGAATATGTCATCATCTGTCTTCTTGCATAAACTCATAATGACAACAACCTTTATTTTTCTTTCCACATCTTTCTCTTTTTTTTCTATACCTTTCTCCTCTCTCTCACACGATCGTTCGCTCTCTTGCATTTGAAAGTCCTCATTTGTCTTCCTGCCATAACATTATCCCAATAACTTTCTTTCTTTCTCTCTCTCCTCTATCTCTCTTCCTCCCCCTTTCTTTCTCACTTAAGAACACACCGTCAGCTGTCTGCTTGTCATAAAGTTATACCTATAAAAATCTCTCTCTCTCTCTCTCACACACACACTTAAGAACATGCCCTTGCCTGTCTGCCTGTCAGAAAGTTATCCATCTCTCTCTCTCTCTCTCTCTCTCTCTCTCTCTCTCTCTCTCTCTCTCTCTCTCTCTCTCTCTCTCTCTCTCTCTCTCTCGTCATGACACATCTTGTTGATGAGAAATAATCTACATGGATTGGTAGAAAGAATGTATGTGCAGATAGAAGTGCAAACAAAAATATATGTGAAGCACAAAAGAAAACAAAACATTTTTTAAAGTCTGATTTTCAAATCCTTTATTATCACTATCAAATAACACGTTACTTTTAATTACATGAACAGCAAAAGCAAACAAAGAAAAATATAGAAAAATGTGTGTAATAACAATAATAAAGTATAATAATTGAATTTACCAAACACTTCTAGTGCACTAAAAACCCAGGAACATCTCACATCTAAACCTAGAATTCTGGCTTATTCTGTAGATAAAATAAAAACCAACAAAAATACTATTAGGCAAAGACAAGTCAAACATATCAACATGATGACCCAACAAGACAACACCAACACCAAGTCTTTCTACGTAAGACAGACAACACTTTGTACTTGTGATGAATAGACACAAGATGCAACATCCTGACACTTATTCATTAGATTCACTAACATCACACATCACAAGCAAACACAACATCTCAGCACTGATTTGTCTAACATGGAGGATGTCTTAGAACAAACCCCCAAACAGGACATCCTGATTGTGCTAGGAGACTTCAACGCAAAAATAGGTAGAGAGCAAACTCATAAACAAGTTGCCGGTATGGAAAGCCTACATACAACTTCAAATGATAATGGCTGGAGAGTCATCAACCTGGCAGAAGCCAAAGGACTGCAGATTACCAGTACCAGACTGCAAAGGAAGGATATACACAAACAAACTTGGAAATCAAACCCACAGCAGCCTGCTGACAATGCTATGGTTCAATCATTCCCACAGCAGCCTGCTAACAATGCTATGGTTCAATCATACCCACAGCAGCCTGCTGACAATGTTAATGTTCAATCGAACCCACAGCAGCCTGCTGACAATGCTATGGTTCAATCAAACCCTCAGCAGCCTGGTGACAATGTTAATGTTCAATCAAACCCACAGCAGCGTGCTGACAGGGTAGCTTCCAGAAATATCCTATCATAGTTATAAACTTCCAGAAATGTCTCAGCAGTCAGAAAGGTCCAATTATAGTGAAAAGTTATATCTCAAAATTGTGACACAAAAGTTGTAAATATTGTCCGAAAACATGTACTTTGTGACTGTGGCGCCACTGCAATTCTGCTAAATAAGTGTTAAACACTGTACGACTAGTGCCACCTTGGTATCTTTGTTTCCTTTTTACTAGCATCCACAACCCTTCAATTGTTTGGGTGTGAATGTCACTGTGTACAGGGTCAACAAAGTTATTGGCATGAACAACAACTGCATGATCGTAGATGCCATGGTTTAGTTGACCGACGTTGTTGTAGCCTTGCCACGCATCGGTGACAATGGTCGTTCCTGGTAAGACGTGATCACTTATAATGCGTTCCAGTGTTGTCGCATCTCGCCTTTCCACAACTTCCAACCAGCAACGACCACTACCCCGTTCAACCAGGCCAACTACCCATTGACCACGACGAAAGTGACCACGGTGGTACTTTCGGTGGAAAAAGTAGCTCTCGTCAACTTCAACGACCACTGACTTTCCCTGAGCATCAAATCCTCCCAACAGTGGATTGTCACGTAGCAACCATTTGTGACACTCTACCCGAAAATAGTTATTGACATTGTAGTTGACGATAGTGTCACGGCTTGTCAGGCGTTCGAAAAACATCACATGTTTCAACTTCACATCGAACAACCAGTAAAACATTATCATCACAAATTTTTCAGTTGGGAGTTGGCAGTTGGCAAAGAACGAACCTGTTCGTACACTGGAACGACTGTTACATTGACGACACCGCCACGAGAATCCGTCAGGACTTTCCAACCGCGAAACTAATGACATCGGACGCTGGCAACGTGAACATTCTGCTGTGTTGCGTATCAATCTGTGTGTAGCAAGCCATTGCAGCCACTGTAGGTTATTGTTCATTAATGTATATAAGTCACCAGGTCTGACATCTACAGCTGCCAGCTGATCAATTGCTAGAACATTATTGCTGATCTGTGTCGGAGCTGATGGTCTGCCTGCCATAATAAAAATTCGGTGTATATCCGCGGGAAATGGGGAAATAACTCCGCGGGATGCCATGTAAGGGAGACTGTTTACACCTAATATTTATTATTCACTGCGGAACTATTTGGGACCGTCAATCGGAACATCCCCCACCCACCCAACCACACACACAACCCAGATACACATACATGCCTCCACCCATCCACCACATCCTCACACCTACACATCTCCCCACCTACACACATCTCCCCACCCACTCACAAATCCTCCACCCGTCCCATTACCCACCCACATATTCTCCATCCACACACCTCCAACCACCCAGCCAAACACACATCCCTCAACCACACATCCAACACACACACACACACACACACACACACACACACACACACACACACACACACACACATCTCCCCGCCAACTCACATATCCGGCACACAAATTCCTCACCCACCCACATAATCTCCCATCTCCATTAGCTATAAGTGTGTTTAAACTATTTGTAAATTCAATTATTATACTTTATTGTTGTTATTACACACATTTTTCTATATTTTTCTTTGTTTGCTTTTGCTGTTCATGTAATTAAAAGTAACGTGTTATTTGATAGTGATAATAAAGGATTTGAAAATCAGACTTTAAAAAATGTGTTGTTTTCTTTTCTGCTTCACATATAATTTGTTTGCACTTCTCTCTGCAGATACATTCTTTCTACCAATCCATGTAGATTATTTCTCATCAACAAGATGTGTCGTGACGAGAGAGAGAGAGAGAGAGAGAGAGAGAGAGAGAGAGAGAGAGAGAGAGAGAGAGAGAGAGAGAGAGAGAGAGAGAGAGAGAGAGAGAGAGAGAGAGAGAGAGAGAGACAGAGACAGAGACAGAGACAGAGAGAGAGAGACAGAGAGAGAGAGGGGGGGGGGGGGAGGGGTGGCGCTTATCGTCGAACGGTCGTACAAATTTGCTCTTTTGCCCCCCCCCCCCCCCCCCCCCCCCCCCCCATACCACGACTCTGGCTTTACGCTGCGGTTGCATTCTCGCAACGCCTGCCTCGCTAACTTGAGTCGGCTGGGAAGATCCCGATTGGGGGGTGCAGCTCACACAGCCATCCGAGACAACGAACGCCTGGCGCGGGAAAATGAATGGACGATAGAATTTTTATTTATTTATTTATTTTTTTTTGCAAATTACAGGACGTGAATTACAGGTCAACATCAGAATTTTTCAACCACTGTCGATGTACTAGGCAAGATTACGCTCAGTAGTTTGCCATTGTTTTCTGAGCGGCCAGCTCACATATCCCGCAAGTTACCAACGCGGCGAGAACCGCAACCGATTCTCGCGCAGGTTACGTTACTCACGAGAATATACGGGATTACGGAGAAAGACGTTAACTCCTAGGCCAGGGAGACCAGCGATATACATGTTATTATCTGAGTAATGAATGATAGACACTTTATTGTCCGACGAATGAATGAATGAATGAATGAATGAATGAACGATAGACAGTTTAATATCTGAGGAATGAATTAATGATAGACTACTTTATAATCTGATGAATAAATGATACACATTTTATTATTTGAATAATGAATGATAGACACGTTATTATTTGAATAAGGAATTATAGACACTTTACTATCTGATGGTTGAATGATAAAAACTTTATTATCTGAATAATGAATGGTAGACACTTTATTATCTGATGAATGAATGAGTGATAAACACGTTTTTATTCCATGAATGAATTAAAGACACTTTATTATATGCTGAATGAATGACAGACACTTTATTACATGATAAATGAATGGTAGACACTTTATTATATGCTGAATGAATGACAGACACTTTATTACATGATAAATGATTGGTAGACACTTTATTATATGCTGAATGAATGACAGACACTTTATTATATGCTGAATGAATGACAGACACTTTATTACATGATAAATGAATGGTAGACACTTTATTATGCAATGAATGAACGATAGACACTTTACTATCCGATGAACGAATGATAGACACTTTATTATTTGATGAATGAATCTCATCTCATCTCATATTGTTCCTCTTGTACCTTGCGGTGTCGAGATGAAGTATAAACATCGTGAGAGTGCCCGATTATGGGCTTCATATATCGATATTCCCATGGATTCTGCTATTCCCTCCGTCCAACGTTTACGTGGTCGGCCTCTTCCTCTGTTTCCATCTGGTCTGTACATCATTGCTTGTTGTGGTATGCTGTTGACTGGTAACCTACTTGCATGGCCAAACCATTTGACTTGCTGCTTTCTAATAAAATCTAGTGCTGCTTTAACCCCATCTTTAGTCCTGATTTCTTCATTTCTGATCTTATCTCTTCTTGATACGTTGAAGTATTCTTCTCAGGAACCTCATTTCTGTTGTGATTTTTCTTTTCTCTTTTTCTGTCACTGTCCAGGTGTGGCATTGGTAGCATAGAGTTGGCAAGAAGATTGTGTTGTAAAGTGCTTTCTTAGTAGTTATTGATACATGTTTGTTCTTAGTATTGGTGCCACTTGTCCAATGAGTTGATTTGCCTTATTGCACCTATTTTCGATCTCATCTTCTGATCTGCCATTTGATGATATTATACTTCCTAGGTACTTGAAGCTCTTTACTTGTTTCAAGGGATGTTCGTTTAGGTGAATTGTTGTTGTTTGTTCTTCTTTAGTTATAGTCATTACCTCTGTTTTAATTGTGCTAATTTTCATGTTATGTTCCCTACACATTTCGTTTAGACTATTCATGTGGTCTTGTAATACAGCTTCTGATTTTGCTATTAGTGCTTGGTCATCCGCAAACATGAGTTCTCTAATGGTTAGATTTGCAGATGGTTCTTCTTCTGTATTCTCGTCATGCGGTGTCTTGAGAGACACGTTATTATCTGATGAATGTATGAATGAATGGATGATAGACACGTTATTATCTGATGAATGTATGAATGAATGGATGATAGACACGTTATTATCTGATGAATAAATGATATACACTTTATTATCCGATGAATGAGTGATGGATGTTTTATCATCTGATGAACGAATGATAAACAATTTATTATTTTATGAATGAATCAAAGACACTTTATAATCCGATGAAAGAATGATAGACACTTTATTATCTGAATAATGAATGAATAAATGAATGAATGAATGAATGAATGAATGAATGAATGAATGATAGACACGTTACTATCTGAATATTGTTGGATAGACACTTTATTATCTGATGAATGAATGGATGAATGATATACACTTTATTATCTGTGATGGGATTGCCCCTGTCGTCGCTTAAAAGTCGATTAAAAGTCGACTTCATTGCACCGGATTTTTATACCACATGGCTGAGTCTCTTTCCGCAGCGCGGAAAGCGTCGCACAAAGTACGAACTCCGTAGCTCCAGCGACGACCCTCGGGAGTCTCCGAAAACATGCACTCATGAACCGAAGGTTGCGGTTGACGGAATCGAACCCACATTTTCGGAGCCCGAGGCAGATGGTTTGATCACTTCGCCACGGAGACTCCCCTGTGTTGTCATCTACAGCACAATCTTCACAGAAACCTGCCAATAGGTGGAGGAATCCAGAAAAGAAACCTCAACCGTCGAAGTTGAAAAATGTTGACCAAAATGGAACAAGGGTTGAGAGCGAACATCTACCCACTTCAATGGATGCTGTGCAAACGTTGAAAGAAGAAGAAGAAGAAGAAGAAGAAGAAGAAGAAGAAGAAGAAGAAGAAGAAGAAGAAGAAGACCTTAGCTTTAGCTACACTCAAAAAGCGACAACGTGACTTTAAATTACAGAATCCGCATACGTAATTGTCGTATTTGAGAATCGCCATCACTAAGTCGACAAACCTTTGTGGGCCAATAGTTTTAGTGTTTTTGTTACTCTTGCTAGCAAGGCTGTGGCGAATTCGCAATCCTACATACCACGTTTAATGCACAGCTGCAGCCGATTTGTAGCAGACCACATTGCACTGGTTTCCATACACTCATATAAGCGTAGGCTGTTTAGTAAGCAATGTCAAACTAATGAACGCAATATTGTTTAGCAAATTGCAACAGCCAAAAAGTGCTGAGGTTGTGGAGACATCATGTAACGGACGTGCAATTAACAAATTATTTCAAAAACAGTCGACGTGACCAAAAGGACGAGGGCGTTCTAACTTCGAGCTCTTAAACTTTCGGCACGCTGATGGCAAGTTACGACTATCTTAGGACATCCTCGTCCGGTAGGGACAGTCATGAGCAACAGGCGACACCAGACCGTCATCCAGCTACTGATGGCGATGCTGGATAGATTGAGGCGGTGGCTTGGAGGAATATCATCAGCAGAGTTGATCCAGAAAATCAATTACCGAGATCTGTGGAGAGTCATGAACGCCTACGCCAGCTGGCATGGCATTTGATGATGATGATGATGATGATGATGATGATGATGATGATGATGATGATGATGATGATGATGATGATGATGGCGAGTTCATTCAATACACCGGTCAGTTGAGTTTAAACGTCGATTCTCGCTCAGAAAGCAATAGCTAACTACTGAACATAAAAGAACATTCTGCTGTGTTTCGTATTTACCGGTACCCAATGAGGCCCTGTAAGGGAGACTGTTTACACCTAAGAGTTATCATTCACTGCGGAACTATTTGGGACCGTCAATCGGAACAGTGCCGTTATTTGTATTGGAGATACTACTTGTTATGAAAAATTATTCTTGATATTTAAACAGGACTAATGTAATGTAAAAATAAAACGGGATGCCAAAAGAACGGACAGAAGTAAGAAGAAGAGTGTTTCATTAAAAAATACAGAGAATTCGGCAGAATTAAACTCGCAACAGTGAACATTCCTATTTAAATTAACCACCTTCTTAGACTTCTTAATGGCCCAAACTAAAATTGACTAGTAAGCAGACGCTGTGACATGTTTGTTACTTCCCGCAATTCGATTGCGAAAATAATTTTTTTTTTCTATTCGCATTGGAATTGCGAATATAATTTTTGTCTATTCGCAATGGAATTTGCGGAAATTGGAAATTGGAAAATGCGGAATCTCATTGCAGCGGTATCTGAAACGACTCGATCAGTACAGTCACAAACCGGGATTCCCCGCGGCGAAGTGGTCAAGCCGTTTAACTCGGGCTCTGAAGGTTTTGGGTTCGATTCGGGCCGCGTCCTTCGGTTCACGAGTGAAATTTTTCGGAGAATCCTGTGGGTCGTCGCTAGAGCTACGGAGTTCGTGCTTTGTGCGACGCTTTCTGCACTGCGGAAAGTGACCGAGCCATATCATATGGGATAAAACCCGGTGCAATGGTGTCGACCTTGTTGACTTTTAACCGACTTTATTTTAAGGCTCACATACCCTCCGTAAGGAACCAACGCATCCCGATCCGCTGCCGAATCTCGCGCAGCTGTGTTTCGTGCGAGAGTATACTGGATTACCAACGTCCGTAACTTGGCCAGGGAGTCCGGCACTCATTGTATATAGTCCTTCAACAGACTTCCGGCGTTGAAAACATGGCGGCTTGTTGATGTGATCAGTTCAGCGGATTACAACATTCTTTGACTGCTTCAGGTAATGATTTTTTTTGTTTATTCGCATATCCTTTACAGGACATCGCTGTCAACAGCAGCATCTTTCAGCTGTCTGTTGATTTCTTGGCAAGATTACGCTCAGTAGTTTGTCATTGCTTTCTGAGCGGCCGGCTCAGTGTCCCGCAAGTCACCAGCGGGGGGACGAACCGCTCCCAGCTCGCTCCCGCTACGAGACTGCGTGACAAACGGGATTACGGAGAAAGTGTTGTAACCCCTCAGCCAGAGAAATCGGCAGGTAATGATTATCAGCGTTAAATATTTTCTCAGCCCTAATATATTATTTTCAAAAGATTTTTATAGTTATATTAGCTGACAATAAAATCCCCCCCCCCCCCCAAACGCGTCAGCAAATACATAATTTAAGCCACATCACATTCATTCATCAAGTGCCATCATGTAGAGCAATTTTGGTCAATATTTAAAAATTGGGTTTTTACTTATGAAATCATATCAGTTAGATAGAGCTTGACAAGACGAATCCAACGGTATCTCAACGAAGAGTGTACTTAAATTCTAAGCGGAGTTATGAATTTTTTGGTGACTTAATTTAATACCAGGAAGTGTTATGATGACCTAAGAGATAAGGAAGATTTTATCGTGGCCCTTAAATTGGAAGCTGAGAAATTCTGCCTTCTGTTACTGTGGCTTGTTTATTTTTAAACGGACAACGTAGTGCCATATATAATTGCGTCTGGGGCGGCGAGGCCTATCTTGACGTATTATTTATTTTTTGATAGGATGTGCCGTGACCTATATGGTCATTTCCCAGATACTTCAGTTTGTTCTCTCTGTTGACGCTTCCACCATCTATCGTGAGGATTGGGACATCAGTTCTCATAATCCTGTTGTCCAGAGAGCACCACAAAACAGCTGCCTTTTCCGGGTGGATGACAGCACCCATTTCTGTGCACCAGTCAATCACTTTATCTACTGTCGCCTGTAACTCCTGGGCTGTTTGCTCCCTATCTCTCCCCTGCCTATATGCAAGAATATCATCTGCAAATGTTAGTATCCTTCCAACCCCTGGTGCTTCTAGGTTTGCAGTCTTGCTCGTATACATCTTAAAGAGCACCGGTGAGATTGCAGATCCCTGTGGCAGTCCCGGGGTTAAAATATGTGGTTCTGAGGTCCATGCACCCAGATGGAGAGCAACCCGACGAGATTGCAGGACGGTCACTATCCTGTTCACCAACCAAGGATTGACCCCCTTCTCCATCAGTGCGGTCATCAAAATATCATATCGAACTCTATTGTACGCATCCTCGAGATCAAGCGTCACCACCATCGTTTCCTGTTCACTCTGGAACCCCTCAAAAACATCAAAGGCAAAAGTGGCTGCATTTGACCAGATATCTTTTCCTGGCCTGTAGCTCCGCAGGCCTCTTGGAAGAAGCTTCCCCCTTTCCAAAAACTTTTGCAGCTTGACAGCGACTATCTTCTCTAAAACCTTCCCAAATGTATTTTGAAGGGTGATGATCCTAAAGCCACTAAGCTTTGAATGATCCTTGAATGGTTTTGGGAGAGGGATGAGATAGCTGTGTACCCTATCCTGCGGTACTGATGCTGTCCTAATGCTCTGGTTAAAGCAGTCGGTCATCTCCTTCAGGTCTACATCGCTCAAAGCCTTCATGTGGCCATACTTGACCCCATCAGGCACTGGTGCCAAGTCTTTTGCCTTTTTCAAAATATGTTTAACATCTTCAACCCGTATGATTTCTTCATAATTCATATTCTTTATGGTGCCAGATAACTCCTCTCTAACTGCATCCCTGGTGTCCGCAGCATCATGATTGGTCTGCTCTAAAAATCTCTGGAGAAACGCCTCCCCTTTCTCTTTGTCTGTTGTCACGCGCACACCATCCTCTCTATAAATTGTTCCCACTGTCATAGGCCGCTCTTTTCTTTGTATTTGTTTGTGCAGATTCCAGAATTTTCGCAGTGTTTTATCACCTCCAACCTCCTTCATGAAACATTCCCATTTTGCCTTTTTGGCCTCTGCAGCACAGCGCTTGAAAATCTCCACCTTGTCTTTCTTGACATTTTCTGCTGTCCACTTCCTCTCGTGAGCTTCGAGGTGTCTGTCACACTTTCTTAAGGCAATGCTAACCTTAAAAAATTTAATTCCATAATACTTAATTTCTATGTTCTTTTATGGGATAGGGTTTGATATTAAAGACTGCTGATCAATAAAATATTGTCAAATTGACTTTGCACTTAACGGTTGCTATGGAAACCAAGATAAACAGCGGCCATCTTGAATTTCTTAATGTACCTCTAAAACATTTATTTTTTAATGTACAGGCTAAATTCTTTGTTTTATGTGTAAGTAAATAGACCCTTTACAAGTTTAGTAGAAAATTTTAATGATATCTCTTAGCAGTTTTTTTTTTCAAAATGTGAAAATGGTAATGACATTTTTCATGACATTGTTTTAAATTTTTTTAGTGTAGCACAAAAACTAAAATGTAATTTTGAAGAATAATCTACTCACAATGTAAGAGATATAATAAAGAATATCTCTGCAAAGTTTGAGTGAAATCTAATGAATAGTTGTTTAAAACAATTGTACTTATGTATAAAAAACTGGCGAAATGAGAAAACGGGGAAAAACTAATTATTTTTTTGTTTTTTATTACTAATGCACTCTTTTACAGAGAAAAAAAGTGTAAAACTGTATCTTGAGTGTTAAAATTGTCCTGTTGAATATGCAGGACCTCCCTCCAGAGCATGCAGCTCACCTTGTCTCTTCAGTTTGGCCGCTCGTACAGTGTTGCGTCTTTTAGTTTGTTTGTCCTTCTTGTACTTCAGACTATTTCTTACTTGCTTCTGCATCCTAAATGTTCCTAGTCTCTGCATATGCAGGCCTCTAGAAGGTCCAAAAACTGGGCAGTGTCTTGGGCAGCAGCAGCTCCAAAGTTGAACTCTCTTGCTGCAGTTACAACTGCAAACTGAACGCGCTTGCGAGAGGCAAAGTTGTCTTTAGTGCATCGAGCCCATATCAAGCTGTGTAAACACTCATTTGAATGCTGAGTTTGTCCTGACACACATCTACTAAGTAGTTTAGTTTAGTTTGCGCAGTGCTGTTCCAAGGCGTTTACTGACATGGTTGATACACTCCTCTTTGTCTATCTGAATGTATCCCCATATGGGTTGATCTTGGTAAGTTCCGCAAATGTTTTGGTGTCACCATCAGAAAGTATTGACGTGTAGCGAAGTTTATGACGGGCCATGGACCGTCGCCACAGCACCCTTGTAGCCTTCACCTCCATCATTCCAGCAGATCCTGTGAAATTGTTGTCACAGTTTAGAAGATGTTCTGCCTTCCATGCTGCAAATTCATCTGGTTTGTCCCTGGAAAGTGTCTTACCAGTGGTTTCACACACCTGGCAATATGTGGACATAACATGGGCATCTATGCAAAGTCCTGTAAGAACATCCACTGCACAGCCAACTCCAATGTGGGATGTGTGGCCTCTAGTCAGCCAAGTGCCATCAAAGCTGACACTAATATCTAGCACATCATTGTCATGTAGAGTTATGCCTGACTGTTGTGCATGAGCCTGTCGAACATACTTTACGGTTTGAGAAAAAACAGTGTCCTCCAGATCTTCTATCTTTGAATATAGTTTATTCGCTTTGCTGTGAAATGTTTTGTGATGAAGACCTTGCAGGTTCATGTTTTCACAAAAATTGTTGAATGTCGTTGCATCCATCCCACAGACTAATGCTGAATATACTGACTGGCTGTTGACAGCAAAAGATCTATCCCCATCATTACTTCTTGCAGATAGGTATCTTCCACACATCACTTCTTCACAACAAGAGCTGTAAACCTCTGCATACATAGCTAATCCCTTGGTTTTCTTGCTGTCAGTTTTCAAAATAAGACTATCATTTTTACAAACTGGACAACATAACAATTTGATTATTGCCTCAATTTCTGAACAATCAACTATTGCTCTGTGTTCCCGTTTTTGATATCCATTGTCGTCACCAGAATCATACTTTCTGCTAGTGGATGTTGTGTATTTATACGTATCTCTTTTAAATTGGCTTCGGGTAATAAAAGAATCACTTCCACAACTTTGAGAAGAACACAATAGCACTGATTCATTCAAATTCACTGTCAAAACACTTGGATTTGGAAGTGGCATGTGCGCACTTTAGCTGGGTCACTTTCAGTAGTTTCAGAATTGTCTGTATTGTTTACGACGTTCTGATAGGCTTTTCGCTGCTTACGAGCATTTGCGATGTGTAGTCTGAAAGATTACTTACGTTGAGTAGATGACTGGATGTTGAATTTCTTAGAACGAGGCATATTTCAATGCGTGTCAGTCTGTCGTCAACAATGAACTTTCAGCACGTCGCCAGGTGTAAACAACACAAAGCCGCCATTTTGGAAACCCACGTGATCAATTTCAGCCATCGGCGAACGCGGATTGCTTACGATGTTCCATATATGGAAGTTTCCGGAAGATGATAGACACGAATAAATCCGATGTACACAGAAGAGCTTCCGATTAGACGAACTCGTAGTTTTACGAACAGTTACGGAAGTTCACGACCTTTCCAGGGATACCTTACACGCGCGTGTCGTGTTTTCCTGAGATATCGTTGCTAGGATTTGAAAACCGTCAATTTCGCAACAATTTTCAATAATTATACGATTTGACACAGAGGGTGGGTTCAGTAAATTATGAATATTGCATAAAATAACAGTTTTGAAACAAAAACAAGTACAGAATCTGATAGAAGACATGATAATGTGTCTAAAAATGAACTATTCCAAAAATAGCCAAGTTGACCAAAAATCGATGTTTTTACTGCCGCACATCGCCTTAAGCTGCAGGTCTCTTTGCTTTCCAAGCGTGGTCTTTGCCAAGTCGTAAGTCCTCCTATCTGTTTCATGCCATAGAAAATATCATATAATTGACTCACGACAAGGAACTGGCGGCTTATCAAAACGGCATAATGACAACTTTATGAATTCACTGATGAACGTGGAAAGAAGTAAAAATGTCGAAGCTCAGGAAAATCTAACACCGTTTATTCCGGAGTTACAGAATTGTCATACTTATTGTAGTGGACAAATTAGCGTCCCGTTATTGCCGGGAGGGCATCTAATTTAACGTGCACTGACCTTATGTACTTTCATCTGTCCTGCATGTGCCTTATCTTCGCTCAATAACACTTCCATTTGCCTCTGTTCATTAAGGTCGTCCTTGCTGTCATTTTTCTCCACAAATCCATGGCGTTCTCACTATGTGCTGCTAGCTGTTCTTAGCTTGGAATGAGTCCACTGCTAGCCTCCCAACGATCCAATAGCCACACCAAGTTGTTCTCCTCAATCCAATACACGCCCGTTCACCTTGGTCGTCGCACAACGTATGTTTTTTGTTATCACCCTGGCAATGGTGTGACGTATATTCGTATCTCATAGTTTTTGTGCACCATTTGCTTCGAGATTTCCTTCTTCTGTATGGCATGCTCTGCTATGTGGCAGTCTACTTCTGGGGTCCACCATGGGGGATGCAAAAAAGGGATTTTAACAGTCCTGTTACATGCACCCTGTCTGAGTCATTCAAGAAGGCTGTCGGTTTACTCATACCGGAAGGTCTTGCGTGCTCTCCCAGCCTTAACTTTCCTGGATTTAGAGATCAGGAATGCGCATGTCATGTGATCACTCCCATGGTCATTCAAAACAGCCCACTTTACATCAAGGACTGATAACTGGGAGACAAGTGCCAAGTCAATCGCTGTGTCTGCATCACCAGGCCTCATTGCCATTCTATTCGGCCTACCATCATTTACGCAGACCACATCGGAGTCCACCATGGCATCCGCAAGGGCAATTCCCTGTCGGTTTTCTCCACTACAGTCCCAATCTCTGTTCCTCGCATTGAAGGCGCCACATATGAGTAGCCTATCACATGGTAATTCCTCCAATTCCTTAAGCCAGTCCCAGTGTTCCTTTCTGACAAAACAGTCCACTGTGGCATATACATTTATGATGTTCCAACTTAAGCCATCAATCTCCATTTGTATACCCTGGACCTCTCTTGCACTGTGATTCCACTGGCTCAAGTCAAGTACCATATGCTTCACTCCTTCCTTCACCAGCAGACGTTGCCCATGTCTCTTCTGCCCAGTAGGGTTTATGTAAGTGGCGTACCCAGGGCAATGGTATTTGTCTGTATTTAGCTCCTGGAGCATGAGGAAATCAGAATCATATATTAACCACTCCAATATGGGACCTCCCTGCCTGGCACTACGACAGTTCCAGTATCCCACTCTTACATGTTGAGACCTAGTCTCTCCACTTGTCGTCTTATTCTTCTGGTGCCTGCTCTCCTATTTCTATGCCTTCTTTTCACACCATTTCCTTGTCTTCTCCTCCTCACTTTCTCTCCGCTAGCCTCTGAAGGATGTGTCAAGCGCAGAGCATGTGCTCCGTAGCTCCGGCGATGATTCCCGTATTTAATTGACTTCATAAGCAAAGTTTGGATATTGCAGGAAATAATCGGTCCCCCTAGTAGAACCTGCCTGCTAGGGAAGGGACAGGGGATGTCCCTCAGGAGTCCATATGCCTGGCGCCGCCCTGCCCGCATACCAGATGTTCCACATTCACGACCAGCTCACCCGTGGCATATGGGTCCACCTTAAACTTGGGGGTGTATAATTGGAGTTTTCCATCTCCTAGATTGGCTGCTGTAATAGCTAACGAGTCCAATCCACCCTGAGGCAAGAGGTTCCAGCTTCTCATTTATGGCAAACACCATAGATACATATGTGCGGGAAACAAAATCAATGTCATACAATATCCATGAAATAGTACATACTACATAGTTAAGGTTACTACACAATATCACAAGGTACAAAATACATAGTTAAAGTCACATAGTTAAAGGATGTCGTCAGACATGGTCAGTCTACGGCCATCGTACAAAGTGCTGGTGTCCAAGGAGTGACCAAATATCATGTGCTGTACATCAGATCAGATATGTAGAACAGTCTCTGCCAAAACATGGGAGACTTGGAGAAAGCCAAATCACTGGGGATGAACATGTTCAAAGTCACAGTGGCTAACTTGTTGATCTGATCCTCCCGTAATATCTTGATGCACTTGTTGAATATCCTAGTAGAATTGACATTGTCGCCAGAAGTTATCTGTACCGCAATATCTGTACACAGGCATATGTAAATGTAAACACAGAAGACACAAACAATATGTTACATGATTTATTGCCTGGCGTATTTCACTGCATCTCGTCAGGTGCATATTCCAGAGTTATACATCATATGAAATGAATACATGAATAATACTTTAGTTGAAACAGTTAAAACACATAGTCACAGGTATTGTTCGAATGTGAAACATCTATTATTCCCACTGTAATATCGAATTTACCATAATATTTTTAAAATTGTTATTAGAAGCTGACATGTTCCGATGTAAGTGTGAGAGAACTAGGAAGCATTACTACATTTTATTTCCAGATTATTAATTGTTATAGTTATTATGTAATGGCACTTTATTTTGACACTGTAATTGTGTATACATGTTGTTGTGTAAGGTTATATCCTGTCCCACCTCTTGTTCATAACCTGTATAGACAGCATATGTAAAGAAACCAGCCAAAAAGAGACAGTAGCAACACCGCACGATGAACAGAACACAGAAGAACCAACAGTGAATTACACCAGTAAAGAATTTATGTTTGTGGATGATCAAGCATTAATAGCAAAACCAGAAGCAGAATTACAAGCCCACATAAAAAGGACATCAGACTTATTAGTAACTTTACTGGGAACAAGTTGCGTCAATTAGATGTGGAAATAACTATTTGTTGCCTATAGAGATATACTGAGCTGATCCACGACTCTGGTGATCGAGTGAAATGACGAGTCATGACCACCAACGCTTTCCGGCATGGCACATGATTGATTGATTGATTGATAGAGATAAAAAGAGGAGTACGGCAGGGATGTATACTGTCCTCAAGCCTCTTTAACCTATACACAGAAAGAATATTTAAACAAGTTGAAATCCTGGACTTAACATCAATGGAAGAATCATAAACAATCTTAGATATGCTGGCTATACCGTGTTACTAGCAGAAAGTGAGCAAGAGTTACAAGATCTAGTGCAGTGGTTCTCAACCTTTTTTGGCCCGTGCCCCCTTCACCATATTTTTAGGACGTCATTCCCCCCCCCCCCCCCCCCCCACCTCACCATATTTTTAGGTCATCACCCCCTTCCCCCCACCATATTTTTAGAATGTCATCCCCCCTTTTGTATTCCCTCCCTAAAAATTTCCCCCTGCCCCTACACAGTATACATAATAATTGAAGCTAAATTTAATAGCACATACTAAAACAAGTCTAGACATCTACATAAAACATGATTTGTGGATCTACTTACGTTATAAAATGAATTTCAGAAGGGTGATATGTACAGAACTGTAAAGTATGTAGGGAAAAACAATATTAGGCAATCGGTTCTTGTATTCACGCAGTCTAGAAATAATCTTAATTCCCCCGGGGGGTGGGGGGGGGGGGGGGAATTCCCCACCGGTTGAGAACCACTGATCTAGTGGAACAAGTAAACAGGCACAGTGCAGAATGTGGCTTAGATATTAACATCCAAAAAACAAAAACTATGATAATTAGCAGTGACAAGGTAAGGTCATCAATGAACATCACAGTAAACGGGCAGATACTAGAACAAATAACAAGTTTCTCCTATCTTTGACATATAATAACAGATGATGGCAGAAGTGAAATAGAAATCAAAAAGAGAATAGGAATGGCCAAAAATGCTTTCAACGGCATGCAATCAGTGTTAACATCTAGAGAGATTAATAACACATTAAAAATGAGAATTTTCAAATGCTACGTGTATTCAACGCTACTGTATGGCGTGGAAGCCTGGGCATTGAAGAAGAAAATAGAAAGTCGCATATAAGCCCTGAAGATGTGGATATACAGACGAATATGTCATATTTCATGGAAACAAAAACAATCAAATTCAGAGGTTCTAGAAAGACTGGGGCTGAAGAGAGAGTTGATGGAAGAAATAAAGAGGAGGCAAGTGAAATATTTCGGCCACGTTTAAAGACATGATACTCTTATAAAAACCATACTGGAAGGCGAAGTTGAGGGCAAGCGAGCATGAGGTAGACAATGATACAAGTGGGAAGATAACATCAAGAGATGGACAAACATCAGCCTGACAGAATGTACAGTAAAGGCGAGAGACATACAGTGTTGGAGATCCATTTGCAGCCAACCTTCATTGTGGAGATGGCACCTGATTGATGCTGATGATAAATAGCCTAAGCTATGCATGTAAGGAGCATAACATGAAAATTAGCATCAGTATAACTAGGTAATGTCTATAACCAAAGAAGTAAAAAACAACAGAGATTCATCTAAAAGAACACCCCCTGAAACATATAAAGAACTTCAAGTATTTAGGAAGTATAATATCATCATCATGTGCCATGCCGATAAGCATGGGCGGTCATGTTTCACCATCTCACATGATCACCAGTCATGGATCAGCTCTTTGTTCTTGTTTTGATCATACCATGTGGCCAAGCCTTTCAGGTATTTACTTCTCTTCTTTCCCCTTGTTCTTTCCCCTCAATCTTGCAAGTTGTCACCAAGTTCTCCAATTTATTTCTTCTCATGTGTCCAAACAATTGTGACCATCTACATCTAATTTCTCTAATCAGTTTATGATTTTCATTTGCTTCTTGTAGGACTTCATCATTGGTTTTTCTGTCTGTCCATGGTATTCTTTGCATTTTCCTCAGAAACCACATTTCCACAATCATCAGATGTTTTTCATCTTGTCTGCTCAATGTCCACGCTTCATATCCGTGCATAACACTGGTTCTATGTAGCACTTTAACACTCTTTTTCTCATTGCAAATTACATCTTTTTGTTGGCCAGTATGTTTTCCATCTTACAAAAGGCTACCTTCACCATGGCGATTTTTGCTCTAATCTCTTTAAGGCATCTCTCATCAGATGTTATGACTGTTCCAAGATAATTGTACCAATTCACTTGTTTAAGAATAGTATAATATCAAATGGCAAATCAGAAGACGAGATCGAAAATAGATGCAATAAGAACAAACATGTCTCAGTAGATACTGAAAAGGCACTCTACACCACAATCATCCTACCAATTCTATGCTACCAATCCCAAACCTGGAAAATGACAGAGAAAAGAAAAATTACAACAGAAATTAGATTCCTGAGAAGAATATTCAGTGTATCAAGAAGAGAGAAAATCAGAAATTAAGAAATCAGGACTAAAGTGGGGCTTGTAGCAGTGCTAGATTTCATCAGAAAACAGCAAGTTAAATTGTTTCACCATATAACTAGACTACCAACTAACAGTATACCACAACAAGCAATGATGTACAGATCAAATGGAACCAGAAGAAGAGGCCGACCATGTAAACGATAGGCTGAGGGAATAACAGAATCTATGGGAATCATGATATATGAAGCCCATAAACGGGCACTGCTCTGCTGTTTATGCTTATCCTCGACACCGCAAGGTACAAGAGAAACAAGATGAGATGATGATGTGTAATCTATTGTGTCCTGTTTGGAGTCACAGAAAAATGATTTGTTCTTTTCTATCCATGAAGTGCTAATCACTTTGAGCTGCTGATTTTGAAAATTGCTTGGCCAGCAAATTCATTTGCTAGGATGTTTGATTTGACCGTACACTCTGTAGGTCGCATCAAAGCCCATCAATCTGATGCCTTTTGGTGAAGCCTCTGGTGTACAGAAAACTCTTTTTATGGAAGTGAGAATAAGCAGCCATGTGCAGGATGTGACAATATCTTGGGTGAACCCAGTAACAGAGCATCATGTCTCTGCACTTATGCAAGCCTCCCTGGATAGCAGGAAATGCCTATGGTTTGCCTCTGTCTTCCCTTGAGTGCCAACCAAAATGCATTTAGCCTTTCCCACATTTAACCCTTTACTGGACGTAGCGTCCGAATGCGTCATTACCCCCGAATGGGCAAAACGCCCGAAAGCATCCGAACTACTACAAACATTGTAAAAATGCGATCTCGCAGCTGTCCGAGACTTCCGATTGTCTACTTTTGGTTTCACCGATAGCTTGACAATGTGACCGCCATTTGCAATGCATGTACTTTGAATTTGAACAGATTTTGTTTTATAGTTTTGGGGGGTTGTACGCTTTGTATTTCAAAATGGATTTTGACGATTATTCAAGTGATAGCCGGGATTTTGCTGGGTTCAATTTAAGTGACATTGAAAGGCACAAAGTTGACTATTAATTGGAGCTAGATATCAGTGATCAGCGTTAGCGATCGTGACTCATACTTTAAAGAAAGTTATTCTGATTCTGAAAATGTGTTCGTAAAAACTGTATAATTGACTGACAATCACAAACAATATGTTGTATTTTGTAAATATTTGTGTTCATGTGTGGATTACCAGCAACTTTCATGTGAGTAAAATAATCTGCATGTTTTTCCCTTCATTTTCCTGTTTATTTGACTAAAATCCGTTGACTAACACCTTATATGTGATGTTTTTTTACTAACGTAACCCAACATTTTACTGAACCTGAAAAATCTTGCCCGTTCAGGGCTAAAAAACGTCTGCCCGGTAAAGGTTAAAAAAAATTCTTTATTGTAATAGCATCTTTGTCGTGTTGACCAAAATCCTTACACTTTGCTTGACTGCCCAGTATTTTATAACAAACATCTTGCTTTATAAATCATGTTTTTCCATAACAAGCTGTATCAGATTCATTTTATTTTATTTGTTTGATCACATTTATAACTTACTTATTCTTTCAGACTGACTGTGTTCATAGTTCTGCCGTAGAGATTCTGACTGAGGTGCACGTCTTGGAGGAGATGGAGAGTAAAGTACCAGCAAGTGTCAAGATAGAACAACCTGAAGTATATGTAGACTACCCAGGTCAAGGTAAGATTAAGTGATGTATAACATGACAATGATGATGATGATGATTACGTCTCTTGTTGTGCACAAAATATTTTGTCTTCAACTCTATGGACCGCTGAGTGAACTAAAAAAGACTCTTAAATTCATACAAGAGACAACATTGCAATTATAGACATATTTCAAGCGAACGAAAGAAGAAGAAGAATTTTGTCTTCAGTATATTTATTATAACAAATAATAAGTCTGAAAGCTGGAGCATGTTCTGTGATGTGCTAAGACCATCACATTTTGTAGGACCGAATGCATAGAGGAATAAATGGCCAGCCTTCCCCTCTTCTGGCTCATGCAGGCGTCAAACTCTCATGTGACTACACTCATGAGATTATCAGTATAACTCCCCCAGTGATTACACTAACACATGCGTTTCAGTATATGAATACCCAATCCATGTTGCTGCTCACATGTATAACTTGTTCATGGAGATATTATTTAGTTTCTGCTAGCAAGGCTGTATCATCAACATATCTAAGGTAATGGATAGCTAATAGATCATTACAATGTGTTCAGATTAGTGACCCGACTCAGGCTGGCTAAACTCACTCTCTCACTTTAATTCTGAGTCGTGCAAGCTTCACAACTTTCCCCAGTATCCATGCAGTTTCTTTAAACTGCTCTCAATAAGTCCCTCATACTTGATCCAAATTGACTAGGCTCATGTCAGTTCCCAGTCAGTCTGGCCAGCTCTTAAAATATTGCCTTGCCGCTCTGCAGATGTAAAATTCCAGTACCAGTTTTGCACACCCAAATCAATTTTGAGCTTAGAGAGGTCAAAGAGAACTTCGTAACACAGTCCCCATAGTCATGGAACTTTGGTTAGCCATTTTGATTCAATGTCGTGATCGGGCATTCTCGCCCGAGATCACATGATCCAGCGGCCGCGTTGCTTGCTTCCAAAAATTTGACCCGATTCCTAATGTGGTCATATTTTATCTTAAATTCAGAAAATCGCCGGATTTTGACGAGCTATAAATAGGCCAGTATTGAGAACCATACGGTCTAGTTTCACGCACATGTGCTGTGAAAGCTTTTAGTTGATAACTATTATTGCTGTGTGTTTTAAAGTGTTGAGGTAAGTTCCTGTATGTACAGACTGGTGCTAAAGTCATCAGTAGTTTAATATTAGTAATAATTGAATTCTCCACCCACTTCTATATCTCTGTAAAATTTCATTACTTGAAATGATTGTTAGGATGTACAGTAGCTGTTTGAAGTGGATCACGTCAGCCGGTCTCAAGCGAAAAAATCGGCAGCCATTTTGCCTTTTCTGAGATAGGACCTGTCATTGTTTACACTGGTTGTTTATTGAACAGTTCGTTGCTAAAGTCATCAGTAGATTAATATCAGTAATAACTGAATTCTCTACCCTCTTCTATATCTCTGTGTAAAATTGCTTTACTTGAAACGATTGTGGGTATTTACAGTAGCTATTTGAAGTGGATCACGTCAGCCAGTCTCAAGTGAAAAAATCGGCAGCCATTGTTTATGCCCGTTATTTATTGAAAAGTTCATTGCTAAAGTCACCAGTAGATTTTTTGTTGCGTATCCCTTATGGGATGTTGCAGTCAACACCAGCATTTTCAGCTGCTGTTGATGTACTAGGCAAGAGTTACGTTCAGTAGTTTGCCATTGCTTTCTGAACGACCGGCCCCTATACCTTTTTCAAAAAAACCAGCACCGCCGTGTTTCGAACCTGGGTATACGTGCTCACAAACCGCGTTCGCAAGCCCTTAGCCACAAAGACCGGTAAAATTGTTGCGTATCCCTTACGGGACATTGCAGTCAACACCAGCATTTTCAGCTGCTGTTGATGTACTAGGCAAGTGTTAAGTTCAGTAGTTTGCCATTGCTTTCTGAACGACCGGCCCCTATACCTTTTTCAAAAAAACCAGCACCGCCGTGTTTCGAACCTGGGTATACAGGCTCACAAACCGCGTTCACAAGCCCTTAGTCACAGAGACCGATCCAGTAGATTAATATTAGTAATAATTGAATTATTTATCCACTTCTATATTCAAAACAATGTTTTCCCGTAGTGAATTTGAATAACGAAGACACAAACAATAGATTGCACGATTTATTGCCTGGCATATTTCGCTGCATCTCGTCAGGTACATACTGCAGAAATCACACAACTTACGTGAATTAACTAGATAAATCCTTCAAGTTGAAATATACACATATTCGCACAGTAATGTTAATTATCTACCATGGTAATTTTAAGCTGACTAACATGTCTTTCTGTTTGCACGATTCTGGCTTGCGTTGATTGATCATAATTGCTTCTGCAAACTTTAACAAGTGAGTATTCAGTGTGTTAAACAACACGCGAAAAGCACTGTCTCTGTCCACCACATGGCCGCTTTCGATAATGTGCCTACCAATTGAAGACGCCAGGCGCTTCCGGTGTGTTGGCCCCATGAGGCTAGCATCTCCTGTGTGTTGTATCTTGTTGACCCATTAAGGTATGTGTTCTGACACTCGTTTGTTAAACTGTCTCTCTGTTCTACCAATGTAGAAGGCCTGGCATCTACATGTGAATTGGTAAATACAATTGTTTGTGGCGTACAGAGGAACAGGCTCTTTGACTGCTGGTGTAGGAATCGGTACGGTTTTATATCTAATGACTGGAGTTGCAGCACAGAATGTTCGGCCTACTGCTGTAGTAAGCCGGTCCTGTAGACGTTGCATTACGTCATCCCCTCGAAAGGTTAGCTGGATGAATACCTTGAGTTTGGGGACTGTAGTTACATCTGGTTTTGGTTTGGGTTGTTGGCAGTGGCGGTTTATAAATCCTGTGGAGTGCCCATTCAGGTTTAAGACATTCTTCAGAGTTTCAAATTCCTCTGTCAGTGTGTCCTGGGTGCATATCATTCTAGCATGGTCAAACAGGGTCCGTACTAAGCTCCATTTATACTGGACAGGTGTGAAGCTCTGAAAATTTAGGTATTGGCCAGTCCATGTTCCTTTGCGATACACCGATCTTTGAATTGTGCCATCTGCTCTACATCTAATTAGAATATCTAGGAACGGCAATGCTTTGTTGTGTTCATGTTCCATAGATAGAGAGATGTTTTTATGTGTCTTGTTCATTGTGGCCTGGAACGATAGCGGTGCGGTGCAGTTAGAAAATTGGATTGTATGTTGGCAGTACATGGTAGTAGTAGCCTCTCCAGAATATGTGTTGGTATGCCTAATTTTAGTTGTTTGTCTTTAATGCGTTCCCTTATTATTTTCAATGTCTCCTCTAATGGAACGTTAGTGAATAGGGAGGCTATATCCATGGATGCCATGTGTTTGTTATTTATGTCCATAGTATCCAATAATTCCACCAGTTGGAATGTATCTCTGAGTATTTTTGGATCGAAGGACTGTCGTACTGGCTTTAAAATTTCGGCTAGCCATCTCCCCATTCGGTGTTATGCAGAGTTAACCATGGACAGGATAGGTCTTAGCGGGATGCTGTTTTTGTGAAGTTTGGGTAGACCATACATCTGAGGAGTGTGTGAGCCACGTTGTGTGAGCGTTTTTGCAGTGGCCTCACTGATGAGTCCTGCATTCACAAGTGACTGGATCTCTTTCCTCATTATTGCAACCAGGTCCTCCGACTTGTTTACTTTTTGATCTATCTTGAATTTAAATTCATCTGACAATATTTCATCCATTTTTAGGGAGCGGTGCAGTACTGATGGACATGTCAGACTACCAGAGAAAAATTGTCTTCTCAGAAGCCCCACTTGTGGCATACAGGCGGGATCGTAACCTGAGGGATGTGCTGGTCCATAGCACTCTATCACAATCCCACCAGTCTCTTCCTGGCACGACTGCATGTCTTCGATCTCGTTGTAAGACTTGTCCATATGTCCTTCAAACCACAAGTCTCACTTTCCCTAAGACTACTTTCCACATCTGGGAGGGTTTCTCATGTACGAGTCGCAACGTCATCTATGCGATCATCTGCACACATTGCGACATGAGGTATCTTGGAGAGATGGGCCTTCGTCTGGCGGACAGATTTAGACAACATTTATCCGATATCGACAGTGGTGCCAAGAAACCGGTACCCCTACACTTCAACAGTTCCGACCACTGTGGGGTTGCCGACATACGTGTTACGGCGATAAACTCCTGCACATCTCACGAACGCGATCGCAAGACATTAGAAAACTGTCTTATCTTCCAATCGGGTTCACTTTCCCCTCACAGCCTCAATGTCCAACACAGTTTTATTTAAGTCCCCTACAACCTCCCTCCCCCCCTTCCATCTCCGCTTTCTTATAGTCCACTTCATAGTCAGTTGTATGTCCTTTGCAGGACGTGGTAGTCACCACCAGCATTATCTCTGCTTTCTGTGACTTTTTGGTTGATTTGCGTGGGGTCGCTTCTCATTGCGTTCTGAACTACCGTCACTTGTGCTACTTTTTGATAGCAAACGCTTGTTGGCCTGCATCCATATTGCCCACAGCAGCATTTCGAACTTGGCGGAATTGCGAACTGCATCCATTACATCGCCCCAGAGTTACACATCAATATTTTTCCATTCGCTCTCCTGGGCGCACTCCAATCCCCCCAGCGCGGGTTCCCTCACCGGTTGACTTAACCAATCACCGAGTTTCTGGCTGTACTGACCTTTAGTCAGTTGACCCCGTTAACCACAACATCCGTTTCATTCCACCCATGGATAGCCGTTTCACGCTAGGACACAGATGAGTTGATATTTATACATTCATGTAGTGTCGATCGTGTGTTTGTTAATCTTTTTTTGTTTGTTTGTTCTGTGCTGACGAAGGCTTTGGCCGCAACGTCCATTGTTTTTTGTAGTTGTGCTTTGGTAAAGCTCTCAACCTTATCCTCGTTTTTCAGTGATTCATTCAATACATTGGTAGAACAGAAAGACAGCTTAACAAACAAGTGTCAGAACACATACCTCAATGGGTCAATAAGATACAACACACAGGAGATGCTAGTCTCGTGGGGCCGACACACCGGAAGCACCTGGCGTCTTCAATTGGTAGGCACATTATCGAAAGCAGCCATGTGGTGGACATAGACACTGCCTTGCGCGTGTTGTTTAACACACAAAATACTCGCTTGTTAAAGTTTGCAGAAGCAATTATGATCAATCAATGCAAGCCAGAATTGTACAAACAGAAAGACATGTTAGTCTGCTTAAAATTACCGTGGTAGATAAGTGACACTACTGTGTGAATATGTGTATATTTCAACTTGAAGGATTTATCTAGTTAATTCACGTAAGTTGTGTGATTTCTGCAGTATGTACCTGACGAGATGCAGCGAAATATGCAAGGCAATAAATCGTGCAATCTCTTGTTTGTGTCTTCGTTATTTCTTCTGTCTCTCTGTGTAAAATGTCTTTATTTGAAATGATTGTTAGGATTTACAGTAGCTGTTTGAAGTGGGTCACGTCAGCCGGTCTCAAATGAAAAAAACATTGGCAGCCATCTTGCCTGATTATTTGCCTTCATTCCTTCATGTAATCAGATAGATTGCTTGCTTGTCATTATTTACACCAGTTATTTATTTAACAGTTTGTTGCTAAAGCCACATTGTGGTTAATATTAATAATTTAATTCTCTATCCATTTCTATATCTCTGTGTAAAATAGATTATAAATAGTCTGATTAATTAATAAATATGACCCTATTAATTTAATTATATCTCCCCCCTGCCCGTCCCCTTTTTTCTTTTTAATTTTATTTCTCTTTCTCCCTCTCTCCCTCTCTCTCCCTTCCCTCCTTCTCTCTCCCTTCCCTCCCTCTCTCTCCTTTCCCTCCCTCTCTCTCCTTTCCCTCCCCTCTCTCTTCCCTCCTTCTCTCTCCCTTCCCTCCCTCTCTCTCCTTTCCCTCCCTCTCTCCTTTCCCTCCCCTCTCTCTCTCTTCCCTCCCACTCTCTCTCCCTTCCCTCCCTCTCCTTTCCCTCCCCTCTCTCTCCCTTCCCCTCCCCTCTCTCTCCCTTCCCCTCCCTCTCTCCCTCCCCCCTCTCTCTTCCCCTCCCTCACTCTCCCTCTCCCTTCCCCCTCCCTCCCTCTCTCTCCCTCCCTCTCCCTCCCTTCCCCTCGCTCCCTCTCCCTTCCCCTCCCTCCAACTTCATGCTACTGAAATTATTGTAGAACAATATTTTTTCCACTGCAGTTCTGAAGTTCATCATCATCATGGAGAAGAAAACTGCAAGTGACATGAGACAGATAGATGCTCGTGAAGTTTTGCAAATGCTGGAACCAGTCTCAGTCAACACTACAGATGAAGACAGACAGAAGAGTGCCACGCTGCAGAACTTATTCATCAAATTTCCAAACTGAGGTGATTATCATTATCATCATCATTGCAGTGTACTATTACCTAGTACCATCATAATCTGAATCGTGTTGTAATTCTTTCGCAGAAAATTATGTGTATGGCATCTAATACAAAACAAGAATCCGTTTCATATTTGTTGTAAATAGAGCACATTTACATGCTTTAACACAATGTTGGCTGGTCTCCCTGACGAAGGGGTTAATAACTTTCTCTGTATATCCACGTAGGGGAACACAGCCACGTGAGAATCGGCAGTGGTTCTCGCTGCGCCGATTAATTACGGGATATGTGAGCCGGCCGCTCAGAAAGCAATGGCAAACTACTGAGCTTAATCTTGCCAATAAATCAACAACGGCAGTAAAATGCTGGTGTTGACAGCGATGTCCTGTAATAGCATATGCGAACAAACAAAAAACACAATGTTGAATGTTTAAAAAAACATGTTCTTTTAGTTGCAATCTTGTATATTATATTATTGCTAAAACAAACAAATATGTTGTTATATAATAGCAAACAGATGACATGTTTTTAGAAATCAAGTAAAATATTTTGTTTCCACTTACCTTCATAAAATAATCCACAATGAATCACAAATGAACGTAAAGCACTTATTATATCCACCAAATATTAATATCTTCTTCTTCTTCGTTCATCCGGATTTTTTTTTCCGGACGTGACTGCGTTGTGCCTGTTTACAGCAGAGCTGCGTTCTTGCGCCGTTAGGCAGACACATCCAACTTCTGCAGGCATTTGTTGACCGGGTTAACCTTCCCGGGGGTTTCTTAGGACGTTTGAATCTCACTGTTGTGGTGTTATCCCCCATCCTAGCTGGCCCATATAGAACAGCCAAAGACATCCTGGTCAACCCTCAAGGGAAGGCAGGGGCAGACCATGGGCATTCCCCGCCATCCAAGGAGGCTTCCATACTTGCAGAGCCATCACACAGCGCTCTGGTACTGGGCTCACCCAAGGAATCGTCACGTCCTGCACATGGCTGCTTAGCCTCACTTCCTGTATATTGGGCCTTCCGTTCACCATAGGCTGTTCCTCCGGAAACCAGAAGAATGCAGTCTGCAGATGACATCCACACAGTGAGCTTTCGATTCGGACTTTCCACGTAATGGATTTGCTATCCAAACAATATTCCATTTCGTGCCACTAGGACACTTTTTCCACCTTTTATGAAGCCCACACAGTGAGCTTTTGATTCGGACTTTCCACGTAATGGATTTGCTATCCAAGCAATATTCCATTTCATGCCTCTGGGACGCTTTTGTAACCGACATACCTGTGGTATGAAGTGTGGCAGTGCTAAATACTTCTTCATGCACCTTTAAATGTCAACCTGAATGTAGTTAAAGTAAGCTGCAGTCAACTTGAGCTTGTTGATATCTCCATAGAGCTTGTCCTCAAATGAAGCAGGCGTGGGCCAAAATATCTTTCTCTGTTCTGCATATATTGGGCACTCCTGCAGCAAATGTTTAGCTGTCATTTTACCAGTTCCACAATTACATTCATCGGTATCTCCTATCTTTAGTTTATTGAACAAGTGGTATTTCAGCCTGTTATGTCCTGTGCGGAGTCTGAAGATTGCTACTTGTTCTCTTCGGTCGAGTTTGTAATATGCATCATCCTTCTGGTGGCCTGGATGCTCTGATTCCCATTTGGTTCTATAAGTGCTTTTTATAAACCTTTTTGCCTCATTATAGGTTATGTCTATGTCAGGCTGTGGTAGATCGTCCACCCTCTTTTGCCAGTCTGTCAGCCTCTTCATTTCCAGGTATACTGCAATGTGATGGGATCCACTGTATTACAACTTTTTTGGATTTCTGGCATAGACCATGGAGTGCTACTCTTAGGTCAGCTATTTCTGTGCTGTTATTGCTCTTCAGTGCTGAGACAGCTGACTTTGCATCTGTGAAGATAGCTATTTGCTTCTCTTTATTTTCCTCCATCAAGAGCATTTCTGCTGCAGTTTTCAAAGCCTCTACCTCCGCTTTGAAGTTACTTGAAAATTTTCCAGTTGCCACTGACTGTGTTTTTTTCACTCCATTTTTTAAATTAAGGAGAATTCCTCCTCCTCCATTTTTAATTGAATCTTTGGCTGATCCATCTGTATGCATGGGTCCAATTGCTGCTTGGGTAATGTTCTTTTATGTAGTTTAGAGCTTATTTTTCTTCTTTCGGTTTCATTCTGAGTGTTCTTTTTCTCAATACCAGGAATGTTTTCTATCATCTCAGGCAGTTGCTGCTGTCTCCAAGCTGGGAACTTGTGTGCATTGTAAATGGGTTTGACTGTTGATATGTTAAGTATGGGATCTGCCCTAATCTTTCGTTTTGCAGTTTCTACAAAGTTGCTACGCTTCAGTCTTCCCTTTCCAAAACCATTAAACCTGTTATACATAGGGTGGTCTGTCAATCTTCTAAATTTTTCTGCTTGTTGCTGGGCTCTGCTATCTCTTCTATCCTGCATTGGTTGTAAACAAGTGATCTTTTCTAGTTCATTAATAGGCGTTGTCTTCAGGCTTCCAGTTATGATTCGCATTCCTTGATTTTGGACTCTACTTATTTTGTTAAAGTTTGACTTAGCTGCTGTTGCCCAAGCTGCAATGCCATATTCCAGTACTGGCCTCACCCGTCCAGTATATAACTTCTTGAGAACTTTCTCATCTGCTCCCCACGTTGTACCAGCAAGCTTTTTCATGATTGCCATTCTTTGCCTTGCTCTTGTTCGATTTTTCTCAACCTGTGTCTTCCATGTCAGGCGACGATCAAAGGTGACTCCTAGATAGTTTGGATTTTCTTCATGGCGCAATATTTTTCCCATTCAATACCAGCTTAGGTTGCTGAGTTTTATTTGAGAGGGAGAACACTGTGCATGTTGTTTTCTCCTCACTTATCTTCACTAGCCATGATTTTGACCAGTCCTCTAGCGCTAATAAGGCTTGCTGTATTCTGCTGTTAGCTGTACTAATATATTCTTCAGATGTCCATATGGCTAGGTCATCTGCAAAGGAGGATGTGTGTACTCTGGCTGGAAAATTTTCCGTGATGTCATTTATATATGCTAGGAATAATGTTGGTGAAAGAACTCCTCCTTGGGGGACACCTTGCTCCAACAGCATCATTTTGCTGGTTTGTCCTTGTACTTTTGTCCTGGCAGTTCTGTTCTCAAGGTAGTGGCTGATCCATTTATACATTTTCCCACAAACATGCATTTTTTGCAGTTTTACTTTCAGTCCTTTCTTCCATACTTTATCAAATGCTTTTTCTAAATCTATCCAGCTGCTAGTGTGTGGTTTTTCTCTTGGAAGGCATCTTCTATTTCCTGAGCTATATAGGTTATTTGATCTTCAGTGGATCTGTACTTTCTGAATCCTGCTTGGTGTGGTGTTAAGAGTTGGTTTTCTTCCAGATGCCATGTTAGCCTGCCATTGATAATGCGTTCCATTAATTTTCCTACACAGCTAAGTAGACTGATAGGTCGATAGCCATTTGGTTCTTCCAGGTCTTTTCCTTTCTTTGGGACTGGTATTAGTATAGCTTCCTTCCATGCCTGTGGGACTATTCCTCTCTTCCAGCTGTAATTTAGGACTGCTAGTAGTTTCTTTTTTGCCTTAGTGCCTAGTCCTATTAGCATTTCATTTGTGATTCCATCCTTTCCTGGTGATTTCTTCTTTTTTAGGGTATTCATTGCCTGTTCCATTTCTTCCATTGTTAGATTTGCCATCATATATTCTGCTGCTGTCTCTGTATTACTATGATGTATCTGTTTGTCTTTGATTGCTTTCTTCTGTTCGGTTGTAATATCAATGTGGTTTGCACTGGCATAGTGTTCCATTAGTGCATTTGCAGCCTTTTTTCCTGTAAGCAAGGCATTTCCTTGTTTAATTGTTATTTGTTTGTTTCTAGGTCCTTCATTGTTCATGGCTTTCACTAGTTTCCATAGTTTGTTTCCATCCCTGTCAAAATTCAGGTTTTCTGTTTTTTCCCTCCAACAATCTCTTGTTGTTTGATTTACTGTTCTTTTATATTTTGCTGAGATGGCTTTGAGAGAGATGTTCGCTTCAGTTGTTTGTTCTCTCTCTGCTGTCTTCCTGGCATCTTCAACTTTGTCCTCCAAAATTTGTAGTTCTTCAGTCCAGTATGGTTTGTAATTTTTCCTCGCTCCTCTTGGAATAGACTCAGTGGCCTGCCTGTATTATTGCTCTGTTTAGACTTTCCACCATTTGCTTCATGTTGCCATATCGTGTATTTATGTTTTCACAATATTTGTCTGTTAGTATGGCAAATCTGTCCCAATCTGCTCGTTTGTAATTCCAGCGGGGCAAAGGCTTTTGCTCCTGTGGAACATACTCCATATTCATTACAAGCTTGATTGGTCTGTGGTCACTACCTGCTAATTGGTCAAGCACATGGCGATCGATTTTGTGGAGGATGTCTCCTGTGCAGAAAGCTAAGTCTGGAGTAGAAGTGGTAATCCATCTTCTGGAGTAGAAGCTCGGTGTGTCATCCGCTTTGTTGAGTAGATGGAGATTTGAGTCTATTTCCCAGTCCTCCACTTCATCTCCTCTTTTGTCAATATCTGGGTATCCCCATCTTTCTGAATGGCTATTAAAGTCTCCGACAATAATGCAAGTTTGTGTCAGTTATTTTCATGTTTGAGAGTGTAAGGATCCTTATCTGCTGGGCTATACAGATTGTAAATTCTTATTTTCACGTCCTTTATCATTATATCAACACCTATAATTTCTGTTTGGTTGTCAGAGATCAGAGATACTTCACTGCAAGGTATTGTATTTTGTGTAAGTATTAGAACTCCTCCTTTGTGTCCTTCGCGGTCGAAACGTGTGGCCTGATATCCCCTGACTGAAAATTTGCGATTGGCATTGAGGTGTGTCTCTTGAATGCATGCCACATCTATTCTATCTTTATGAAGACGCTGTGTTAGGGAGACTTTCTTGTTATAAACTCCTTCGGCATTCCACTGTAGTATGTTGAGTGTCCTGGGGTGTTTGGTCAATAGCTCTTAACCTACTCCTCTGTGCCTTGACTCCACAGCACAGGGGAAGGTGACCACCAGTAGTCATGGGTGGACCCCCTCGAGGCAGGGGACCCGGCACTATCACCACCTGATGGGACTTTGCGGGATTAGCACCATAACGATTAATTTAAATTTGTGACATCATGAATTAAGTTACGTTGCACTGATTTGTCAAGCCTGTGGCTCAGTACATCTGATTTCGACAAGCATTTGTTCGGGATGCTTTCCCTAGCCTTTGACTGTCCCCAGTCTACCTACAAGGCAGCAGGTTTGTGTGTCTCTTCGTCTGGTCTCTCTCCCTTGACCTGTCCGACATGGGTGACCCTACCAGTAGCTGTGCTACCGTCGGCATAGCTCTTGGGGTCATTGGAACACACAAGCCCCTCCACCTCGACAAGGTGGACACACGGCAGAGGGGAAATATTAATATAAAAGCAATTGGATAAGATGTTTTTAGTTTTACTAGATATATATATGATTACAAAATTGCCTTCGTTAAGAATGTTTCTTTCAAAAGGAGACGGAAATCTGTTTACAAGGCTTAAGATTTGAAAAAAATGGTGTTAAAACTTGTTGTTTCTAGATCTTCATTATGTTTGATAAGTTGATTTGCAATATATATAATTAATTAGCTGCCATTTTTAATTTTAATTAGTAATAAAGCATATTTATAAAATCATAACATGGTCTTTTGATTTGTTTTATCAAACTGAAGGGGGAAAATACATTAATTATTTAATTTTAAAAATAAATGTTTTTAAAATTATTTTTTTTCGCTCGCTTGCTTTGAACTCGAACGTAGTCCGTACACATGGCTTCTAGTGCACTCAACTTAATTTGGCATGTGGATTAGCTTCCCCTATTGCCAGTGTCCCTCGCTATCAGGCGAACCCACTCCAACTTCGGAGATACATAATTGGTGTTTCAAGGTTCGTTAACAAAGTGTACATTTTTAAAATTAATTATTAATTAATTAATTGGCAGCCATTTTGAAATTAAATTAGTAACAAAACATATTTACAACATCACAACATGGCCTTTTGATTTATTTAGGAACCGACATCACAGCATTCAGGACATTCCCATAAGCGCTCCGTCTCCATCCTCAGCAGCCAGCGAAGAGTTCCAACACTAATAGTTCCAGTAGCAATCTGATTATATGTCCGTCTTGCCTTTCCTCTGAGCGTCGATCGTCGGCCAGATCCTCTCGTCACACCTCGCTGCCTCATTCTTACCAGACTATGGTGATCCATTTGCTCCTCCGAGGTGTACACGTGCTCCCACAACGCCGCAACCACGTCTGTCTTGTCATGCATCAATACTCCACCAAGTTTTGCCGAGCCAGCCAATCTGTCCGCCTGTTCATTCCCCAGCACACCGGCATGCCCAGGAGAAAAGATCCAGGTGATGCTTGCTACCCGTGACCTCCGAAGCGAAGCAAGCCACTCTGCACGAAGCTTGCCTGTTCTCACCCTCCTCAGCATGCTTTCTGAGTCAGTTACAATCACAATGTGTGTATGTATCGTGTTCTCTATCCAGCGGAAAGCTGCACTGACCGCCTCCACCTCCATTCTTAAGCTAGATGTTGTGTCATCATACGCCAGGCTCTCCTGCACCAAACGCCGACCATTAGCTTTTGCTAAGAACCCCCAGGCACTTCTCCTACCTCTCAACACCGACCCATCCGTGTAGATAATCACATCACCCGGGCGAGAATTATCCTGAATTAGTTGCTGAATTTCCACTTCCGTGGCCCCTGCTGGCCACTCCCTGCACTCCCGGCTCAATGTGATTATAACTCTGCACAAGTCTGACTGCTCGGCTGGCACTCTGACCCACTCCTCTCCTCGCCTGATGTTCTCCAAGGGGCACACCTGTCTGATCGTATCCTCCGCCTGAGCCATCCATGATTTCCCTCTTATCAGTCTCTGACCCTTAACTACGTCCAGCGCCTCATGCAACGGGTGATTGGTGTCTGCAGCTACTCTGAAGTATGCCTTCGCCTGCATCACCTTGTGCCTACCAGCAACAGTAGGCAGACCAAGGATGTAACGCATACACACTACTGGAGTGTCTCTGGTGATCCCAGAATGACCCGCATAGCTTTGTTCTGTATGCGCTCTAATTTCATCAGCTAACTCTTTGAGACAGTGAGCAGTCCTAGTCCATAATCAATCACTGAGAGAATCAAGTGCTGGTATAGTGTGAAGAGCATTCTCTGCTCTGTGTCCATTGCAACCATCGTTTTAAGTGCATTGAGTCCCTTTTGAGATCTTGTCACAACCGTCTCCACGTGGTCCTTGAAGGAAAGACTCCTGTCAAATGTGATTCCCAGATACTTAAGTTTGTTCTCGCTATTGACGCTTCTGCCATCTAACGTGAGGCTTGGGGCATCATCTCTCACAATCCTGTTGTCCTGAGAGCACCACAACACAGCCGCCTTTTCCGGGTTGATGACAGCACTCATTTCAGTGCACCAGTCAATCACTTTGTCTACTGTCACCTGTAGCTCCTGGGCTGTTTGATCCCTATTTCTCCCCTGCCTGTATGCAAGAATATCATCTGCAAATGTTAGAATCCTTTCAACCCCTGGTGCTTCTAGGTATGCAATCTTGCTCGTATACACATTAAAGAGCACTGGTGAGATCGCAGATCTCTGTGGTAGTCCCGGGGTTAAAATATGTGGCTCTGAGGTCCATGCACCCAGACGGAGAGCAACCTGACGAGAATGCAGGACGGCAGCTATCCAGTTCACCAACCAGGGATTGACCCCCTTCTCCATAAGTGCAGTTATCAAAATATCAAAGCGAACTCTATTGTACGCATCCTCGAGATCAAACGTTGCCGCCATCGTTTCTTGTCTACTCTGGAACCCCTCATAAACGTCAAAGGCAAAAGAGGCTGCATTTGACCAGGTATCTTTTCCTGGCCTGTAGCTGCCCAGGCCTCTTGGAAGAAGCTTCCCCCTTTCCAAAAATTCCTGCATTTTAAGGTTCGTTAGCTAAGTTTAATCATTATTAAATAATTAATTAGCGGCCATTTTGAATTTTAATGAGCCGAAATTGCATAACATCAAAGCATTTTTACTTAGTTAGGCCTTGCTGTTCTGAATATGAAAATATATAGTTGCTAGGGGGTTTTCTCAAAATTAAAGAAGTTGTAGCAGTTTTAAAAACATTGTAAACAAATGTTGTTTCTGGGCAGCAAGTATAAATCAGCCAAATGAGTATTTACCTATATGTTCCATGTACGATATAATTTTACACACAATTCTGGATATCTCGGCTTAGAATCAACATACAGACTTGAATGAGGTACCGTTGGAAAGTATTTTACAGGTCCTATTCATCTGTCCAGAAAGTATCTGACTTTGGTTTGGGATCAGGAGAAAAGTCTTGATACCAGCCTCACTCTGATAGTGGGATCAGGAGAAAAGTCTTGATACCAGCCTCACTCTGATAGTGGGATCAGGAGAAAAGTCTTGATACCAGCCTCACTCTGATAGTGGGATCAGGAGAAAAGTCTTGATACCAGCCTCTCTCTGATAGTGGGATCAGGAGAAAAGTCTTGATACCAGCCTCACGCTGATAGTGGGATCAGGAGAAAAGTCTTGATACCAGCCTCACGCTGATAGTGGGATCAGGAGAAAAGTCTTGATACCAGCCTCACTCTGATAGTGGGATCAGGAGAAAAGTCTTGATACCAGCCTCTCCCTGATAGTGGGATCAGGAGAAAAGTCTTGATACCAGCCTCACGCTGATAGTGGGATCAGGAGAAAAGTCTTGATACCAGCCTCACTCTGATAGTGGGATCAGGAGAAAAGTCTTGATACCAGCCTCACTCTGATAGTGGGATCAGGAGAAAAGTCTTGATACCAGCCTCACTCTGATAGTGAGATCAGGAGAAAAGTCTTGATACCAGCCTCACTCTGATAGTGGGATCAGGAGAAAAGTCTTGATACCAGCCTCACTCTGATAGTGGGATCAGGAGAAAAGTCTTGATACCAGCCTCACTCTGATAGTGGGATCAGGAGAAAAGTCTTGATACCAGCCTCACTCTGATAGTGGGATCAGGAGAAAAGTCTTGATACCAGCCTCACTCTGATAGTGAGATCAGGAGAAAAGTCTTGATACCAGCCTCACTCTGATAGTGGGATCAGGAGAAAAGTCTTGATACCAGCCTCACTCTGATAGTGGGATCAGGAGAAAAGTCTTGATACCAGCCTCACTCTGATAGTGGGATCAGGAGAAAAGTCTTGATACCAGCCTCTCTCTGATAGTGGGATCAGGAGAAAAGTCTTGATACCAGCCTCACGCTGATAGTGGGATCAGGAGAAAAGTCTTGATACCAGCCTCACGCTGATAGTGGGATCAGGAGAAAAGTCTTGATACCAGCCTCACTCTGATAGTAAGATCAGGAGAAAAGTCTTGATACCAGCCTCACTCTGATAGTGAGATCAGGAGAAAAGTCTTGATACCAGCCTCACTCTGATAGTGGGATCAGGAGAAAAGTCTTGATACCAGCCTCACTCTGATAGTGGGATCAGGAGAAAAGTCTTGATACCAGCCTCACTCTGATAGTGGGATCAGGAGAAAAGTCTTGATACCAGCCTCACTCTGATAGTGAGATCAGGAGAAAAGTCTTGATACCAGCCTCACTCTGATAGTGGGATCAGGAGAAAAGTCTTGATACCAGCCTCACTCTGATAGTGGGATCAGGAGAAAAGTCTTGATACCAGCCTCACTCTGATAGTGGGATCAGGAGAAAAGTCTTGATACCAGCCTCACTCTGATAGTAGGATCAGGAGAAAAGTCTTGATACCAGCCTCTCTCTGATAGTGGGATCAGGAGAAAAGTCTTGATACCAGCCTCACGCTGATAGTGGGATCAGGAGAAAAGTCTTGATACCAGCCTCATGCTGATAGTGGGATCAGGAGAAAAGTCTTGATACCAGCCTCACTCTGATAGTGAGATCAGGAGAAAAGTCTTGATACCATCCTCACTCTGATAGTGGGATCAGGAGAAAAGTCTTGATACCAGCCTCACTCTGATAGTGGGATCAGGAGAAAAGTCTTGATACCAGCCTCACTCTGATAGTGGGATCAGGAGAAAAGTCTTGATACCAGCCTCTCTCTGATAGTGGGATCAGGAGAAAAGTCTTGATACCAGCCTCACGCTGATAGTGGGATCAGGAGAAAAGTCTTGATACCAGCCTCACGCTGATAGTGGGATCAGGAGAAAAGTGTTGATACCAGCCTCACGCTGATAGTGGGATCAGGAGAAAAGTCTTGATACCAGCCTCACTCTGATAGTGGGATCAGGAGAAAAGTCTTGATACCAGCCTCACTCTGATAGTGGGATCAGGAGAAAAGTCTTGATACCAGCCTCACTCTGATAGTGAGATCAGGAGAAAAGTCTTGATACCAGCCTCACTCTGATAGTGGGATCAGGAGAAAAGTCTTGATACCAGCCTCACTCTGATAGTGGGATCAGGAAAAAAGTCTTGATACCAGCCTCACTCTGATAGTGGGATCAGGAGAAAAGTCTTGATACCAGCCTCACTCTGATAGTGGGATCAGGAGAAAAGTCTTGATACCAGCCTCACTCTGATAGTGGGATCAGGAGAAAAGTCTTGATACCAGCCTCACTCTGATAGTGGGATCAGGAGAAAAGTCTTGATACCAGCCTCACTCTGATAGTTGCATGACCTTTTTCTGGTCTCAGGTGATCTGAACATTAGTGTTGGGCACTTAAAATACAGAGTTCTAGAGGATTCACAATCAGCATAGCAGAGTCTGTAATATTTCTCTGAGAATCTCCACCTAACATATGTAATCATTA
This sequence comes from Cepaea nemoralis, assembly GCA_014155875.1. Lineage (NCBI taxonomy): Eukaryota > Metazoa > Mollusca > Gastropoda > Stylommatophora > Helicidae > Cepaea > Cepaea nemoralis. Next base: position 37,234 of record JACEFZ010006117.1, on the reverse strand, counting down.
ACCAAGATTATATTCTTCATAGGTTGGAGGTCAGTCCTGGAGTGTGTAGCCTTGACATATACACCGCTAGACTAATCATGTGCCATGTGAAATCAGATCTAAGTTCAGTGGTAACCAATAATTTTCAGGATCTTCCTCCATGTTTGTCCTCCAACTATGAATTACTGAAGATGAGAGCTGACACATCTACACTGGCAGCAGAATGAGACTGTTCATTCATCCACCTGCTAACCAAGCAGTCAGAACTGCCATATGCAGTGAATGCATCTCTCAGTGGACAGCATAAACTCACATAACAGTACTGACCAAATCTATCAGTTTCCTTAGCTGCAATCATCCATTTATATAGAGCATTAAACACATCTCTAGTACTACTTTTAATAAGCTTGATTAACCCACAGACCAATGGGACTGTTAGTAAGATTTTTTCATGTTCATGTCACATTAAGTTGTCATTGGCACCTTGCCATCTTGACAGATGATAGTTTGGTATATTTTGCTTCAAAACGGCATAATAACCACAACCCGTGGCTGTTGCGAATGTGACTGATCAGACCAATTCACACTGTACATGTTAGTCAACAATGGATGCATGTGAACACATAGTCATTTTCACCATCACACACCATTTTATGTCAAATTCGCTCAATGTGTGACCTATCTGCAATCATTTTCTCCTTTGTTTTTATTCCATTTATGATATTTGCCCTTCATGCAACACATTCGGCGGCAACTTGCTCCCAGTGTGCATTATCATTGCCTGTATCAATCACGTCCTGCTTACACACATCTTTATATTGTAGTAGAGGCTGACCCTGAGATCTCTTACCCATCTGTAATTCACCAAAAAGATGTCCTTTGGTATTCTACCATCATCCATCCTCCTAACGTGTCCTATCCGTCTGAGTCTATGAAGATTGAGCATGGAATACACCATCACACAACCTGATCTTTCCAATACTTCAGTATTTTTGATTTTGTCTTGCCACTTATTAACAAGTATTCTTCGCAGACACCACATATGAAAGCTGTTTAAATGTTTCTCTTGGTGTGAGTAAGTTCTCCAGGTTTCACTGCCATAAAGAAGAGTACTAAGGACACAGGCTTGATAGACAAGGACTTTTGTTTTGGCAGTAAGCTTCCTGTTCTCCCAGACTCTTTTTCTTAACCTGTTCATTGTTGTTGCTGCCTTACTAATCCTGATGTTGATTTCTTGATCTAGGGATAATTTGTTGTTTAACTCTGATCCTAAATATGTGAAATGTCTCCTATCTCCAGTTCAGTGTCGTCAATAAAGATTGATGGTATCCCATGTACACCTTGTGACATAATCTGTCTTCTTCTTGCTAATTGTTAAACCAAATTCAGAACAAGCATTGGAGAATGCAGATAGTTGACGTAATTCTTCCTCAAAAGTGGGTTGTAATTGCAGCATCATCTGCAAACAGCAACTCTCAAATCAGCACCCTCCTAATTTTGGTCTTGGCCTTCAATCTCTAAACATTGTAGTGTCCACCATCTGAGCGTGAGTGGATGTATATACCACCATCCTGATCACGAAAGGCATATTTCAGTAGAAGTGAAAAGTATATTCCAAAGAGGATGGGAGCTACACTAAGTTGTACCACGCGTTTATCACTGTAAGTTGTACCACAATTGTTTGTCACCTTGTACAACAAATATTTGTTTCAGACAATAAGGCAATGTTCCCTTTAATAACATGCCAATTTTGTGCATTCTCATAAATTGCTTACACAACTAAAATGGCAAACTAGACAGCAATAATTTTAACATAGACTACCAGTGTGTATGTTATTTTACGTAAGCACTTTACATAAGTAGATAGAAAGGATGGAAAGGATACAAAACAAAGCTATGCGCATTATTCTTGGATGTACATGAGATACAGCAAGCAGGGTGATGCGCTACCTTCTTGATTTTCCAACCATTGAAGACACTACAAATTTGCAGAGCACGTGACTACCTCAGAATTAACGCAAGCACACAGCATCCACTGCATAGTGAAATTAGGAAGGTGAAGGGCAACAGGTTAAAAAGAGGAAGGTCATGGATGGGTCAAGCTGAAGACATTCTTCAACAGGTGTGTTCACTGGAGGATTTAGGACTTGGCGAGGAGTGGGTACAAGTGCCAATAGATTTCTGTATGTCCTTTTCAGTTTGCATCCAACTAGACAGAAAATGCAGACAAGAAAATCCGGTTGCTGTGGAGGCGGAAGTACAAGCGTTGATTTTCGAGAATTCGTTAGACGGTGATGCTGTCATTTACACAGACGGGTCGGTCGTCCAACAGGTGAGAAGCTCAAGGACCTTTACGGCTCAGGCCGGAGGGAGAATTGTGAAGGAGTACTCTGGTGCTTTTGTTGAGACCACAAGTAGCCTGACTATGGAAGTCATGGCAGTAAGTAAAGCAATAACATGGCTCGAGACACAGACATTCAATAGGGCATGTTTTCTTAGCGACTCAATGAGCATGCTCAAGAGGATAGAGATGGGGTGGATCCGAAGAGAGTGGTTGCTGTCTCTGGAGCGGTCTCGGCTGACAAAGATTAGTTTCATCTTCATGCCAGGGCATGCGGGAGTACAAGGAAATGAGCGGGCTGACAAGCTTGCAGGTAAGGCTAAGGTGGAGGGCGGACGCGCCATGGATCAGGCTGACATCCTGAATGCTCTACGAGAAGTAAGACTTGTGCGAGAACCAAGTGATGACTGCAAATCTACAACCATGGTCAAACTGCGAGAACAGGGGTGTCCAAACAAGAACACTACACAGGAAGCCAAAGAAGATTGATAAACCAACACAGAACTGGTGTCGTTAGCCGCTATACTCTGCGTGATTTGTTGAGGAGGGGATCCGAGCACTTATGGACTGAATGGTTCGATGTGCAGTGAGGATGATCTGTCGACTAATTATGTTATTTTACACCAATATTCAGTAAACCGTTTATTTGTTAGATTCAGCTTGAATCATCTGTTTATCTGTTACAATTATCTACATTTATCTGTTAGCACAGTTACATGCAATAGTTCCTCATCTGTGACACAACAGTTTCAGTAACATTTTATCAATTATCCTCTACTATCAAATTTAAGTGTAGTATGTTACTTGTATATCTTACTATTAACTATTACTATGTTTTGTTTCAGAAATACATCTATCTTCAGAAAGTTATCCTTCCATCTTCATACAAGAGCATTCACAAATGGAAATGTATGGCAACATGGAACTTGTGAAACAAGAACTATCAGATGTACCTTGTGAGGAAAAACACCTGAGCGTCAGTCATGTGGTTGACATGACAGGTTGTGACATCATTCAAGGAATGGCAGGAGGTAGTAACACAGAATTAAGATTGACTGAGAATAGTTATACGGCAAAACTAGATCACAACAATTGTTGTCTGTCAGTGAATGTGTCTTCTACATCATATATATCTAATGTTTGTGATTCAAGTGTTAATGTAAATAGACACAAAAGAACAAATATATCACTGAAGCCTCACAAATGTGATGACTGTGGTGCTTCTTTCACTAGCTTTAGCAATCTGAAGTGCCACATGAGAAGACATACAGGAGAGAAACCTTACAAGTGTGATGATTGTGGTGCATCTTTTAGTCGAGCTGGCAATCTGAGTAGCCATATGAGAACACATACAGGAGACAAACCTTACAAGTGTGATGATTGTGGTGCATCTTTTAGTCGAGCTGGCCATCTGAGTAGCCATAAGAGAATACATACAGGAGAGAAACCTTACAAGTGTGATAATTGTAGTGCATCATTTAGTCAATCTGGCAATCTGAAGTGCCACAAGAGAAGACATACAGGAGAGAAACCTTACAAGTGTGATGATTGTGGTGCATCTTTTATTGAACCTTGACATCTAAGAAGCCATAAGAGAACACATACAGGAGATAAAGCTTACAAGTGTGATCATTGTGGTGCATCTTATAGTCATGCTGGCAGTTTGAAGAGCCATAAGAGAACACATACAGGAGAGAGACCATACAAGTGCGATGATTGTGGTGCATCTTTTAGTGAAGCTGGTGGTTTGAAGAGCCATAAGAGAACACACACAGGAGAGAAAACATACACGTGTGATCATTGTGATGCATCTTTTAGTCATGCTGGCAGTTTGAAGAGCCATAAGACAACACATCCAGTAGAGAAACCTTTAACATGTGGTGACTGGTGCAGTTTTAACTTAAAATCGCTATTTGAAGAGCCATAAGAGAATACATACAGGAGAGAAACCTTACAAGTGAAGATTGCAGTGCATCTTTTATTAAGGTTGGCAGTCTGCAGAGCTATAAGAGAATACATTGAAGTGCCACAAGAAAACTCATACAGGAGAGAAACAATTTATTATATGTTGTGATTACGGAGCATCTTGTTCTTGAGTGCACCATCTTAATTGTCAGTTACAGAAGACATTAATAGTGGTATGTTTTTTGCACATATTTTGTTGAAATGTTAGGTAGCTGATTTACCACAAGTGAATGCACACAGGAGAGAAATCTTACACCTGTGTGTTTCTAGTTCATCTCTTACTCATTTGAGGTATCTGAATTGCTAGAAAAGAAAACATTCAAAAGAGAAAACTCATATAAGTGTGATAATTCTAAAGTATCTTTAAATCAAATAGGTATTGTGTCAATCCTAACATCCTAATTATCACTTGAGAGCAGGTCAGCATGGTTGAATGGGCAAGATCGCGCGTTCTTATACATCTGGCATGCTAAAGCTGAGGTCAGGAGTTCAACATTTACACTGGACAGTTGAACAAAGATATTGACCTGTCGTCCGTGACTTGGGGACGTAAATTATAAGCACTTCTGATGTCGAAGTGGGTTCACCTGATGGTGAGGGACACTATTAATAGGTAAAAGCTAATCCACATGCAAAATTTAGTCCATCACAACTATAAATAGTGTGTATGGACTACGCTTGAGTTCAAAGCGAGCGAACAAAACAAAAAATCACATGAGAAAACCTATTTCACAAGTGTGATGTCTGTGGCACCATTTTTGTTGTTGGTCAAACTAGGCAGATGATATACCAAGAGAAATTGCAAAGGACAGACAGATTACTAGTATGATGTTCATTTTCCATGTAGTATTCTCACAACAAATTTGATCTTCCATAAGAGAACATGTTCTGGAAAAAAAATATTTCAGGTGTAATGATTCCTTTACTGCAGCTGGTAAAAACAATCACCACAAGAGAATACATGCAGGTGTGCAAACATACACACATAATGGTTGTGTGCATCTTTAACTAACTATTACTGAATCTTACCATTTTAGCACCACTAGTGATCGCATACAGAAGCAAAATCTTTCAAATGTGACAATTATGGTGCATATTTATCTCAGGGAGATTTTTTTATTTTATTTGAAACTAGATGACCCGGCCTGGCTTCGCCCAGGCCCTGGCGGGGATCTATCTATCTATCTGTCTATCTATGTATCTATGTATGTATGTATCTATCTATCTATCTATCTATCTATCTATCTGGCAGCCTGCCCGTCCATCCATCTCTCCCTCCGTCTATCCCACCCTCTCTATCTATCAGGTCAGATCTATCTATCTATCTACCTACCTATCTATCTATCTATCTCTTCGGCCCTTTCCTGTTCCCGAAGTGGGTTTGAAAACAAAAACTTTGAAGATGCAAAGTTCTTACTCGGCCCGGCTTTGCCCAGCCCCTGGCAGGGATCTGTCTGTCTGTCTGTCTGCCTGCCTGTGGCCCTTTCCCGTTCCCGAAATAGGTTCGAACCATTATTTTTACGAAAACTTTTAAGATGCAAAGAGACATGACACGATACCATATATGACTGCCCTTTCCCATTCCCATTGCGGAAAATAAATGGGTTCGAAAATTTTCATGTATTTAAAATAGATGCATTATTTTTATGAAAACTTTGAAAATGCCTTAAAGATTTTATCATTATATATTATAACGCATATGCCTGTAGATAACTGTAGATAAACATTTTATAAAGCTTTGAGAAAAATGCAACAATTATTTAAATTACATATATAGCAATGCTACTAAAAGTTATGTCCCTTGATGTAACTTTTCTTAAGTTAAGTCCCCTTGCTATATATAAATTATACTGTAATTAAAAAATTTTATTACGTAAATAACTGTTTGTAAACTAACAAACTATGCCATTTGGCATCACAGGGAATGAGAAGAACATGTGTAGAAAATTTCATCTCAATCGGATGGACCATTCGCGAATGCATAAAGAACATACTTACAGACATACATTATATTTTATAAATATAGATAAGATTCGTGAGAGACATCTTATAAATGTGATGCTTGTGGTTATCTTATATTCAGGCTTAGAGGAGGATGTATTATATACATGGATGGATAAGAGAGAAACTTTACAGAAGATATCATTATGGCTTGTCATTTATTAGTGTTATCCAGCGCATTTGATGCCAGGGCTCATGACCTGGGAAAGTGAGTGAAAGATTGGTTACCCATTCCTCTGTGCATTCAGTCCTATACATTGTGATGGCTCTATCACATCACAGACCCATGGCAGGACACAGCTTGGGGACAAGATTTACTAGTGCTGGCCATGTGACCTGCCAGCTCCACATGAAAACATACTATACTTTCCTTGTGTTCTACAACATAAAAACACATACTATACTTTTCTTGCTGTGTTCTACAACATGAAAACACATACTTTTCTTGCTGTGTTTTACAACATGAAAACACATGCTATACTGTCCTTGCTGTGTTCTACAACATGAAAGCACATACTATACTTTCCTTGCTGTGTTCTACAACATGAAAACACATGCTATACTTTCCTTGCTGTGTTCTACAACATGAAAACACATACTATACTTTTCTTGCTGTGTTCTACAACATGAAAACACATACTATGCTTTCCTTGCTGTGTTCTACAACATGAAAACATATGCTATACTTTCCTTGCTGTGTTCTAAAATATGAAAACACATACTATACTTTTCTTGCTGTGTTCTACAACATGAAAACACATGCTATACTTTTCTTGCTGTGTTCTACAACATGAAAACACATGCTATACTGTCCTTGCTGTGTTCTACAACATGAAAACACATGCTATACTGTCCTTGCTGTGTTCTACAACATGAAAACACAGACTATACTTTCCTTGCTGTGATCTGCAACATGAAAACACAGACTATACTTTCCTTTCTGTGTTCTGCAACATGAAAACAGACTATACTTTCCTTGCTGTGTTCTGCAACATGAAAACAGACTATACTTTCCTTGCTGTGTTCTGCAACATGAAAACATAGACTATACTTTCCTTGCTGTGTTCTGCAACATGAAAACACATGCTATTCATTCCTTGCTGTGTTCTACAACATGAAAACACATACTATACTTTCCTTGCTGTATTCTACACCATGAAAACACAGACTATACTTTCCTTGCTGTGTTCTACAACATGAAATCACATGCTATACTTTTCTTGCTGTGTTCTACAACATGAAAACACATACTATGCTTTCCTTGCTGTGTTCTACAACATGAAAACATATGCTATACTTTCCTTGCTGTGTTCTAAAATATGAAAACACATACTATACTTTTCTTGCTGTGTTCTACAACATGAAAACACAGACTATACTTTCCTTGCTGTGTTCTGCAACATGAAAACACATACTATACTTTCCTTGCTGTGTTCTACAACATGAAAACAGACTATACTTTCCTTGCTGTGTTCTGCAACATGAAAACACAGACTATACTTTCCTTGCTGTGTTCTGCAACATGAAAACACATGCTATTCATTCCTTGCTGTGTTCTACAACATGAAAACACATACTATACTTTCCTTGCTGTATTCTACACCATGAAAACACATACTATACTTTCCTTGCTGTGTTCTACAATATGAAAACACATGCTATGCTTTCCTTGCTGTGTTCTACAACATGAAAACACACACTATACCTTCCTTGATGGGTTCTACAACATGGAAATTTACATGTGAGGGCAGGAAATGTTCTTCGAATAAAGCATCATTTTACAAACAGTAGTAGCCATTTTTTGAAGTTACTCTGTTTTTTGTTTATTCGTCACCCATAGAAATAAAAATAAGAGTACTGCCAGGATGCATAATGTCCCCAAACCTCTTTAATTTATACACAGAAAGAATGTGGTGGAGGATACGATCAAACAGTGCCAGCGGAGCAGTCAGACTTGTGCAGAGTTATAATCACATTGAGCCGGGAGTGCAGAGAGTGGCCAGCAGGGGCCACAGAAGTGGAAATCCAGCAGCTAATTCAGGATAATGCTCGCCCGTGTGATGTGATTATCTACACAGATGATTCGGTGTTGAGAGGTAGGAGAAGTGCCTGGGGGTTCTTGGCAAAGGCTAATGGTCGATGTTTGGTGCAGGAGAGCTTGGCATATGACACCACAACATCCAGCTTAAGAATGGAGGTGGAGGCAGTCAGTGCAGCTTTCCGCTGGATGGAGAATACGATACACACACACATCGTGATTGTTACTGACTCAGAAAGCATGCTGAGTAGGGTGAGGACAGGCAAGCTTCATGCAGAGTGGCTTGCTTCGCTTCAGAGGTTATGGGTAGCAAGCATCGCCTGGATCTTTTCTCCGGGGCATGCCAGTGTGCTGGGGAATGAACAGGCGGACAGATTCGCTGGCTCTGCTAAACTTTGTGGAGTATTGATGCATGATAAGGCAGATGTGGTTGCGGCATTGTGGGAGCACGTATACACCTCGGAGGAGCAAATGGATCGCCATGGTCTGGCAAGAATGCGACAGCGAGGAGTGATGACGGGATCTGGCCGATGCTTGACGCTCAGAGGAAAGGCGAGACGGACATATAATCAGATTGCTACTGGTACTATTGGTGTTGGAATTCTTCGCTGGCTGCTGAGGATGGAAACGGAGTGCTTATGTGAATGCCCCAAATGCTGTGATGTTGGTTCCTAAATCAATCAATCAATCAATGATGTGCCATCTAATACTGGCAGCAAAATGATCATTCATCCACCTGCTAACCATGCAGTCAGAACTGCTGTATGCGGTGAATGCATCTCTTAGTGGACGAACAGCATAAACTCACATAACAGATCTGACCAAATCTATTAGTTTCATTACCTGTTGTCTTCCATTTATATAGAGCATTAAACACATCTCTAGTAATACTTTTAATAAGCTTGATTAACACACAGACCAATGGGACTGTTAGCAAGATTTTTTCATGTTCATGTCACATTAAGTTTTTCATTAGCACCTTGCCGTCTTGACAGACAATAGTTTGGTACATTGTGCTTTAAAAAGGCATAAGAACTACAACCTGTGGTGGTTGTCAATGTGACTGACCAGACCAATCTGCTCTTAAATGCTTGTCCACAATGGATGCATGTGAACACATAGTCATTTTCACCATCAGGCACCATCTTACATCTCATTAGCTCAGTGTAAGACCTATCTGCAATCATTCAGTGGCGACTTGTGCATTATCAGTGCCTGTATCAATCATGTCCCACTTATACACATCTTTGTATCGTAGTAGAGGCAGACCCTGAGATCTCTTACCCATCTGTAATTCACCAAAAGAGATGTCCATTGGTATTCTACCATCATCCATCCTCCTATCCTATCCATCTTAGTCGACAAAGACTGAGCATGGAATACTCCGTCACACAACCTGATCTTTCCAATACTTCAGTGTTTGTGATTTTATTTTGCCAATTGATACTAAGTATTCTTCGCAAACACTGCATATGAAAGCTGTTTAAACATTTTTCTTGGTGTGAGTAAGTCGACAAGGCTTCACTGCTATAAAAAAGAGTACAAAGGACACAGGCCTGATAGACCAGGACTTTTGTTTTGGCAGTAAGTTTCCTGTTCTCACAGACTCATTTTGTTAACCTATTTATTGTTGTGACTGCCTTACTAATCATGATGTCGATTGATTGATTCCTGATTTAGTGATAATTTGCTATTTACCTCTGATCCTAATTTTGTGAAATGGTCTCTTATTTTCAGTTCGAGGTCGTCAATAAAGATTGATGGCACCCCATCCGTCTTCTTTTTGCTAATTGTTAAACCAAATTCAGAACAAGCATTGGAGAATGCAGATAGGAGACGTAATTCTTGCTCAGAGTAGGTCGTAATTGCAGCATTATCTGCAAACAGCAACTCTCAGATCAGCACCCTCCTAATTTTAGTCTTGGCCTTCAATCTCTGAGCATTGTAGAGACCGCCATCTGAGCATGAGTGAATGTATATACCACCGTCCTGATCACAAAAGGCATGTTTCAGTAGAATTGAAAAGTATATCCCAAAGTGGGTGGAAGCTACATTAAGTTTTACCACGCATTTATCACTTTAACCCTTTACAGGGCAGACGCTTGTCCGTTTTGTAGCCCTAAACGGGCAAGATCTTTTCAGGTTCTGTAAAAATTTCGGGTCGCGTTAGCAAAAACATCACAAACAAGGTGTTAGTCAACCGATTTTAGTTAAATAAACAACACAATGAAGGGAAAAGCATGCAGAATATGTTACTCACGTGATTGTTGCCGGTAATCCATATATGAAAATAAATATTTACGAAATACGGCATGTTGTTTGTGATTTTCCGTCATCTATACGGCAATTTACAAACACATTTTCAGAATCATAATCACTTACTTTAAAGTCCGACTCACGACTGCTAATGCAAAGTAACACTTTGCACTGATATCTAGCTCCGATTAATAATCAACTTCGTGCCCTTTAATGTCATTTAAATTGAACAGAGCGAAATCTCGGCTATCACTTGAAGAATCGCCGAAATCCATTTTGAAAAACAGCGTAAAACTCCCAAAAACTATCAAAACAAGTCCGTAAAAGTCTGTTCAAAGTCATTGTAGCGCGTTTACAAATGGCGGCCACGTTGTCAAGCTATGGGCGAAAGTGAAAGTAGCCGACGGAAGTGTCGGAAAGCCGAGAGATCGCGTTTTTACAATGCATAATAGTATCGGCCGGAATATTTACGAAATACGGCATGTTGTTTGTGATTTTCCGTCATCTATACGGCAATTTACAAACACATTTTCAGAATCATAATCACTTACTTTAAAGTCCGACTCACGACTGCTAATGCAAAGTAACACTTTGCACTGATATCTAGCTCCGATTAATAATCAACTTCGTGCCCTTTAATGTCATTTAAATTGAACAGAGCGAAATCTCGGCTATCACTTGAAGAATCGCCGAAATCCATTTTGAAAAACAGCGTAAAACTCCCAAAAACTATCAAAACAAGTCCGTAAAAGTCTGTTCAAAGTCATTGTAGCGCGTTTACAAATGGCGGCCACGTTGTCAAGCTATGGGCGAAAGTGAAAGTAGCCGACGGAAGTGTCGGAAAGCCGAGAGATCGCGTTTTTACAATGCATAATAGTATCGGCCGGAATTGGCCGTTACGCTCGTATTTAGAGACCGGCCGGTAAAGGACGCTACGCCTTGTAAAGGGTTAAGTTGCACCACAATTATTTGTCACTTTGTACCACAAATATTTGTTTCAACAAGAAGGCATTGTTCACATTAATAACATGCCAATGTTGTGTATTCTCATAAATTGCTTACACAACTAAAATAGCAAAATAGACAGCAATAATTTTAACATAGACAACAAGTGTGTATGTTATTTAACACCAATATTCAGTAACTGTTTATTTGTTAGATTCAGCTTGCATCAGCTGTTTTATCTGTTACACTTAATCTACATTTATCTGTTAGCACAGTTACATGCAATAGTTCCTCATCTGTAACACAACAGTTTCAATATCAGTTCATCAATTATAATGTACTATCACATCTAATGTCTAGTGTTACCTGTATATCTTGCTATTAACTAAGTATTTACCATGGTGTGTTTCAGAAATATATCCATCTTTAGAAAGTTATCCTTCCATCTTCATACAAGAGCATTCACAAATGGAAATGTATGGCAACATGGAACTTGTGAAACAAGAACTATCAGATGTACCTTGTGAGGAAAAACACCAGAGAGTCAGTCTTGTGGTAGACATGACAGATTGTGACATCGTTCAAGAAATGGCAGGAGGCAGTAAAACAGAATTAAGATTGACTGAGAATAGTTATAAGGCAAAACTAGACCACAGCAATTGTTGTCTGTCAGTGAATGTGTCTTCTACACCATACATATTTAATGTTTGTGATTTAGGTGTCAGTGTAAATAGACACAAGAGAACAAATATAGCACTGAAGTCTCACAAATGTGATGACTGTGGTGCTTCTTGCACTAGATTTAGCAATCTGGAGAGCCACATGAGAAGACATACAGGAGAGAAACCTTACATGTGTGATCATTGTGGTGCACCGTTTAGTCATGCTAGCAGTCTGAGTAGTCATAAGAGAACACATACAGGAGAGAAACCACACAAGTGTGATGATTGTGGTTCATCTTTTAGTGTAGCTAAGAGTCTTACAAACCATAAGAGAACACATACAGGAGAGAAACCGTACAAGTGTGAACATTGTGGTGGATCTTTTAGTGAACCTGGACATCTGAGTAGGCATAAGAGAAGACATACAGGAGAGAAACCGTACAAGTGTGATCATTGTGATGCATATTTTAGTCATGCTAGCAATCTGAGTAACCATATGAGAACACATACAGGAGAGAAACCACACAAGTGTGATGATTGTGGTGCATCTTTTAGTGAAGCTAAAAGTCTGACAAACCATAAGAGAACACATACAGGAGAGAAACCGTACAAGTGTGATCATTGTGGTGGATTTTTTAGTCGAGCTGACAATCTGAGTAGCCATAAGAGAACACATACAGGAGAGAAACCTTACAAGTGTGATGATTGTGGTGCATCTTTTAGAGAAGCTAGGAGTCTGAAAAACCATATGATAACACATACAGGAGAGAAACCTTACAAGTGTGATCATTGTGGTGCATCTTTTAGTCGAGCTTACAATCTGAATCGCCATAAGAGAACACATACAGGAGTGAAACCTTAAACATGTGGTGACTGCTGCATCTTTAACTAAAGCTGGCTATCTGAAGAACCATAAGAGAATACATTGAAGTGCCACAAGAAAACTCATACAGGAGAGAAACAATTTATTATATGCGGTGATTATGGAGCATCTTTTTCTTTAGCGCACCATCTTAATTATCAGTTACAAAAGATTAATAGTGGTATGTTTTTTGCACATATTTTGTTGACATGTTGGGTAACTGATTTACCACAAGTGAATGCACACAGGAGAGAAATATTACACCTGTGTGTTTCTAGTTCATCTCTTACTCATTTGAGGTATCTGAATTGCTAGAAAAGAAAACATTCAAAAGAGAAAACTCATAAGTGTGATAATTCTAAACTATCTTCATATCAAATAGGTATTGTGTCTCAAGAGAAGACATACAGGAAAGAATCTGAATATGTGATGACGTGTGCATCTGTTACTCTAACATAACATCCTAATTATCACTTGAGAAAACATATTTTACAAGTGTGATGTCTGTGGCACCACAAAAGTGAAAGTCTCCCAGGAATGCTACCTGGTCAAAAAAGCACGCTATAGTCGGATGTGTTGGCCTACGGGTTTCGGCCTAAGCGCGCATAACAGACACACCGCAATCACATCTGAAAAAACACTCCGGGTGAACGAAAAAGAAGAAGAACTAACTATTACTGAATCCATATGAGCACCATTAGGGATCGCACACAAAAGCAAAATCTTTCAAATGATTATGGGGCATATTTATCTCAGAGAGATGTTTTTAGTTTATTTGAGATAAGATTTGTGAGAAATCTTACAAATATGATGATTGTGGTTATCTTATATTCAGGCTCAGAAGATGATGTACTATACACACACACATGGATAAGATAGAAATATTACAAATGTGATGATTATTATTTGTCATTTATTAGTGTTAGCCAGCGCATTTGCAAAGTTGCTAGCGAACTGAGCTAATTCTTCTTCATTTGTTCGCTTGAAATATGTCTATATCTGCAATGTTGTCTCTTGTATGAATTTAACTGTCTTTTTTAGTTCACACAGCGGTCCATAGAGTATCTTCCACTGTCGTCTCTCTAGGTCAGAAGGTTTGCCTAGATATGTTATATTTGGGCAGTCTTGGAGTATGTGCTCTGCTGTTTGCGACGCCAGTCCACATGTGCACATGGCTGTTTCACCACTCTTGAATTTTGTGTACATGGCGGCAGCGCTTGATCTTGAGGATGTGTACAACAGAGTTCACTATGATATTTTGATGACTGCACTGATGGAGAAGGGGCTCAATCCCTGGTTGGTGAACTGGATAGCAGCTGTCCTGCATTCTCGTCGGGTTGCTCTCCGTCTGGGTGCATGGACCTCAGAGCCACATATTTTAACCCCGGGACTGCCACGGGGATCCGCAATCTCACCGGTGCTCTTTAACGTGTATGCAAGCGAGATTACAAGTCTAGAAGCACCAGGGGTTGGAAGGATACTAACATTTGCAGATGATATTCTTGCATATAAGCAGAGGAGAGATAGGGAGAAAATAGCCCAGAAGCTACAGGTGACAGTAGACAAAGTGATTGACAGTTGCATTGAAATGAGTGCTGTCATCCACCTGGAAAAGGCAGTTGTTTTGTGGTGCTCTCTGGACAACAGGACTGTGAGAACTGATGTCCCAAACCTCACGATAGATGGTAGAAGCGTTAACAGAGAGAACAAACTGAAGTATCTGGGAATCACATTTGACAGAAGCCTGTCCTTCAAGGACCATGTGGAGTCGGTTGTGACAAGATCTCAAAAGGGACTCAAAACTATGGCTGCAATGGACACAGAGCAGAGAATGCTTTTCACACTATACCAACACTTGATTCTCTCAGTGATTAATTATGGACTAGGACTGCTCACTGTCTCAGAGAGTCAGCTGGTGACATTAGAGCGCATACAGAATGAAGCTATGCGGGTCATTCTGGGATGCACCAGAATGTCACCCAAGTCGTGTGTATGTGTTACTGTCAGAAGTCGGGGTGGGCACTGCCTAGATGAAAATATTATTCACTGGCGTGCAACCCCAAATAGTCAGAAATTGACTAGGGACAAAATCTATATGGCTGAACTACAGATTAAGCCCTGAATATCCAACATACAGCTCCAAATGGCTCGTTACTAAATTGAAATGAACTGTGCTGAATATTCGCCAAGGAATAGGAAAGAAAAGGTTAGCTAGGATAGATTTTTAAGTCTAAATTTAACAGTATTGACAACTATCCCAGTACAGGATTTTCTCCCTGACTGCTCCCTTCCTTTATGTTTAAGTGAACCCCCACCAATGTACACACACAACAAGTATGCACAATTGGAATTAAAAATATAATAACAGAACTATGAGTTACAATACTACAACATTTATTTACCAATCATAATAATATACATCTGATGGTTTTCAAGATGATGATGATGAAATCATATAACATCTTGTTAGTGGTGAGAAACATTACATAACTTCAATTGGTACTTGAACTATCTGGATCTGTGGTCCAGATCCCCTCTCTCCAGTAGAAACAAAAAGCAGCTTGCTGGTATTCTGACGCCTGTCAGTCCTGGCACCACCTAGTTGTCACTCGTCCTTGAGATCTTAAACATAGGCGCTCTTTGTGAGAGCTTGAAAGAAAGTCAAGAATGTGTTATATCTAGTTCTACATCCGTACAATCCTAATTAATACATACACACATATACAATGACCAGTCTAGTCAAGTTTATCTTCCAAATCTACTGCATTCACCATCCTCCTTCTCTCTACTGTCTTAGTCTGGGACGGGCTTTTCAATTGTCTCACACGCCTGTAATTATTACATTTCTGCCGTCCCATGTCCATGTCGCTAATACCGACATTCTGGGTCGTATAGCCGCTCTGTCCAAAGTTGGTTTAGCAGCTCACAGGGTCGGTAATGGTGTTATAATAGGACCAGGTCATCCAGGATTACAAGCCGTGACCAGTATCTGTGCCAGGTTTTCGTGAATTACCGTGAACGCACGCCCACAATACACTGAAAAGGTTTAGCACCATATACCCTATACCAACTGTGGGTAATGTCTGTACCATTACACCTCTGCTTCCAACACAATCGATGGCCAGTGTGCCAATGCGCACACAATAGCATAACACTTCATATTGGTAGGTTTGCATATGACAAATCAATATACCAAACATGAAATACACATAAAACTTTAATTAAACTATACATATTATGATACTTTAACATAATAGCATTATGCAAAGTTAGTTTGTATGCATACAAAATGAGACATACAACGTCTAATTGAAGTGACCACCCAGAACAGGCACATTGCTGATCTGCCCGGTTTAGTCACAAATTAGCCACTGCTGTGGTAAGAATTAAAAGAAATAGTCAGTTGACTATATTTTGTACAACACATGCACACACCAACAGGCAACTAGGCTAGTTTACAAAGAACTAACAAGCATCTACCACGTCACCTCAAGTATATCTAGACAAGATCTGCCTTCCATAAGTTTCTACTTCTTAGAAGAGTAACACTTAAAGCACAATGATATTGAACACAGAACTTAGAAAGAACACTCAAGTAACCTAGGACAATGATAGTTCTTGCAATAACCTAGATCAGATACAGACTGAAAATCAGTACATACATCTAAAAGACTTGACTAGTTACTAAGAAATAACTTTCCTAGTGAAATCTAGCAGACACAAGACTACAGAACATTGAGTACCTGTTTCACTGGATTTCGTATCTAACACGACCAGGACTAACAGCCTAATATATATATACTGAGTCAGGTAGACTGATTATCTCCCAGAAATTCCTGTCATAAATTCTTCTTACCTCCCCCTGGCGTTAATTGCAATTCTCACTTCAAAACTGGCCGGTTTTACAAGGTCTGTTTTCACACTCTACTGAGTCTGCCCATCTGAGTTGACTTGGCTTGTTTACTGCCCTAGGGCTATTATCTCCACCTGGGTCAATATGTTGTTCACGCCTGGGTGGTTTTATTTCATTATCTATGACATTCTCCACCTGTCTACAGGTAATTGCCTTTATTCAACCAATGGCCCAGTTCATTGTTGATTCAGCCATGGCTACTTTAGCGAGAAGGTGCCAATGTCTGTGTGGTGTCATAGCCCACCTGGGTCAGCCGTTTTACAAGGTGTAGACTAATTATCTAGTTGCCATTTTACTTGCCATCTGCAAGCTTACGTCATTGCTAGAGGCCTTTTGTGAATAATCTTACCTCACGACTAGATAGCCATGGAGCAGCGTGATTAATTCATTCTTTCTCAATTTGGAGACCGAGAAAATATTCTGGGATGTTAAGGCTTCATTTCACGACAGTTACATCCTTGGTTTGCCGACTGTTGCTGGTAGGCTCAAGGTGATGCAGGCGAAGGCAAACCTCAGAGTAGTTGCTGACACAGATCACCCGTTGCATGAGGCGCTGGACGTAGTTAAGGGTCAAAGACTGATAAGAGGGAAATCATGGATGACTCAGGTAGAGGATACAATCAGACAGGTGTGCCCCTTAGAGAACATTAGGCGAGGAGAGGTTTGAGTTCCCTTGAAGCAAGATGGCGGGACATTTCTTCGTCCCCTAAAATGGAACGTGTTTTTTCCGAAATGTTTATGGATTAAGTGTGTTTTTCGAGGTGAAATGGAGTTCTGGCGATGCAACGGAGTTCGTGAAAGGCATAACATCTACTGTGGGGACTTCAATGCCAGAGGCAGTCAATGGGGGAATTGCATCACCAATAGACAGGGGGAAGATCTGGAGGATGCCCTGGCATCTGCTGCCCTAGTCTGTCTGAATGATGGGAAGGTCACTAGAATGGCCACTCGACCAGGCGACTCTGACAGCATCATTGACTTGGCTCTGGTGTCGCCCACCATCGCACCAAGGTGCCAGTGGGACACACTGGGATACCACGATAGTGACCACTACCCTTGTGTCATCCTGATCGAGAAAGACAGGGCCATGAATCAAAGAAACAAGACAAATGCCTTCCCGTACAACACCACTGGTCAAGACGCCATAAGCAAGATCAGAAGAAGAAAACTAACTTCCTCCCGCATAAGACAAGAAAGATGGTTGCAGCCACCATGGTGGAACGGAGAGGTTGAGACGGCATGGTTGGGAAAGAGGCAGGCTGTCAAAGACTGGCAAAAAGCCAGAAAGGCTAACATGCCACAGGTTGAGTTGGCGAACCTGAAGACTGAGGTCCATAGGACGACGACTTTATTCAAATCCTGCACCAAACAGGCCAAGACCGAGAAATGGGACGAGTTCTGCAGGAAGGTGTGCTCCGAGCGATCTCTAACGACATTCTGGCGTCTCCATAAGAGTATGAACGGTGCTGCACAACGTAGGGGTATTCCAGACTTTCAAGGCACAGACCTCACATGGAAAAAGTCGGATGCGGATAAAGGTAAAGCCCTTCTTGCATGCTACACAGAGCAGACTGACCAGAAAGACGAGCCCGCCAGACAGAGGACCACAACAACACTCTCTCAGTTGTGCGAGGGGGTCGGGACAGACGAAGAATGGATAATCACAGCTGAGATAATGCGTGCGTTGCTCAATAAATCACATAACACCGCCCCAGGCCCAGACGGCATCCGATATGGTGACCTACTGGTGATATCAGATGATGACATGGAAGAACTGGCCAGAGAATTCAACACCAGTATCCAGAGGAGTCAGATCAAAGAAGAAAGGCTACACAGCTACTTGCTGCCGCTGCCAAAACCGAATAAAGACCATTCCAAGATAAGCGGCTACATAATCATTACGATGCAGAACACTGCTGGCAAGTTACTGGAGAAAATTGTAGCACAAGACTTGCTTGTCACTTGGAACAACTCAGCTGCTTCCCGCCCACACTTGGAGGATACAGACGTAACAAAGAGTCATGGCTGAATGCGGCGGTCTTTTCTCAACATGTTTGCGAGGATTTCAGGTCAGAGAAGAGACATGTGCGGCCGCCATAGACTTAGAGGACGCATATAATAGAGTATCTTTCGAGCACTTGATGCAAACCCTCCTCAGACTGAAAGTGCACCCTCATCTTGTACGATGGATAGCTGCAGTTCTGCTCCAAAGGAAAGTGGTGCTAAGATGCGGGAGTTGGTCTTCTGAGCCGATAACGATATGTCCAGGATTGCCGCAGAGTTCGCCACTGTCACCAGTACTATTCAACGTGTAAACGGTGCTGATCACTGAACAACAGTTTGACGGGAGGAGTAGGACTCTGTCATTTGCTGACGACATTCTCGTGTATTGACAGGGTCGAGATAGACAGGCGGTTGCCAATTATATGCAGGGGACGACATTCTCGTGTATTGACAGGGTCGAGATAGACAGGCGGTTGCCAATTATATGCAGGGCGAACTAGATTGAATTTCCTCATGGTGTGCTGATGCCGGTGCGCTTGTCAACCCTGCAAAGGCATCGGTTACATGGTTCTCCCTAAACAAACATATTGTGAACACAGACCTGCTGGCAGTAAGAATGGATGGGAGCATTTTGAAGAGAACCCAGTCAATGACATATCTTGGCGTGAGGCTTGATCGTAGCCTGTCCTTCAGAGATCATGTCGATTATGTCATAACGAAAGCTCGAAAAGGTTTGTCAGCAATGAGAGTCATGGCGACTGCCAATATCGAGCAAAGACTGCTAATACTTCTGTTCCAAGGACTGGTGCTTTCACGCATCGAGTATTCCCTGGCCATCCTCACTGTCAGCCCTACACAGATTGGAAGACTTGAAAGGGTACAAAACGAAGCCATGCGCATCATTTTGGGCTGCACGAGAGACGCCAGTTGTGTAGCAATGAGATACCTCCTTGACTTCCCGACAATGGAACACATGATCAAGATCTGGAGAGCTCGTGTATACTTAAAAATAAGTGCAGATGAGCAACACCCTCTGCATGATGCTATATTCAGAGAAAAGGGTAAAAGGCTAAAGAGGGGCAAATCATGGATGGGTCGGGCGGAAGATGTCAAACAGGTCTGCAGTCTTACCAGTATTAACCCCGGCAAGGAATGGATGCCGGTGCCTCCAGCTTTTAAGTGAACTTTCTCCTGCATTATCACACTCGACAGACGGTGCAGAGAGCAGAACCCTGCCGCTGTCAATGCAGAGGTTAACGCGCTCATCTATGAACACCAAGATAGCCCTGAAGTGCTCATCTATACAGATGGATCTGTTGTAAAGCAGCAGAGAAGTGCGTGGGCATTTACAGCCCGTTCAGCAGGCCGAACCGTTCAAGAATCTAGTGGTGCCCACTCTATGACCACGAGCAGCATGACGATGGAGGTGATGGCAGTTACACAGGCTTTCATATGGCTGGAATCACAGCATTATATCGACGTGTGTGTACTAAGTGATTCAATGAGCATGATTCAGAAGGTCGAAGCTGGATCTGTATGTAGACAGTGGACTGAGTCGCTGCGGAAGTCTGTTGTCCGTAAAGTCACCTTCATCTTCGTCCCGGGACATGCGGGAGTCGAGGGAAATGAACGAGCTGACAAACTGGCTGGCTCTGCACCCGCTGTAGATGGCCAGCCCATGGATTGTGCCGATGTTATTAACGTCCTCAAAGATATGGCGAGAACAGAGGACTTTGACGTCGGTGAATCCACATCGCTGTCCAGGATGAAAGACTTGGGAGTAAGAATCGGCATGGCCAGACGCGAGAGGTACATCGGGAAATCAAGGTACCTCGTCAACCAAGACAGAACTGGCACTATTAGCCACCGGACGCTGATGCATATGCTGGGGGAGGATCTGAGCACCTATGGACATGTCTGGAGTGCAATGAAGATACCCCAGCTGATAACTGAACTGATAGGTGTGGGTCAGAGTGTCAGCGGAGCAGTCAGACTTGTGCAAAGTTATAAGCACATTGAGCCGGGAGTGCAGAGAGTGGCCAGCAGGGGCCACGGAAGTGGAAATCCAGCAACTAATTCAGGATAATGCTCGCACGGGTGATGTGATTATATACACAGATGGTTAGGTGTTGAGAGGCAGGAGAAGTGCCTGGGGGTTCTTAGCAAAAGCTAATGGTCGCTGTTTGGTGCAGGATAGCCTGGCATATGATACCACAACATCTAGCTTAAGAATGAAGGTGGAGGCGGTCAGTGCAGTTTTCTTCTAGATGAAGAATACAATACACACACAAACATCATGATTGTAACTGACTCAGACAGTATACTGAGTAGGGTGAGGACAGGCAAGCTTTGTGCAGAGAGGCTTGCTTCGCTTCGGAAGTCAACGGTGACAAGCATCTTCTGGATCTTTTCTCCGGGGTATGCTGGTGTGCTGGGGAATGAACAGGCGGACATATTGGCTGGCTCTGCAAAACTTGGTGGAGTATTGATGCATGATAAGGAAGACGTGGTTGTGGCCTTGTGGGAGCACGTGTACACCTCGGAGGAGCAAATGGATCATCATGGTCTGGCAAGAATGCGACATCGAGGGGTGATGAGGGGATCTGTCCGACAATCGACGCTCAGAGGAAAGGCGAGACGGACATATAATCAGATTGCTACTGGTACTATTAGTGTTGGAACTCTTCGCTGGCTGCTGTGGATGGGGACGGATCGCTTATGGGAATGCCCCGAATGCTGTGATGTCAGTTCCTAAATCAATCAATCATACATGTGGTTGCATAATCTATTGTGTCCTGTTCTGAGGCGCAGAATAATGACTTGTTCTGGTCTGTCCATAATGTGGTAGCCATCTTGACATTTTTACTACCTTTATTCAGTCTTCTACTTCTTGACATGAGTTGGATAAGTCCACACTACAGTTTCTTTTGGTGGACCTATGGTCGCACGCTTTTGTCCCTCTCAATATTCGCACATATCTGTACGTCTGTTGTCATTACATGTGAGCTTATCTCTTCCATGATTCATTTAGACTCGTGATAAGTTTTCATCAATAACCAACATCACACAAAAAAATATAATATATTATGCGGACACGGTAACCCGTCTACACCTAGACACTGTGTAGTCACAGCGTCCTTTTCAAGTTCAGAGGTCTGAGATCTAGTCTGACGTAGGATCCAATGTTTTATCAAACATCCCTAGCAGCTCCTCAATCATGTAATTTACATGAGCTTTTTACCCTTCTCCAAGCCCTCACGCCCTGGGTAAGGCATCTGTGTGTGCTTATGGACTATGGCTTACACTGTCCATTCTTGTATCTATGGATCGCTCTTGTTTTGACTTGGACGTAGATGAGTTATGTTTGACCTTGATCTGCTTTGATGCATGTAGTGTATTTATCTTCTCTATAATTTACCCAGGTATTTCTATTTTGGGGTGTGTTGGCCTGATCTTTCTTTGTCTGGATGCTATCATTGCACATGGATGTTATGGCAATGCTGGTTTTCTGTTTCTTCTATACCACTTCTTTATACACCTTATTCGCTTGTCATTTTCAATTATGCATTTACCAATGAGACTCATTTACCTCACTGTATCATCATATCAATATAATGCATAAGTGTTCTATAACATCCATAAATACTAATAATATATTCTATATCATGTATACATGTTTCATCATATTCAATGAATGAAAATATATTCCATCCTATGTATACATGTTTTTATATATGCAACTAATGTTAAACAATATTTTGAATTCAATGTATACATGTTCTTATAATTTATCATCACTGTACATTGAAGCAATAGAGTAATATAACACACATATAAAACGTGTTCGTTGTTATATTCATGTTCTATTTGAAATATTCTGGTTTAGAACATTTCTGCAGATTTGTACTTGTTTGGTTTCTCTCAAATTTACATTTTCACTTGTTGTTGTTTCTATGTTCTGTTGAACTGTGACCATCCTTTGCTTTACCACTTACCTCAATTTGCACCTTTTGTTTTAATTGTGACCACATGTTTCGTACTTTGGAGTTGTAATTTTTATATTTCATACATATAGTTATTCTGTTGTAGAGAATTCAAGTTGTAGATTCATAGGTGTTTCTCGTACTATATGTAGTGGATCTACCCATAAGATCATAAGATTTATAACAATCTATGTAATCATTCATTAATTGTCATGATGATGAATGAAATGATAACGACAACATCAGGGGAAATAATATTTCTTTCCAAAAACTTTTGATGATGATGATAATGATAAAAATTATAGTCTTGAATTAATGTCTTTAACCTAGAATCTTTGATGAATACTTGTGAGATGTAGATCAATCTTGTATACATTCAACAGTGGCTTCCAAATAGTCTGGTGGTCTATGAACTTCCATCATGCTCATTGTGTGTTTAAGTGGCATAGGTCTTCTATCTGCAGCCGCATTCTTACTCTCCATTCGGCTTCAGATACTCTAATGTTATCTCAGAATAATAACACATTGGGATATACGTATCTATGTACATATGAATACACAACAAGTATTAACACATGATATTGTTGTAACTAATCTTAAGCTCTTTCCAGTATATACAAGTGTCCTGATTAGCAATTCAGAGTGCTGTTGATTCTTCAAGCACCCTTGCTATGAGTTAATAGTAATACATCAGTGATTTATAGATGATATGATGTAAATTTGCAATATTTTTCTCTGCTCTTTACATCGAAGGTTTACATGTTTGCATGGAATCTGACAGATATTCAAATCATAATGACATAAAAGTATTACTTTAACTCCATTTAACACATGATCATGATATCCTGTCATGATGGCATCACCTGAACAGTATGTCATATCACTCTTTAGCTCCTCTATATTAGAGCTGTAGTTATTGTTACTATTCTTGCATTTAATGTTTCTTTCCTAATATGTTCATTCACGCAACATTATCATCAACTAATTATTCATTCTGTTAAAACAATTTTATCTATACTAACTATCTATATACATATCACCAGACAAGAGCGTTTTATTTTGAAATATGTGATGTTATCTATATTTTCTGTGGTCGTAATCCTTGTCAGAAGATGTGTTACCCACCTTTTCATATTGATTTCTAGCATAACATGTGGGTTGACTGAGACTATAGTCTGCATGTTTATTAATCTTTGTTATGGTTGTACTATCTAAGTATGGTGTTAATTCTTGCTGAACAATTGCTGTACTTTCAGTAAATGATGGGCTGTGTGATTGGTACTGTTCAGTGAGAAAGTCTACCTTGGCTTTCTCATTCCCAGTTAAATTTGGTCTGAATGATAGTGCATCCCATGTGATAACTTCTTGAGTGGATTGTGTTGGTAAATTTAAATCAATATGGAATGTTTGTTGGTTCTTATCTCTGTCTTCTTCATCTGTTTGGTACATATCTGTTAATATGTCTGATATATTATCGTCTATTTCAACCTGTTGGTCTTCAGTAGAGTCGCCTCCCATGATCCTGTTCTCTTTTTCCCATTTTTCTATGTCTTGTATTGTACATTCTTTTAAATTTGGGACATTTCCTAACATTAGTTGTGCTGTAGGTTATGGTAGGACTGCTGCTGCTATCTGTCCTTGGTAGTATGGGCAGTCAATGTGTATCATCGCTGTTTTATATTCTTCTAAAGAACCAGCAAATGTTCTACAAGTTACTTTCTGGTCTGTATAGTCATCGTCGTTTATCAGTTTTTGTGTGTGTACACCAACTGATGTAGCTGCTTTGTCCCTGATCATATTACTGCTTGTCCATTCATTATTTGTTCCGACCCATCTGTGTAGACTCGGATCCAGAGGTCCTGTGGGTATTCTTCATCAAGGAAGCTGAGAGTGGCTGTTCTGCGCTGCACACTGTACTGTTCTTCCTTGTCAAATATTCCTCTAACTCTTTTCTGTGATTCTACAACCATGGTCAGACTGCAAGAACTGCAAATTAAAAGAGGTGTGGCCAAACAAGAACACTACGCAGGAAGCCAATGAAGATTGATTAACCAACACAGAACTGGTGTCGTGAGCCGCTACACGCTGAGGGATTTGCTGAGGAGGGGATCCGAGCACTTATGGACTGAATGGTTCGATGTGCAATGAGGATGATCTGTCGACTATCTAACCTCTCACTTTTGTCTGGATTTGTAATGAGTCTATGTTCATCTTTCCATGGAGTTCGCTCTGGAATTGTTAGGAGGATACCAACTGTGGGCAGATCGGTGGTTTCTCTCCAGTCGTTTGGTCTGGTGGATAAAACTACTTCTTTTCAACCGTCCCATAGCTAGATTTTCAAATCTGTTCTTCATAGGGTGGCCTGGCACGCTGAGGTACTTTTCTGCTTGTATTAACATTTTCGTATCTCTGCTCTCACTCAGTGCTTGTGTCCTCCCCATCTTCTCCATTTGCACTATAGGGGTTGATCTCACCCCTCCTGTGGTGACTCTAAGTGCTTGATTGTGCACCTTGTCCAGCTCTTTTAGTGTGGTTTTTGATGCCGAACACCACGCAGTTGACCTGTATTCCAGGTGTGGTCGTATGCTCTGTTGATAAACTTTGCTAAGCATTTTCCCACTGGCTCGCCATGTGGTTCCACTTAGCTTTCTCAGGATGGCTATTTTCCTTCTGGCTTTTGCTACTGTTTTGTTGATGTGCTTTCTCCATGTCAGCCTGCCATCAAATGTTACTCCAAGGTATTTTGGTTCTTTATCTTCTTTAAGGGGTATTCCATTTATCTGGATGATCCCTGTTTATTGTTTTGGAGAGAGGGTAAATAGAGTGGTACTACACTTGTCAGTATTTATGCTGACATACCATCTATTTGCCCATGCAACAAATGTATCTACAGCTCTTTGTAGCAATCTGATGGCCACTGATGCATGTTCATTTGTGCTCCATAGAACCAGGTCATTTGCGTACATTGCCGCTTTAATTCCATGTGGTAGATTAGCACCAAGATCATTGATGAATATTAGAAAAAGTGTGTGGAACAAGACTTCGTCCTGGGGAACACCGTGACACAGTAGTACTTTCTTGCTCTTGAGTCCGTCTGTCTGTACTCGGGCTCTTCTGTTGTGCAAGTATCATTTCACTCATTTGTACATTCTTCCATTGACTTTGCAATTTCTTTCCAGATTTGTCAAATGCTTTCTTCAGATCTATCCATGCCGCAAACACCAGCTTCTTCTCTTGGAATGCATCCTGAATTTTTTTTAGAGAGGTAGGTTGTCTGATCTTCCATAGAGTGGCACTGCCTAAAGCCAGCCTGCTGTGGCACAAGGATGTTTTAACTTTCAATGTACCACTGCAGTGTGTGATTGATGATGCGCTCCAGTGTTTTGCAGAGACAGCTGGTGAGGCTAATTGGTCTGTAGCTAGAGGCAATGGAACCATCTTTCCCTGATTTTAGGAGGGGTATCATGATTGCTTCTCTCCAGGCTTGTGGTCAGCTGCTTGCTTTCTTGTTAAGATGTTTACATCTTTATGTAGTGCAATTTTTGAGTTTCTCCTTGTGCCCTCATTGCTAAGTTTTTTATTAGCTTCCACAATTTCCTTGTGTATTTTTCAAAGTTCAGAGACTCCGTTTTCCCCTGCCAGCTATCCATCTAGCCTGCAGCTTGGCTTTTGCATGCTGGAATTTATTGTGGTGCTCTTGGCTTGGTGTGGCCTCTGCTTGCTGTCTACACACTTCCACATCATTATGTAACTGTTCCAGTTCACTACTCCAGTTGGGTTTATATTGTTTACGGGCTCATCTTGGTACTGTTTCTTGCGCTGCCTGTAGTATGCATTTCCCAAACTCTTCAACTACTTTATTTATGTCTTTCTCAGTATTCAGGTTTCTAACCAGTAAGCTGGTGCGATGTTTGTACATTGCCCAGTCTGTTTTCTTGTAGTTCCACCCCGAGAGGGTGCTGCTCTCACAAGCTCATTTTCTACGGTTAGGAAGACTGGCCGATGGTCACTGCCACCAAATTGTTTCCCAACAATTCGTGTAATGTTCCACTCCAGGTCTGGTGAATGAAAAGCCAGGTCAGGTGTAGTTGTAGTGTGCCATGATCTCGAGTAGAAAGTATGTGGGTAGGATGGCTTGTTAATCAAGATGAATTATCACAGTGTATGAATGAACGATGGCTTAACAAGTCTGGTAGAAGTTCTAAATCATCTTTATTAAACGTTGTGGCCAATATAGTTTCATGGTGAAATACAACCGTGTCGATAGCCTGCCTTCCTGGGCGATGTTAAGATGTAAACTCCCTTTGACAACCAACTACGTCACGACTTGAGCATCTCTCTTCCCATTCTCTCCCGATGCTCAATCGTGCCGTAGCCTTTTCCCACCTAATACTAATACTCCTAATACTCTACTTCTGTTACAGAATCTATTCTCATCCTGCCAGTCTCCTAGTCTCTCTCTCTGCTCCATGTTGTCGCGTAATGTTGACTATTTTGATAGACAAGGATCAGAAATAGCAACCAATAGACTTTCAGGATTCCGAAAGACTAATCACTGTCGAAGAAGAGGCCGAAATGGCTCGAACTAGGAAGTACGATTCGGAACTGTCCCAGGAATGACCAGGTCTTCAGACAGTGTTCAGGCACAGATAGGTCAAGCGAACACCCGTACTAGGAATAATTCTAGACAGTAGGCTTAATGAATCTGGCGACGAATGCCTGCAAAAATTAAAGAGCCCCCTTTAACTGATCCATTCTCACAACATGGAGGAAGAGTACAAATATAAAGTTACAACTTGCATTCCTTCTCTCTCTCTCAGTATCCTAATATTAAATTAAGAGTATAACAGCAACAGACTCAGTATGTTTCTGGTATCACATATAACTATTAATTTATTGAAAACTGTGGCATGTAAAAGTCTGTTGCCCTAGTGTGTAGGCAATCAAATCCTAGACTAAGTTTGCAGGCTAAAAGTGTCAGCTGAGGAGGTTGGCCACTCAGCTCAAGACTTGGGTCCGGCTTGTCAACTCAGGTGACGTTCCAGTTCAGGTTGCAGATTCACTCTCCGGCAATAGACATGGTGCTCACGACCGGTAAGTATGCGTTGCTGCAAGTTGCTGGCTCATGGTACCACCAAAGAAGGTGCAGAACTGGAAGTTAAACAGAACCGGTGAATGCTTGTCCTACGTCCAGGATACTCCCATTGCACACCTCGCTCTCAGTCTCATATTCAGACACGACTAGCATCACAAGACTATCACCTCTGTCACAGACATATCACTAGCGCTATGACAACACAATGACAAATGGCTAACGTGGACAACTACTATTTTCCTAAGCCACATATTATCAATCTCATCAGACTCAGATGCACATGTATTCCAGTCTACAGACACGGACACATCAATGTATATTTCTGAGTCTGATCACTCTACAACATTCTTACTATGATGCATTCACATATATTATAAATCACACCAATTACATTTAACACAATGAAGTGTACACAATGAGTATGAATCCCACAGATTACATTAAACTATGAAGCACGAACATTGATTATAAATCACACAGATTATATTTACTCGACAATGTATCACCATAGATTATGAATCACAGATTACATTCACATGACGAGGTATGAACATAGATTATGAATGACAGATTCCCTTCATTCGAAGTACACCACAGATTATGAATCATACAGAGTACATTCAATCGACGAAGGAACACCATAGATTATGAAACACACAAATTACATTCACTTGACGAATTACGAACATATATTATGAATCACTCAGATTCTATCTCAGCACATGAAGCAGTATTGTAAATTATAATTCTGATTCACTCCCGAAACACACAAATTAAATTCTACAGGAGGTTGAAGTATTAACATAGGTGTAGATGGTAGGCAGTGAAGGACTGCGTTGAAGCAAGGATACTGATGTGAATGAAAGGCCTGTCCCACGCTGTCATGAGATGACCTCTGACAAGCGTGGTCCCCAGTAAACTATGTGAAAGAATTATTATTTCACAATTAACTATCAGTATTTCCTAAAACCGTTTATTCCTCCGAATTACCCCTCTCATTCTATAATTATATTCTTCACTCGTGATATATTATTCTACTATATTAATCCCTAGTTAAACATCAAGCTTCATTGTCTGACCATTCTTCGATAGTCCAGTTCCCGCCTGTTAGATATATGGTAATTTCAAGAGACGGAATGGCTAAAAACTCTGGCCACATACAAATAGATAATATGACCATTAAAAGAACGGAAACATACAAATACCTGGGTACAATCTTCAACTGCTCCAACATCATAAGGGAAGAAATACAAACTAGAATCAACTCTGGAAATAAGATATACTATGCACTACAACATCTACTAAAATCAAAGGCGCTATCTCGTAACACCAACATCACAATATACAAAACACTGATCAGACCAGTGGTGCTGTATGGCTCTGAAACCTGGAGTACAACGAAAGGAGACGAAGCCTTGTTACAAACCTTTGAGAACAAAATTTTAAGACGCATCTTTGGACCCATTAGGGATACACAAAGTGGAGAGTGGAAAAGAAGAAGTAACAAAGACATTTATGATTTGTTTAAGTCCCCGCTAATCACTGGTATCATGAAGGCTAATAGACTACAATGGCTGGGGCATATAGAAAGAATGGAAGATAATAGGGAAACAAAACTCGCTTACACTCAGGAAATAAATGACCGTAGACCCCGAGGTAGACCAAGAAGGCGGTGGAGAGATAATATACATACAGACCTACAAGCACTTGGAATCAACGACTGGCAAGAGAAGGTCCACCAGAGAGACGAATGGAGACAGATTGTATTTGCAGCAAAGAACCTCAATGGCTCGGAATGCTGAAGAAGAAGAAGAAGAAGAAGAAGATTTCGCCATTTTGTGTCGCCGTTCCCTTCATTCTTCATTATTAGTCTTAGTATAATCAGCGTCTCCATTAACTCTTTCGCTACCGTGATCCCATCTGTGGGCACGTTGTATTTCCTGAGATGGCAGTCCGCCGTTTTAGTGCCACAAAATGATCAGTGGTTTATTTCACATATTTCTGCTCCGTTTCGGAATTTTAAGTTACAGTAAACTAAAAAGTAGTACAGCCGAAAGATCTCTACGCTATCTCGGAGCTGTCAATCGTTTTCTAATTTTGGATTCTTGTGAATTTTCAGTTTTAAGGTAGTGTTAATTTGTTTGTTTTGGTTTTTCACAATGGAAACGCCCACCAGTTTGCGTCCACGTAGTATGACTTGAGATCAAGCTAGATTATTGTTTATAATAATATGTGAATGTGAATATTTAGAAAGTAGTTTTAGTTGTGTCTAAAGTTTTAGCACGTGGTGATAAAGAAAAACCAGTGAATGTTCGTCAACAGCTGAGTGTTTGACAACGAAGCACGAATGGCTGAAGTTTACGTCTGTCATTATTGCTATGGGACTTGATCCAAGACCATGTATCAAAGACTACCGGTGTACAAGTGCACATTTATATACTCCTTGGTATGTGGCACTGCCACTACGTTTCCCAGTAATCAATTAGAAAATTATAATATATTTATCACACCATGTTTCATGTATGTCAACCTGAGGGTACCCAAAAAAAAAAAAATTTATCCTCTTGTTGACTCTGAAGAATATCCAGGAAGCATTTTACCCATTTGAAAATGTGTCCATTGATGATATGATTATTTGGTGGAAGGGCTAAACAAAGCTAAAAAAACCATGCATTGTTGTCTCTACCAAGTCTGTAGTTAGAATTGTTGAGAGCGGATTGCGAAAACCGCAAAGCAAGCTGAAGATGGTCTCCATGAAAATAAAACGGCGATGAATGGCTGCGACAGAATGGACCAAATGGTTGGATATTATAATATCCATGATAGGAAAACCATTACGTGGTGGAAGAATATCTACTACTAGATCTTTGAAATTGCACAGATCAATGCTCACATCCTACATTCCATATGGCAAACAGAGAAAGGAGGAAAAAAATTGTTACAGAAGGATTTCAAGTAAAGGAAAGTGCTCATCGCGAAGTAGCTCAGAGTATTCCTGAAAGTTTGACACTCTGCCTGCCGAAGAATTTCAGTCTGTTGCAGGAAATTATGCCGAAAGATTTACATGAGCCAAGCATTTAATAGAATTTGTCGGTGTCAATAGAGACTGTGTTTTTTGCAGCACTCGAACTAAACGACACATATCATCTTTTGTTTGCTCCGGCTGTACTAATAGACCAGACTTGTGCGCCAAAGTTTGCGTTGCAGCCTATCACAAATAGACTGCCACATATAGTAAATAAAAACAAACAGACATGACAATTAAATGTAAATCTGCCAAGTGTTTTCCTAATTTTTGTCTGAAAAAAAAATACATGATTCAGAATCTGCGGCGAAACTTCTTTTCGGATGGTTGATTGGAAGCAATGGTGTTTATAGTTTAGAATAGTGTTGTTTGTTCAGTAAATTCAATTGGATTAGCAGTGATCAGGATATTGGATAACAACGCCCCCTCGGTAAGTACAATGTTTACATTATTTTTACCTCTTTTTAACAAATTATTTTAGAAGTTATATTATTATTTGTATTTTATTTACAACATACAGCAAAAATTCTCCTACCAACATATTCCTTGTGCTATCTCCTTTATTTTGATATATAATACAACATTTCTGCTACAATTTTAACCATTTTCATAACATTATTGCGACATACACCAATTTCCAGATTTCGGCCATTAGTTTTTTTTCATTTGTGTGAAAAAGACATGGTTCAGAATATGCACCAAAACTTCCTTTTGGGTGATTTAAATGAGCAATACTGTTTATATTCTTGAAGACAAGTGGTGTTTATTTGATTATTCAGTAAATTAAACATGATTAGCAGTATAGGAGTGTAGAAAACACATTCTAAGTGCAATGTTTACATTATTTTTACCTACTTTTGTCCAATTATTTTACAAATTATATTATTATTTTTATTTTATTTATAACCTAAAGCAAACATTCTCCTACCAACATATTCCTTGTGCAATCCCCTTTATTTTGATATATAATACAACATTTCTGCTACAATTGTAACCATTTTCATAACTTTACTGTGACAGACCCCACCTTCAAGATTTCAGCCATTATTTTTTGTCATTATTTGTGAAAAATACATGGTTCAGAATATGCACCAAAACTTCTTTTGGGGTTACTTTAATGCGCAATACTGTTTATATTCTTGAAGACAAGTGGTGTTTGTTTGATTATTCAGTAAATTAAACATGATTAGCAGTATAGGAGTGTAGAAAACACCTTATATGTGCAGTTTTTTAAATAATTTTTACCTCTTTAATTTCATTTGTTATGATTAAACCTCTCATTATTGTCATAATATTTGTAACCTATCAATTAATTATTAACACTGTCATGTTCCTTGTGCAATCCTCTTTAATTTGATATGTAATACAATAGGTCTTCTACCACCTTAACCATTTTAAAAGCATTATTGTAACACACCCCTAGTTCCAATTTTCTGCCATAAATGTCTGTTTGGTCACAGCCCAGTTTTTGTTTGGTAGTGAAAGAGTTAATTATATATTTATTCCGGCTGTAGTTTACGATCCCTGTTCTCTAACATTAGTTATCGCGTAGTTCACCCTGAATCTACACTACAAATGCCGGTAAATATATGCATGTAAATTCGTACTAATTAATTAAATCAACGTACCTTCCAATTTGTGGTGATTAAACCTCTCCACGGGGGAACAGTGCCACTAGCAGGGTAAATATTTCTTGTGGGTATCAATTTGGCTCGCAATTTGCTTTTCCCAAATATAGGCTAACTAGAGCCTGGATTATTTTGTTGTAATATGTCTTTTTACAGCTAGTATCGGCGCCCGTGTCCACGCTGCTTCGGGTCAGTCGACCAAATGGACGATCTGCCGGCTGACGACAACTGGCCAGGCAGATTCTCGTGTTGCCACCTGGGTCGCAGGCTAAAACTGAATATGTTATTCAGCCAAACTTGCGCTGTGGCAGAAGGCATGCACCACTAATAGTTCTATAATATACTGTATAATATATATTTTAAAAACACTAGAATATTCACTAGGTTTACAGGAGATTAAATAGATTAAATTCTCGCCAATAATACAGGCATATTTATGGATATCTACAAACATGGGAAATTAGGGAAAAGATCGTTTTCCTAGATATATTTATAATGAAAAATATGATCTGCACTGTACTTTAAGCAAAAATAAAGTGGGAGACTGTCTATTACGTCACACATGTGATCATAGCCCCAGCTCTGCTAGTGGCTGTTGAAATCGCCACACACAATCATTTTTTCTTTTAATAGTAGTGTGTCCAGTGCCTGTGGGCGGTCACTTGAACAGTAGTAATTGATCAGATGTAGGTCTGTATTACCTGTCTTAAGTTTAAGTGTCTGATACTCAGCCCTTCCATGTAGACTTCGATTTGAGAAGCAGTGATGTTACTTTTTACAAGGTTCAGTATCCGACCTTTTCGCCTATCCTTTCGGTCAGATCGGTAAATCTGGTAGCCTCGGATTTTGAAGGCTATATTTTCGTTGAGTTGAGTTTCTTGCAAGCAACATATGCTTACTTTTTCTTGGTCCAAGATGTTTTCTAATTTTATTTTGTTGTTGCTGACTCCCCCCGCATTCCAGTGCATTATTTTGTCTTTGTTTAGTATGGCCAGCCGTCCTATTCTCAGATCCCCTGGCTCCACAGGACATCTGAGAAGGACCTCTAGTAGTTGTGGTTGGACCCTTTCGAGACATGGGGCCCGGCTCTGCACCTGCCTGGGGGTCCAAAGCAGGGCGAGCACCATAACATTTAGCAGTAGTCGACATATTCCATTTTGCGTAATTGTGTGGCATCCTGATTTCTGTGGTGCGCCTCCTGGCTGGTTGCCTCCTTTTTCAGCACCTTTCCTTTGCTAGAGCAGACTGTGGTCTCACTCGAGTTTAGATGTGTACGCGCGCACACACGTGTCGGCACATGCATGTACATGCATACCCATCTAGAGCATACTGGTTTTTTTTTCGGCACCAGAAACTCGCCGTCATTGAGTTAATGTCACTAGTCATGTAGGACTGGGTTCGATGACAGGGTTTATGACCTGGGAAAGTGAGCGAAAAATTGGTTACCCATTTCTCTGTGCATTCAGTCCTATACATTGTGATGGCTCTATCACATCATAGACCCATGGCAGGGAAATGCTTGGGGACAATATTTACTAGTGCTGGCCATGTGACCTGCCAGCTCCACATGAAAACATGCTATACTTTCCTTGCTGTATTCTACAACATGGAAACACATGCTATACTTTCCGTGCTGTGTTCTACAACATGAAAACTCATACTATACTTTCCTTGCTGTGTTCTACAATATGGAAACTCATACTATACTTTCCTTGCTGTGTTCTGCAACATGGAGACATACTATACTTTCCTTGCTGTGTTCTACAACATGAAAACACATACTATAATTTCCTTGCTGTGTTCTACAACATGAAAAAACATACTATACTTTCCTTGCTGTGTTCTACAACATGAAAACTCAGACTATACTTTCCTTGCTGTGTTCTACAATATGGAAACTCATACTATACTTTCCTTGCTGTGTTCTGCAACATGGAGACATACTATACTTTCCTTGCTGTGTTCTACAACATGAAAACACATACTATACATTTCTTGCTGTGTTCTACAACATGAAAACACATACTATACATTCCTTGCTGTGTTCTACAACATGAAAACACATACTATACTTTCCTTGGTATGTTCTACAACATGAAAACACATACTATACTTTCCTTGCTGTGTTCTACAACATGAAAACACATACTATACTTTCCTTGCTGTGTTCTACAACATGAAAACACGTACTATACTTTCCTTGCTGTGTTCTACAACTTGAATACACATACTATACTTTCCTTGCTGTGTTCTACAACATGAAAACACATACTATACTTTCCTTGCTGTGTTCTACAACATGAAAACACATACTATACTTTCCTTGCTGTGTTCTACAACATGAAAACACATACTATACTTTCCTTACTGTGTTCTACAACATGAAAACACATACTAAACTTTCCTTGCTGTTGTTATACAACATGAAGACACATACTATACTTTCCTTGCTGTGTTCTACAACATGAAAACACACATTATACTTTCCTTGTTGTGTTCTGCAACATGAAATCACATGCTATACTTTCTTTGCTGTGTTCTACAACACAAAAATTTGCAAGTGAGAACAGGAAATGTGCTTCCAATAAAGCATCATTTTTATATTTACTCTACTGTTTTTTTTTTGTCACCCATAGAAATAAAAAGAGAAGTACGGCAAGGATGCATGATGTCCAAAACCTCTTTAACTTATACACAGAAAACATGTCTAGAACAAGTCTAACTGCCTGGACTTAACATCAATGGAAGAATCATTATCAATATTAGGCATGCTGATGATACAATGTTACTAACAGAAAGAGAGCAAGAGTTACAAAAACTAGTGGAACAAGTAAACAGACATAGTGCATAATGTGGCTTTGATATTAAGATCCCCCCCCCCCCCCTTTCCAAAAAAATAGAAACAAACGAAAAAAAACACGAAAACTACGATAATTAGCAGTGGAAAGGAGAGGCTATCAATGAGCAGCACAGTAAACGGGGAGACGCTAGAACAGGTTACAAGTTTCTCCTATCTTAGACATGTAATAACGGAGGATGGCAGAAGTGAAACATAAATCAAAAAAGAGAATAGGAATTGTCAAAAATGCTTTCAACTGCATGAAATCACTATTAACATCTAGAGAGATTAACAATTTATTAAAAATGATAATTGTAAAATGGTATGTATTATAATGAAGCAATGCGGAGGTGCGAGACAACCACGTGCATCTCACAAGCGGAAAGATCTCAACTACAAAGCCAGATAGACGAGTTAAAGAAATAAGTCAAGCTATTACAAACACCAACACCAACCAGCGACAATGAGAAACTGCTTGCTGAAATAAAGGAGATCCAGCAAAACATTAAATAAGAGGTGGAGCACATGGTGCAGACGACAAAGAAGAATGAAGAGATTCTACGAGACATCAATGTGGAGATTAGTTAGTTAGTCGAGGTTCCAACTTCACGGCAACGGGTCGTCCCCATTTTGCTCCGTTCCTGTGCCAGTGAATATCACACAAAATGCTCCCCATTGTCCAGTGTGAAAAGTGGAACAGACAGGAGTCTCGGCAATCCAACAGCCCGCATGGGTACACTGTGCATAATTCCGCCGCCAGAATGCCAACACAAAAGTCCTCCACGAAAACCACAGTTAATCGTCTATGGAATCAAAGTGGAGAGAGAAATGCTAAGAACTGAAAGGGAGCCAACCCAAATAAAACCAGCAAAACACACGGACAAGAACACAGAGAAGCCGCAAGATGAAACTCACCAATAATAAAACATCGAAAAATGTATAAAGACAATACATTAAAAAGGAGGCAAAAAGACGCGTGATGGAGCCAAGCCACAGACCAATCAAAAACAACAAGCTGAAGCCAGTAGTCCAGCCACGATGCCGAAGCAGCTTAAGGGAAAACCAGAAGCCACCAGACACCTGAAGAAAGCCCAGAAGAGGAGACCGACACACGTGAAGGCCACCGGAGCCAAAAAGAGAAAGACAAAGCAACCTTAACTCCCGAAGATGATTGGGAGGATACTACTAAAGGGAACGGCAAAGAAGAGTACGACGCGGATTATGGATCTACAAATCGCCATTCAGCACCAAACGTATCTATCCAACCGACATGCACAAGTACAAGTAGCCAACACTGACAATAAAAACCGCCAGAGGAGAAAGACTCAAAGGAAAACTTGCCGGCCAACCAATCCCCCAGCTGACGTCACACACACACACACTCTTGTACAACCAGTCCGAGTTAGGACTAACTTGTAAGGGCGCAAAGACAAGACACAGGGTGAATAAACCCACAAAAACCATTGACCTCAACTCTAACCTAGGCTGAAGAAGCAGGTTGAACGATGCCGACATTAGAATTTTTGTTTTTGAATTAAGCAAGCATCATGCAGTCATAAGCTCGTCGAAATGAAAGGATACTGTTGTAGTGTTGGAAGGAGTAACAAAACGCCAACTGCATAAAACGTTGTTTATTTGTCAAGGTTTACAAGCCGCGTCCTTTCAGCTGGTTTCTTAGATGTTAACTCCATAAAACTA
>JACEFZ010006116.1:0-126698 GCA_014155875.1 Cepaea nemoralis | reverse complement strand
AACCAAAACCCTTTTTGGGGCGAGTTTGAAAAAAAAAAAACCCCCCTTTTTTTTTCCAAAAAAGCCAAATTTAAAAAAGCCTAGGTAAAATATAAAGAAATGTGTTGCCCATGCAGCATGTCCCTCTCTGGGCCTCCCTAGTTCTCCAGGGGAAAAGGTAACATCTACATCTGGAAAAAGAAAAGCTGCAGAGAAGCTACCGGTCAGTAAAGCAACCAACCCTGTCCCCTGCCCCGGGAGCTCGACCCCTAGACCAGCTGCCAAAAAAGGCAGGCCTGGCCTGCCCAGCCATGACTTTTTTGTTTTTTGGTTGCATTTCCCCACAGGATAAGTCTTCACCATCCCAATTGCGCTCTTCCCCGAAGACGTTAGCACAATGTGGGGTGTTCGGGTTTGGTAAGCGCCCGCCCAACATTCGGTGCTGACAGAACGCAGGTAGTACCGTTCTACTGTCATACGATAGCTCAGTCATATCTAAGACCTGATACAAACTGTCATACGGTAGCTCAGTCATATCTAAGACCTGATACAGACTATCTATCTATCTATCTATCTATCTATCTATCTATCTATCTATCTATCTATCTATCTATCTATCTATCTAGCCAGCCAGCCAGCCAGCCAGCCAGCCAGCTGTCCGTCCGTCCGTCCGTCCTTCCGTCCGTCCGCCCGCCCGCCTGTCTGTCTGTGCAGGTTAGTGTTTTCTGTTTTCGAACATGGCTCTCCAGAATGTGAATCCTTCTTCTTCTTCTTCTTCTTCTTCTTCTTCTTCTTCTTCTTCTTCTTCTTCTTCTTCTTCTTCTTCTTCTTCTTCTTCTTTCTTCTTCTTCTTCTTCTTCTTCTTCTTCTTCTTCTTCTTCTTCTTCTTCTTCTTCTTCTTCTTCTTCTTCTTCTTCTTCTGCGTCTTCTTCACCTGCGTTTGTCCGTAAAAATGTTTTGCGTGGTTTCTTCTTCTTTTTTTTTTTTTTTTTAGGGTGTTCATTGCCTGTTCCATTTCTTCCATTATTATATGTGATAACATATAGTCTGCTACTGTCTCTATACTACTATGATGAGTCTATGTATCTTTAATAGCTTTCTCCTGTTCTGTTGTTATATCAGTGTGGTTTACACTAGCATAGTGTTTCATTACTAAATTTGCGTACTTTATTCCTGACAGCATAGCATTTCCGTTTTTCATTGTTTTTGCTCGATTATGGGTCCTTCATTGTTCATGGCTTTCACTAATGTCCATAATGTGTTTCCTCCCCTGTCAAAGTTTGTTTCCCCTCTGCTGTGCGTCCACCTTGACGAGGTAGAGGGGCTTGAGCGTTCCAATGACCCCAAGAGCTATGCCGACGGTAGCACAGCTACTGGTAGGGTCACCCATGTCGGACAGGTCAAGGGAGAGGAACCAGACGAAGAGACGTACAAACCTGCTGCCTTGTAGGTAGACTGGGGACAGTCAAAGGCTAGGGAAAGCATCCCGAACAAATGTTTGTCGAAATCGGATGTACTGAGCCACAGGCTTGACAAAGAAGTGCAACGTAACTTTATCATTTCATGATGCCACAGATGAAAATTAATCGTTATGGTGCTAATCCCGTGAAGTCCCATCAGGCGGTGATAGTGCCGGGCCCCCTGCCTCGAGGGGGTCCACCCATGACTACTGGTGGTCACCTTCCCCTGTGCTGTGGAGTCAAGGCACAGAGGAGTAGGTTAAGAGCTATTGACCAAACACCCCGGACACTCAACATACTACAATGGAATGCAGAAGGAGTTTATAACAAGAAAGCCTCCCTAACACAGCGTCTTCATAAAGATAGAATAGATGTGGCATGCATTCAAGAGACACACCTCAACGCCAATCGCATATTTTCAGTCAAGGGATATCAGGCCACACGTTTCGACCGCGAAGGACACAAAGGAGGAGTTGTAATACTTACACGAAATACAATACCTTGCAGCGAAGTATCTGTGATCTCTGACAACCAAACGGAAATTATAGATGTTGATATAATGATAAAGGACGTGAAAATAAGAATCTACAATCTGTATAGCCCAGCAGATAAGGACCTTACACTCTCAAACATGAAAATAACTGACACAAACTGCATTATTGTCGGAGACTTTAATAGCCGTTCAGAAAGATGGGGATACCCAGATACTGACAAAAGAGGAGATGAATTGGAGGACTGGGAAATAGACTCAAATCTCCATCTACTCAACAAAGCGGATGACACACCGAGCTTCTACTCCAGAAGATGGCTTACCACTTCTACTCCAGACTTAGCTTTCTGCACAGGAGACATCCTCCACAAAATCGATCGCCATGTGCTGGACCAATTAGCAGGTAGTGACCACAGACCAATCAAGCTTGTAATAAATATGGAGTATGTTCCACAGGAGCAAAAGCTTTTGCCCCGTTGGAATTACAAACGAGCAGATTGGGACAGATTTGCCATACTAACAGACAAATATTGTGAAAACATAAATACACGATATGGCAACATAAAGCAAATGGTGGAAAGTCTAAACAGAGCGATAATACAGGCAGCCGCTGAGTCCATTCCTAGAGGAGCGAGGAAAAATTACAAACCATACTGGACTGAAGAACTACAAATTTTGGAGGACAAAGTTGAAGATGCTGTCGTGAAATACTGAGAGTTAATGATTCCCAGATGGACGACTGTATACACCGACTAACCAGGTAGGAGAAGGGTTAACCAACAAAGGAGTGACCAGGCGCATGTGTTTATAGGTCAAGACACAGAAGGGGCCGGCTAACCGCACAGGTAAACGGTCGAGTGGAAAAATTGGTTTGCGACTAAAGCAGAGAGATTATTGGACAGCATATTGCAGTATGGATGTGAAACGGTTCAGAGCTGTAATTTTCCACTAACAATGATAATGCAGTCTGGATGTGAGGTGTCCAGCAATGTCAAGGACTATGCGGCAAAAATGACCGATATAAAGAGGGTCAATTCTTTGTGTAAGTTTAGTGTGTGTTCCAAACTGACCTGAAGGAGATATGTTCTTGAGTGGGAATAGAAATACACGTCCCTAATGATGGAAAGAGGGGATAATAGTGTGTTATTCGCTAAGTGTTTTTTCGATTCCAGGAACATAGATGCCTAAATAAGGTATAAATATATTAGATATAGTTTAGCATAGGAATATAGATGTGAATGAATAGCATTTACCATTGCTTTCTATTAGTAGATAGTTTAGACTTTGGTGAATTCATATGTCTTATGCGGGTGTTCACTTCGGAAGCCTTGTCATTATGGCTGGAGAAGGACACTTGCATAAGTAGTAGTAAGGGGCGGACGCTTATCACTGGATTTGTTATACTTTTCCAGGTTCCACTCTCCTAGTGAAAGCAGAGAAGAGATGAAGAGGAATACCCTTGAACAAATAAAGTTACTTACATGGAACCAAACAGAATATGAACATATTTACGATGAAGAAAGAAATAAGTTAAATAAAATACAGAACACTGTATGCTCAAACGACATATACCACAAAACCCTTAAAAGGAAAGGATGTTAAACTGTGGCAAGCAGGGATACTTGCAACTACATACGTATTGTAAGAATAAAGAAGAAATAAGAGACAAGCCAAACAGTAATAGTAATAAAAGGACTATAGGAAGAACTGTGGCGAAGTGGTGGTTTTTTCGATGGTGGATACTTACCGTCATGAAACAGATTCAGGAGCATTCATAAAATTACGGGACTTTTATTACGGTACCTTGACTCTGTGGTGAACAGTTTTTTGGTTCATTC
The DNA here is from genome assembly GCA_014155875.1 of Cepaea nemoralis. Lineage (NCBI taxonomy): Eukaryota > Metazoa > Mollusca > Gastropoda > Stylommatophora > Helicidae > Cepaea > Cepaea nemoralis. The sequence continues at coordinate 122,931 of JACEFZ010006116.1, read as the reverse complement.
TATAACGGATTTACCATTAGATGCAAGCATACGGATCATCCGGGTGAGCTCTGTCCTGTTTGATGTGCTGTCCTGTGATCTTGAAGAATGAAAGGGCGAGAAGCAACAACGCTGATAGACATTCAGAGTTCATAACTGGCAACCACACTAGAAGAACATACCAACTACATAGACAATATCCATACATACACCAGACATAGTTTCTATTAATAAATCTTTTATCTTATCGTTCAAAGGAACTGTTGTCGGAGTATGTGTTGAGGGAATAATAGAGAGAGTGAAAGAAATAGATATATGGAAGGGAAGACAGAAGAGAGGAGTGTAGACCAAAGTCAGTCAATAATCCCAACAAATAATAAGTTTAAAGATGTGCTTGTTGAGTCCAGTCTCCTCTTGGGAATTTAACAGGACATAATTGGTGGAGCAGCGGGGTACGTACATACAGAATACCCATATGACCGGAAGGCATAACATGGCATATGAATAAAGGGGTACTTGCATATTGGCACAGGCATAGCGGATTACCTACATGTTGGGACATACTGATTGGAATAAATAGAAGTATATATTGATGACTTTTAATGGAAGGACGTCCATTGGATATATGGTGCCATTACATTTATGGTAGAAACATTTCATTAATGCTGGTGACTTTACAGTGAGAAAGTTCCAGACAGAGTGAATGTGGATAGGTGGTAAGACACATTACATACCTAGTCACACGGTCACACGTCTACATAAGTCTTTATCCTATATCTCCTCTTGTGGATGAGAGAGTGGTTGTGATGTACTGTGTGGTGTTGTAGATTAATAATATTTAAATGACATAGATAAATGATATAGGTTCTAGGTAGATTATCTGTTTATAGTGAGTACTTTTTACTGCCTTGAGGTGTCTTGACTCAACGTGCTGACTTACCTGCTTTAACTATGGCCACTCCCAAACTAACTACAGCAGAACTTAGGGCAAACGGAGAGGAAATTGGGTTGGCTGGTTCAGACTTAACTGATTACATACAAGAAAGAGAGCGAGAGATTCGTCAAGCGGAACGAGAAGAGCGAAAGACCGAGTTGGAAGTGAGAAGAATAGAGGTGGAGACCAAGCGACTGGAAATGGAACAAGAGGCCAAGAAAATGGACCAGGAGACCAAGCGACTGGAAATGGAACAAGAGGCCAAGAAAATGGACCAGGAGACCAAGAAACTGGAACATGAATACCGCTTGAAAGAGTTAGAACTCAAGACACAAACTAAGGGTGAAATAGATGCAGCAGAAGGAAGTTCATCTTCACCTGGGGCAACCCACATGAGTGGACAGGGTTACCATGCCATGAAGTTTCCCTTGGCGGTCTTTGATGAAAGTAAAGAGAAGATATACCAGTTTTTGGATCGTTTCGAGGCTATGGCAGTCGCTATGGGACTGGATAGAACCAGATGGGCTCTTAAAGTATCCCAGTCTTTACGTGGTTCGGGATACGAGGTCTACACACGCCTACCACCAGGACAGGAAAATCAGTATGAGGAATTGAAAGCAGCTTTGATGAAACATTATGAAGTCACAGCACAAACGTATAGGAAGAAGTTTAGATCGTCTAGACGAGAGCCGGGAGAACTATTCGCCGCCTACAGTCTAAGGCTGAAATCCTATCTCCAGAAATGGATGGACTTGGCAGAATTCAAGAGGGATTATGAGAGTCTCGAAGAGATGATGGTGGTCGACCAGATGCGAAAGCAAATGTCGAAACCTCTCAGAACCTTCTTGGGAGAACAAGGGGCGGAACGGATGGATGTTGTGACTAAACTGGCGTAAAGGTTCGTGGAAGTACATGGTGAAACTGAGGAACTAAGTACACAAACCAAAGGTCAGGAGAAACCAGAGAAAAAGAAACCTAAAAACTGGGAAGGAGAAAAAGGGGAACCTTATATAAAGCACACAGAGGAGAGTTCAGAGAAGGTGAAGGTAGGAAACCAGAGCACCTCGAATTCTCAAGCGAAACGACAGTGGTCTGAGAAGTGGTGTTCATTTTGCAAGGCGGCCTCTCACAACAACAAAGACTGCAGATCGAAACCTAAAAGTTCTTACTTCGCAGCATGCAAAGTGATTCCTACATCGGTGATCACAGACAAGGCTGAGGTCGGCGAAGGAGAAAGGAACAAAAAGGACACACGGAAACCTAGGAAGGGAACAGGGTGCACTCACTGCCAGTCGACAACACATAATACTGTGGACTGCAGATGCAAGGCCAAACACGCCAATTGCATAACCAACCTCGAGGAATTAAAAGAGGAAGGCAAGGAAACGGTCAAGGAGATGAAAGACACTCAGGACCAAGAGAGACCACCTGTGGTTGAACTGATTGAAGTAAATGGCCAACAGGTTGCTTGTCTCTACGATACCGGTTTGGATGGGGAAGCGGTGGTGGACGCCAGCTTGGTAAGCCCAGACCAACTTACAGGGGAGACCATAGAAATACAGCCGGCAATGAGGAGTGCTGTTACCATGACGCTGCCAATCGCCAAGGTGGAGATTAAATCCAGGTACGTCACGGGCATTATTCCAGCTGCTGTATTATCTGACTCCTTATTTCCAATGATCATTGGCACGAAATATGTCTTTTTGGGGATGCCCAAACAGCCAGCCCAAAAGGGAACAGTAGTCAGTGGATCTCAAGGGAAGGAAAAAGAGGCAGAGACACTATGCGACAACTCAGGGATAGGAGAATTGCATACTGCCCAGAGGAAGGATACTACGTTGCATCCTTGCTACAGGAAGCTGCAAAGAAGTGCTGAGCCACCAGAACGGGGACAGTACTTTCTGAAGAATCAACTACTCTATCGGAGAGCTGGGAGGGGAGATACCTGCACGAGCAGTGGGTGGTTCCAGAGACCCACCGTCCTCACATTCTTCAGAGTGGACACATCATAGGCGAGAATCGACATATGGGTGTCAGAGAGACCTTGCAGCAAATTTCCGGCCATTATTGCTGGCCAGGAATGACCGGAGATGTACGCCGGTGGGTGAAGTCTTGTTCGGAGTGCCAGAAAGCACCACCCAACAAGCGAATTAAGAGGAAACTAGCTCTTAAAGTGGAAGACAAAGTGGAAGTGTGGAGTCCAGCAGAGACCAATATACTCCAAGTAGGATGGAAAGGACCTTATCCTGTGGAAAAGGTGGTGTCCAAGAACATCTACAAAATACTGATCGGGGAAGAGAAGAAAAATCTCCCTAGACATCTCATTAGGAAATATGAGGAGAGATCCGGGAGCAAAGCTTCGCACTTTATGGTGATGGCAGCCATTGGGACAAAGGTTACCAATCCAGACGAAGACCAGAGATCGCCAGTACAACATAGGAGGGCCTATGGGACAGTACGTGATAGGTCAGATTTACCCAACGACAGGAGGAGGGAAATCACAAGTCAGGGAAAGGACAAGAGTGAAAGTTTCACCGGTAACCGAGTTCAGAAGGGGTGGGTAACGTCGGGAAAAGCGAGAATTACCCAGGACTCCAACCAAAGATTGGCTGACCAGATACAATATCGCCCAAGATGGTCCTGGAAGCAAAAGTCCAGGAGATTTGGGAAAGACGACTCGGTCCATCGAGGACGAGGTGGAACATCCCCAGAGACAAAGCCGGGGGAAACCAAGAGGACATGGAAGCAGTGTTACAATCAGGATGGGACAATCCGTCTGTATTGTGAGCCGTCGCTGACGCAAGTCGAAAGTAGGTCGACCGGACGTACAGGAGCGAGGAGCCAACACTAGTTTCAGTCGTGAGTAGTATAGTAGGGTGTCAATTAGAGAGCCTACTGGATAATGAGATGAGCCATGTGAGGATCCAATCATATCATCAACACGTGATGTTAATAGCTACTTCGCAGAAGCTCAACGCACGGTGGATGTGATGGAAGTTGTTGCGGAAACTGGACTTCACAGTGGAATACTTTGGTAAGGAGAATGTATGAGCAGAATTCTTATTCAGACATCCAGCTCCGGAGGAAGAAGACTAGGGTTGTGGATCATGGGAATCAAACCTACAGTGAGAAAGATTCGACGCGGTCTAATCTCTTAAGAGGGGGCCTATGTCGTGAAATACTGAGAGTTAATGATTCCCAGATGGACGACTGTATACACCGACTAACCAGGTAGGAGAAGGGTTAACCAACAAAGGAGTGACCAGGCGCATGTGTTTATAGGTCAAGACACAGAAGGGGCCGGCTAACCGCACAGGTAAACGGTCGAGTGGAAAAATTGGTTTGCGACTAAAGCAGAGAGATTATTGGACAGCATATTGCAGTATGGATGTGAAACGGTTCAGAGCTGTAATTTTCCACTAACAATGATAATGCAGTCTGGATGTGAGGTGTCCAGCAATGTCAAGGACTATGCGGCAAAAATGACCGATATAAAGAGGGTCAATTCTTTGTGTAAGTTTAGTGTGTGTTCCAAACTGACCTGAAGGAGATATGTTCTTGAGTGGGAATAGAAATACGTCCCTAATGATGGAAAGAGGGGATAATAGTGTGTTATTCGCTAAGTGTTTTTTCGATTCCAGGAACATAGATGCCTAAATAAGGTATAAATATATTAGATATAGTTTAGCATAGGAATATAGATGTGAATGAATAGCATTTACCATTGCTTTCTATTAGTAGATAGTTTAGACTTTGGTGAATTCATATGTCTTATGCGGGTGTTCACTTCGGAAGCCTTGTCATTATGGCTGGAGAAGGACACTTGCATAAGTAGTAGTAAGGGGCGGACGCTTATCACTGGATTTGTTATACTTTTCCAGGTTCCACTCTCCTAGTGAAAGCAGAGAAGAGATGAAGAGGAATACCCTTGAACAAATAAAGTACTTACATGGAACCAAACAGAATATGAACATATTTACGATGAAGAAAGAAATAAGTTAAATAAAATACAGAACACTGTATGCTCAAACGAATATACCACAAAACCCTTAAAAGGAAAGGATGTTAAACTGTGGCAAGCAGGGATACTTGCAACTACATACGTATTGTAAGAATAAAGAAGAAATAAGAGACAAGCCAAACAGTAATAGTAATAAAAGACTATAGGAAGAACTGTGGCGATGTGGTGGTTTTTCGATGGTGGATACTTACCGTCATGAAACAGATTCAGGAGCATTCATAAACTTACGGGACTTTATTACGGTACCTTGACTCTGTGGTGAACAGTTTTTTTGGTTCATTCTATAACGGATTTACCATTAGATGCAAGCATACGGATCATCCGGGTGAGCTCTGTCCTGTTTGATGTGCTGTCCTGTGATCTTGAAGAATGAAAGGGCGAGAAGCAACAACGCTGATAGACATTCAGAGTTCATAACTGGCAACCACACTAGAAGAACATACCAACTACATAGACAATATCCATACATACACCAGACATAGTTTCTATTAATAAATCTTTTATCTTATCGTTCAAAGGAACTGTTGTCGGAGTATGTGTTGAGGGAATAATAGAGAGAGTGAAAGAAATAGATATATGGAAGGGAAGACAGAAGAGAGGAGTGTAGACCAAAGTCAGTCAATAATCCCAACAAATAATAAGTTTAAAGATGTGCTTCTTGAGTCCAGTCTCCTCTTGGGAATTTAACAGGACAGATGCTAGGAAGACTGCAGAGAGAGAACAAACAACTGAAGCGAACATCTCTCTCAAAGCCATCTCAACAAAATATAAAAGAACAGTAAATCAAACAACAAGAGAATGTTGGAGGAAAAAAACAGAAAACCTGAATTTTGACAGGGATGGAAACAAACTATGGAAACTAGTGAAAGCCATGAACAATGAAGGACCTAGAAACAAACAAATAACAATTAAACAAGGAAATGCCTTGCTTACAGGAAAAAAAGGCTGCAAATGCACTAATGGAACACTATGCCAGTGCAAACCACATTGATATTACAGCCGAACAGAAGAAAGCAATCAAAGATAAACAGATACATCATAGATATACAGAGACAGCAGCAGAATATATGATGGCAAATCTAACAATGGAAGAAATGGAACAGGCAATGAATACCCTAAAAAGAAGACATCACCAGGAAAGGATGGAATTACAAATGAAATGCTAATAGGACTAGGCACTAAGGCAAAAAAGAAACTACTAGCAGTCCTAAATTACAGCTGGAAGAGGGGAATAGTCCCACAGGCATGGAAGGAAGCTATACTAATACCAGTCCCAAAGAAAGGAAAAGACCTGGAAGAACCAAATGGCTATCGACCTATCAGTCTTCTTAGCTGTGTAGGAAAATTAATGGAACGCATTATCAATGGCAGGCTAACATGGCATCTGGAAGAAAACCAACTCTTAACACCTCACCAAGCAGGATTCAGAAAGTACAGATCCACTGAAGATCAAATAACCTATATAGCTCAGGAAATAGAGGATGCCTTCCAAGAGAAAAAGCACACACTAGCAGTCTGGATAGATTTAGAAAAAGCATTTGATAAAGTATAGAAGGAAGGACTGAAAGTAAAACTGCAAAAAATGCATGTTTGTGGGAAAATGGATCAGCCACTACCTTGAGAACAGAACTGCCAGGACAAAAGTACAAGGACAAACAAGCAAAATGATGCTGTTGGAGCAAGGTGTCCCCCAAGGAGGAATTCTTTCACCAACATTATTCCTAGCATATATAAACGACATCACGGAAAATTTTTCAGCCAGAGTACACACATCATCCTTTGCAGATGACCTAGCCATATGGACATCTGAAGAATATATTAGTACAGCTAACAGCAGAATACAGCAAGCCCTATTAGCGCTAGAGGACTGGTCAAAATCATGGCTAGTGAAGATAAGTGAGGAGAAAACAACATGTACAGTGTTCTCCCTCTCAACTAAAACTCAGCAACCTAAGCTGGTATTGAATGGAAAAATATTGCGCCATGAAGAAAATCCAAACTATCTAGGAGTCACCTTTGATCGCCGCCTGACATGGAAGACACAGGTTGAGAAAAATCGAACAAGAGCAAGGCAAAGAATGGCAATCATGAAAAAGCTTGCTGGTACAACGTGGGGAGCAGATGAGAAAGTTCTCAAGAAGTTATATACTGGACGGGTGAGGCCAGTACTGGAATATGGCATTGCAGCTTGGGCAACAGCAGCTAAGTCAAATTTTAACAAAATAAGTAGAGTCCAAAATCAAGGAATGCGAATCATAACTGGAAGCCTGAAGACAACGCCTATTAATGAATTAGAAAAGATAACTTGTTTACAACCAATGCAGGATAGAAGAGATAGCAGAGCCCAGCAACAAGCTGAAAAATTTAGAAGATTTACAGACCACCCTATGTATAAAAGGTTTAGTGGTTTTGGAAAGGGAAGACTGAAGCGTAGCAACTTTGTAGAAACTGCAAAACGAAAGATTAGGGCAGATCCCATACTTAACATATCAACAGTCAAACCCATTTACAATGCAGACAAGTTCCCAGCTTGGAGACAGCAGCAACTGCCTGAGATGATAGAAAACATTCCTGGTATTGAGAAAAAGAACACTCAGCATGAAACCGAAAGAAGAGAAATAATCCTAAACTACATAAAAGAACATTACCCAAGCAGCAATTCGACCCATGCATATACAGATGGATCAGCCAAAAATTCAGTAGAGAATGGAGGTGGAGGAATTCTCCTAAATTTAAAAAATGGAGTGAAAAAAACACATTCAGTGGCAACTGGAAAGTTCTCAAGTAACTTCAAAGCGGAGGTAGAGGCTCTGAAAACTTCAGCAGAAATGCTCTTGATGGAGGAAAATAAAGAGACGCAAATAGCTATCTTTACAGATGCAAAGTCAGCTGTCTCAATACTGAAGAGCAAAAACAGCACAGAACTAGCTGACCTAATAGCAGCACTCCATGGTCTATGCCAGAAATCCAAAAAAGTTGTAATACAGTGGATCCCATCACATTGCAGTATACCTGGAAATGAAGAGGCTGACAGACTGGCAAAAGAGGGCGGACGACTACCACAGCCTGACATAGACATAACCTATAATGAGGCAAAAAGTTTGATAAAAAGCACTTATAGAACCAAATGGGAATCAGAGCATCCAGGCCACCAGAAGGATGATGCATATCACAAACTCGACCGAAGAGAACAAGTAGCAATCTTCAGACTCCGCACAGGACATAACAGGCTGAAATACCACTTGTTCAACAAACTAAAGATAGGAGATACAGATGAATGTAATTGTGGAACTGGTAAAATGACAGCTAAACATTTGCTGCAAGAGTGCCCAATATATGCAGAACAGTGAAAGATATTTTGGCCCACACCTGTTTAATTCGAGGACAAGCTTTATGGAGATATCAACAAGCTCAAGTCGACTGCAGCTTACTTTAACTGTATTCAGGTTGACATTTAAATGTACATGAAGAAGTATTTAGACTGCCACACTTCATACCACAGGCATGTCGGTTACACAAGCCTCCCAGAGGCATGAAATGGAATATTGCTTGGATAGCAAATCCATTACGTGGAAAGTCCGAATCGAAAGCTCACTGTGTGGGCTTCATAAAAGGTGGAAAAAGCGTCCTAGTGGCACAAAATGGAATATTGCTTGGATAGCAAATCCATTACGTGGAAAGTCCGAATCGAAAGCTCACTGTGTGGATGTCATCTGCAAACTGCATTCTTCTGGCTTCTGGGAGAACAGCCTATGGTGAACGGAAGGCCCAATATACGGAAGTGAGGCTAAGCAGCCATGTGCAGGACGTGACGATTCCTTGTGTGAGCCCAGTACCAGAGCGCTGTGTGATGGCTCTGCAATTATGGAAGCCTCCTTGGATGGCGGGGAATGCCCATGGTCTGCCCCTGCCTTCCCTTGAGGGCCGACCAGGATGCCTTTGGCTGTTCTATATGGGCCAGCTGGGATGGGAGATAACACCACAACAGTGAGAGTCTAACGTCCTAAGAAACCCCCCGGGAAGGTTAACCCGGTCAACAAATGCCCGCAGAAGTCGGATGTGTCGGCCTAACGGCGCAAGAACGCAGCTCTGCTGTAAACAGGCACAACGCAATCACGTCCGAAAAAAAAACTCCGGATGAACAAAGAAGAAGAAAGTTTGTTTTCTGTGTTTTCCCTCGAATAATCTCTTGCTGTTTGATTTAATATTCTGTTATGTGTTGCTAAGCTGGATTTGAGAAATATGTTCACTTCAGTTGTTAGTTCTCTCTCCGCTGTCTTCATGGCATCTTCAACATTGTCCTCCAAAATGTGTAGTTCTTCAGGCCAGTACAGTTGGTAATTTTTCTCGCTCCCCTTGGAATGGACTCAGTGGTGGCCTGTATTATTGCTTCGTTTAGACTTTCCACCATTTGTTTCATTTTGCAGATAGAAGTGATAAACCATCTTCTAGAGTAGAAGCTCGGTGTGTCATCCACTCTGTTGAGTGGATGGAGATTACAGTCTGTTTTCCAGTCTTCCACTTCACCTCTTCTGTTGTCATTATATGGATATCCCCATCTTTCTGAACGGCTAATAAAGTCTCTGAGAGAGAGAGAGAGAGAGAGAGAGAGAGAGAGAGAGAGAGAGAGAGAGAGAGAGAGAGAGAGAGAGAGAGAGAGAGAGAGAGAGAGAGAGAGAGAGAGAGAGAGAGAGAGTTGAATTACATCACTAATTTTTAAGTTACAAAATGTATATGTACAATTTTTCTCCATTTTCTTTACAATTTTGCGACAATGCTCACGACAATCATCACTGTATGTGTGTGTAAAGTGTGGGAGTTTGATCATAATAGTAGGTTGGGGGATGGGGGGATGTGTGTGTGGGTGGATTCGTGATGTGTGTGGGTGGGCTCAGGATGTGTGGGTGGACGGGGTGGGATTGTGTGGGTGGGTGGGGTATTTGTGTGTGGGTGGGTGGGGGATTTGTGTATGGATGCGTGCGAGATGTATGGGTGTAAGGGGATATGTGTTTGTGGGTGGGGATGTGTGTTTGTCTAGGTAGTTGTGGGTGAGTGGGTGGAGGAGGATATGTTGGTGGATGATTGATGGTGGGTTATGGGACGGGTGGGGGTATATGTGTGGGTGGGGAGATGTGGGTGTGGGGATATGTGGTGGGTGGGATATGTGTGCAGGTGGGGGTAGTTGTGGGTTTGGGGATGTGTGTGTGGGTGAGGGATGTGTATGGGTGTGGGATGTTTGGGTGGATGGGTGGGGAGTGTGTGTGGGTGAGAGATGTGTGGGTGAATGTGTGTGGTGTATGTGTGTGGGTTGGGGGAGGGGTGCGTGATGGGTGTGGGTGATGGATTTGGAGATGTGTGTGTGGATGGGGGATATGTCTGGCTGGATGGGGGTGTGTGTGGCTGGATGGAGGATGTATGTGTGGGTAGTGAGGGTGATTGTAGTTGGGGGATGTGTGGATGGGTAGGAGATGTGTGGATAGATGTGTGTGTCGGATGTGTCTTTGGGATGTGTGTGGGTGTGGTGTTTTGTGGGAGGGGAGCTGGGTGTGGATAAATGATGTTTGTGTGGGTGGGTGAAGGTGTGGTTGGGTTTGCGGGTGGGTGAAGGATGTGTGTGAGGGTGGGGGATGTGTGCTTAGATGGGTGGTTGGGATGTGTGAGTGTGGGTGGGTAGATAGGAGATGTATGTGTTGATGAGTGGGTAAGGGATGTGTGGGTGTTAGTGGTTGAGGGATGTTTGGTTGGGGGATGGGTGGATAGAGGATGTGTGGGTGGGTAGAGGATATGTGGGTGGGTGAGTGTGTGCAGGTTAGGAGATGGTGGGGGATGTTTGTAGGTGTGGGCTCGGGATCTGTGAGTGGGCTGGGGAGATGGGAGATTATGTGGGTGAGTGCGGAATTTGTGTGTGGGTAGGTGCGGAATAGGTGAGTTGACGGGGAGATGTGTGTGTGGCTGAGGAATGTGTGTTTGGCTGGGTGGTTGGAGGTGTGTGGGTGGAGGCGGATATTGGGTGAGGGATTGTTGATGGGAAATGGGACGGGTAGAGGATATGTGAGTGGGTGGGGACATGTGTGTAGGTGGGGGATGTGTGGGTTATTGAATGTATGTGTGCTTGGGGTGTGGGTGGATGGGATGTGTGGTGGGTGAGAGGTGTGTGTGGGTGGGGAGATGTGTAGGTGTAGGGATGTGGTGGATGGGTGGGGGAATGTATTGTATGTGTGTGTGGTTGGGTGGGGGAGTTGGAGTGAATGGGGGATGTGTGGGTGGTTGGTGGATGTGTCTCATAACATAGTAATATGCATTGTTTATGTTTACAAAATTCATGTGACGATGTTTTTTTCCTATGCACTGTTGATGAAAGAAAGATGAGTGATTGGAAGGGCCGAATGTAAGACGGGCCTGCGTGCCCAATTTGTTACCCTTTGAAAATAAAGTCTGTTCGTTCGTTCGTTCCGACTATAATGCAGTTTGTGTCGGTTATTTTCATGTTTGAGAGTGTAAATGCTGGGCTATACAGATTCTAAATTCTTATTTTCACGTCCTTTATCATTATATCAACACCTATAATGTCCGTTTGGCTGTCAGAGATCACGGATACTTCACTGCAGGGTATTGTATCTCGTGTAAGTATTAGAACTCCTCCTTTGTGTCCTTCGCGGTCGAAATGTGTGACCTGATATCTTCTGACTGAGAATCTGTGATGGGCGATGAGGTGTGTTTCTTGAATGCATACCACATCTATTCCATCTTTATGAAGACAATTTGTTTGCGGGACTTTCTTGTTAAAAACTCCTTCGGCATTCCTCTGTAGTATGTTGAGTGTCCGGGGTGTTTGGTCAATAGCTCTTACCATATCCCTCTGTGTCTTGACTCCACAGCAGAGGAGAAGGTGATCACCAGTAGCATTGGGTGGACCCCTCAAGGCGGGTGGGCCCGGCAATATCACCGCCTGGCGGGACCTCACGGGATCAGCACCTTTCTGATGTATTTTAATTTGTGGCATCATGGATTGATTGAGTTGCGTTACATTGTTTTGTCAAGCCTTTTGTCAAGTACGTCCGACTTCGACCAGTATTTTCCGGGTGTGCTTTCTCTAGCCTTTGACTGTCCCCAGTCTACCTACAAGGCAGCAGGTTTGTGTATCGCTTGGTCTGGTTCCTCTCCCTTGACGTGCCCGACATGGGAGTCCCTACCAGTAGCTGTGCTACCGTCGGCATAGCTCTTGGGGTCATTGGAACACTCAAGCTTCTCTACCTCATTAAGGTGGAGACACGGTGGAGTGAGAGCCCGACATTCTGTACACTCAAATTGATGTTGACATTTGATACGCCGATATTTGTTCAGACAAACTGATGTTGACTTGTAATAAACTCATACTTGTTCAAATAAAATGATGTTAACCTTTTGATAAAGCTATACTTGTTCAGATAAACTGACGGTGCAGTTTAATAAACTCATACTTGTTCAAATGATCTGATGTTAACTGTTGATAAACCCATACTTGTTCAGATAAACTGATGTTACCCGTTAATAAACCCATACTTGTTCAGATAAACTGATGTTAACTATTGATAAAGCTATACTTGTTCAGATAAACTGATGTTGACTGTCGATAAACCTATACTTATTCAGATAAATTGATGTTATCTTTAGATAAACCCCTACTTGTTCAGATCAACTGATGATAACTTATATAAACCTATACTTGTTCAGATTAACTGATGTTAACTTTAGATAAACCTATACTTGTTCAGATTAACTGATATTACCCTTTTGATAAACCCACACTTGTTCAGATAAAATGATGTTAACCTTTAAACAGACCCATACTTGTTTATATAAACTGTCCTTAACCTTTGACAACCCGATATTTGTTGAGTAGGCGCCAGTAATTTTGTAGATACCGTACTTCGAACGAATGCCTATCTTGTTATTTTCTATCAACAACCCGGAGACGAAAGCTTGTAGTTCGCATCCACTGACCATCAGCGCTACAGCCATAATTAGCCCGGTCTCTCCATACCTGTTATTATCGCTTGATTGGCCAGATTTTCCGCCTGCGTGTCAAGCCAAAAGTGCGTCCTAAATTAGACTTGGCAGCTGGTATTTCCGTTCGAGCCATTATTACTGCTATTATTTTTGGTAATAAATCGCCATTATCTTCATATTTTGTTTCTAATTTCTACTCGCCTATGGTGACTATCAAAGCGCATATTGTTGTGGAAAGATCATCGATAATGGCAGACAGATGACCTGGGACAGAACATGGTTAATGCTAGAACAGTCTGAAACGGATCTCTGCAAATTACATTCCAGGACAATTTTGTTGATTCTGAGAGACAATTATTCCCGGAATGAGCTCAAATAAATGCATGAATATGCCAAGAAAAACATGTGCAGTGAGTGAATCAACAAAAATGAGAAGTATAATGGGTAAGCTTTATTAGAACACGATCACATTTAACACAATTGACGTTTCGGCCAAAACCTTCGTCAGCACACAAACGTACAGATACAACTACATGACAGTTAATGCAATAGAGACAATCAATCAATCAGGAGCCGTCTCCGCATTGAAGGTTGGCTGCAATGGATCTCCAACACTGTCAGTCTCTTGCCTTGACTGTACATTCTGTCAGGCCGATGCTTGTCCATCTCTTGATGTTATCCTCCCACTTGTATCGTTGTCTACCTCTTGCTGCTTGCCCTCAGCCTTGCCTTCCAGTATGGTTTTTATAAGAGTATCATGTCTTTTAACGTGGCCAAAATATTTCACTTGTCTCCTCTTTATTTCTTTCATCAACTCTCTCTTCATTCCCAGTGTTTCTAGGACCTCTGTATTTTATTGTTTATGTTGCCATGAAATACGACACATTCTTCTGTATATCCACTTCTCCAGAGCTTCTATGCGACTTTCTAGTTGCTTGTTCAATGTCCACACTACCGAGGAATACAGTAGAATATACGTAGCATTTGACAATTCTTATTTTTAATGCGTTATTAATCTGTATAGATGTTAATACTGATTTCATGCCGTTGAAAGCATTTTTGGCCATTCCTATTCTCTTTTTGATTTCCATTTCACTTCTGCCATCATCTGTTATTATATGTCCAAGATAAGAGAAACTTTTTACTTGTTCTAGTAACTGCCCGTTTACTGTGATGTTCATTGATGACCTTTCCTTTTCACTGCTAATTATCATAGTGTTTGTTTTTTGGATGTTAATATCTAAGCCACATTCTGCACTGTGCCTGTTTACTTCTTCCACTAGGTCTTGCAAGTCTTGCTCACTTTCTGCTAGTAACACGGTATCGCCAGCATATCTAAGATTGTTTATGATTCTTCCACTGATGCTGAGTCCAGGCATTTCAACTTGTTTAAAAATTCTTTCTGTGTATAGATTGAAGAGGCTTGGGGACAGTACACATCCTTGCCGTACTCCTCTTTTTATCTCTATAGGTGGCGAATAGTTATTACCGCATCTAATAGACGCCACTTGTTCCCAGTACAAGTTACTAATAAGTGTGATGTCCTTTCCGTCTACTCCTATATCTTGAAGGCACGTAATTAGTCGTTCATGTTGTACTCTATCAAAAGCTTTCTTGTAGTCTATAATACTATACTTTTTTAAACTTCTATATATTTTTCAATTAACATCCTCAAACAGATAATTGCTTCTCTGGTGCCGCTGTTTTTGCGGAACCCAAATTGTTCTTCAGCTACTTCCTCATCTATATTATGTTGAATTCTTTCTTGTATGACCTTGAGTAGTATCTTAGTTATGTGGCTCATTAAGCTAATAGTTCTGTAATCCTCACACTCAACAGCTCTTGGTTTCTTCGGTAGTGTGATGAAAATAGATGTTTTCAAGTCCTTGGGGATGTACACAGTATTATATATATCATTACATAATTCTGTGATAGTTTCAATGCCAAAGCTGGATAAGGATTTTATCATCTCTGTTGTTATCTTGTCAGTATCTGCAGCCTTTTCTTCTTTCATCTTTTTAATAGCCTTTTCTACTTCAGCCGTTAATATTTTTGGTCCATCTTGAGTATTATACAGTGTTGGTCTATTGACCCTGTTGTCCCAGAATAAATCTTCTGTGTATTCTGTCCATCTTTTTATTATGTCAGCTTTATTAATTATAATTTCTCCATTTTTTCCTCTGATACAACCGCTTCCTGTTATATTATTTTTCTTCTTTGTAAATCTTTTTATATGTTCATGTAATTCTTTCAAGTTGTATTTTATTTCCAGATCCTCCATTTCTTTGCAAAAATAGAGACAACACCTAATAAAAACATCTGAACATTGTGTATTCTTTACCGACTTACAAGTGTTTGAGAATGACAATAACAACCCGAAGTTACGTTTGTTGGGTAGGTGAGGCAGCTTATTTACCCTAAACCCGTGTCCTGTTTGGTGTTTAACTGTTAAAGTGATCGATGGTACAGTAAATAAAGATTTAGATCCGTCGACATGAATTTGTCCGTTAGCAGGCACAGAGCGTGAATACAAAGGCTGGTGTTGTTCATTTGACATTTCGCGGGCATTGAGATCAATGCTTGGGGACAGTACACGAGTATATTGCTATGTAATTAACAACAGACATTACAGTAGCATGGGTATCATTGAGTTTACCACTACAGTCACATAGAGAATAAGTTCACATGTATCACATGTTGTTTAATGTTTATTGTGAATACTATTTTTCACCTTTGTCGTTTATGAATGTGTCAATGTTAAATGTGATTAATATATTTCACCGTTGTCGTTAGTGAATGTGTCAGTCAACCCGGTTAATTCATATCTTCTTCTTCCACTGTTTCTTCTTCTCCTCCTCCTCCTCCTCCTCCTCCTCTTCTTCTTCTTCTTCTTCTTCTTTTTCTTCTTTCACTTGTTTTGCTGTATGCCTGTGAATCTTGGAATGTAAATGAACAAATAAGGAAGAGATGTGGTTCCTTAGACGAATGTTCCAAATTCCTTGGACTGCCAAAGTAACTAACAACGAATGCCTGAAAGTGGCTAATGAAACTAGAACATTATATATAAACAATAAGAAAGAGACAAACAGCTTCTTTTTTTTTGTTTTTTGTTTTTTTGTTTTGTTAATGTGATGAGAAGAGAGGCGTTAGAGAACATCGTGACAACTGGAAAGATCGAGGAGAAGAGAGGCAGAAGCAGATCACAAGAAATGATGCTGGATGAATTGCGACGGTGGCATGGAGGAATATCAACGGCAGACTTGATCCAGAAAACCAAAGACCGAGGTCTGTGGAGAGTCATGAACGTCCACGCCAGTTGTTATGGCACTTGATGACTACTACTACTACTACTACTACTACTACTACTACTACTACTACTACTACTACTACTTCTTCTTCTTCTTCTTCTTTATGTTGCCTTCAAATAGAACATCCCCTCTGCTGTGTGTCCACCGTGACGAGGTAGAGGGGCTTGTGCGTCCCAATGACCCCAAGAGCTATGCCGACGGTAGCACAGCTACTGGTAGGGCCACCCATGTCGGACAGGTCAAGGGAGAGGGACCAGACGAAGAGACACACAAACCTGCTGCCTTGTAGGTAGACTGGGGACAGTCAAAGGCTAGGGAAAGCACCCCGAATACATGCTTGTCGAAATCGGATGTACTGAGCCACAGGCTTGACAAAGCAGTGCAACGTAACTTAATTCATGATGTCACAAATCAAAATTAATCGATATGGTGCTAATCCCGTGAAGTCCCATCAGGCGGCGATAGTGCCGGGCCCCCTGCCTCGAGGGGGTCCACCCATGACTACTGGTGGTCACCTACCCCTGTGCTGTGGAGTCAAGGCACAGAGGAGTAGGTTAAGAGCTATTGACCAAATACCCCGGACACTCAACATACTACAGTGGAATGCCGAAGGAGTTTACAAGAAGAAAGACTCCCTAACACAGCGTCTTCATAAAGATAGAATAGATGTGGCATGCATTCAAGAAACACATCTCAACGCCAATCACAAATTCTCAGTCAGAGGATATCAGGCCACACGTTTCGACCGCGAAGGACACAAAGGAGGAGTTCTAATACTTACACGAAATACAATACCTTGCAGCGAAGTATCTGTGATCTCTGACAACCAAACGGAAATTATAGGTGTTGATATAATGATAAAGGACGTGAAAATAAGAATCTACAATCTGTATAGCCCAGCAGATAAGGAGCTTACACTCTCAAACATGAAAATAACTGACACAAACTGCATTATTGTCGGAGACTTTAATAGCCGTTCAGAAAGATGGGGATACCCAGATACTGACAAAAGAGGAGATGAATTGGAGGACTGGGAAATAGACTCAAATCTCCATCTACTCAACAAAGCGGATGACACACCGAGCTTCTACTCCAGAAGATGGCTTACCACTTCTACTCCAGACTTAGCTTTCTGCACAGGAGACATTCTCCACAAAATCGATCGCCATGTGCTGGACCAATTAGCAGGTAGTGACCACAGACCAATCAAGCTTGTAATGAATATGGAGTATGTTCCACAGGAGCAAAAGCCCTTGCCCCGCTGGAATTACAAACGAGCAGATTGGGACAGATTTGCCATACTAACAGACAAGTATTGTGAAAACATAAATACACGATATGGCAACATAAAGCAAATGGTGGAAAGTCTAAACAGAGCGATAATACAGGCAGCCACTGAGTCCATTCCTAGAGGAGCGAGGAAAAATTACAAACCATACTGGACTGAAGAACTACACAGTTTGGAGGACAAAGTTGAAGATGCCAGGAAGACAGCAGAGAGAGAACAAACAATTGAAGCGAACATCTCTCTCAAAGCCATCTCAGCAAAATATAAAAGAACAGTAAATCAAACAACAAGAGATTGTTGGAGGGAAAAAACAGAAAACCTGAATTTTGACAGGGATGGAAACAAACTATGGAAACTAGTGAAAGCCATGAACAATGAAGTACCTAGAAACAAACAAATAACAATTAAACAAGGAAATGCCTTGCTTACAGGAAAAAAGGCTGCAAATGCACTAATGGAACACTATGCAAATGCAAACCACATTGATATTACAACCGAACAGAAGAAAGCAATCAAAGACAAACAGATACATCATAGAAATACAGAGACAGCAGCAGAATATATGGTGGCAAATCTAACAATGGAAGAAATGGAACAGGCAATGAATACCCTAAAAAGAAGAAATCACCAGGAAAGGATGGAATCACAAATGAAATGCTAATAGGACTAGGCACCAAGGCAAAGAAGAAACTACTAGCAGTCCTAAATAACAGCTGGAAGAGAGGAATAGTCCCACAGGCATGGAAGGAAGCTATACTAATACCAGTCTCAAAGAAAGGAAAAGACCTGGAAGAACCAAATGGCTATCGACCTATCAGTCTACTTAGCTGTGTAGGAAAATTAATGGAACGCATTATCAATGGCAGGCTAACATGGCATCTGGAAGAAAACAAACTCTTAACACCACACCAAGCAGGATTCAGAAAGCACAGATCCACTGAAGATCAAATAACCTATATAGCTCAGGAAATAGAGGATGCCTTCCAAGAGAAAAAGCACACACTAGCAGTCTGGATAGATTTAGAAAAAGCATTTGATAAAGTATGGAAGGAAGGACTGAAAGTAAAACTGCAAAACATGCATGTTTGTGGAAAAATGTATAAATGGATCAGCCACTACCTTGAGAACAGAACTGCCAGAACAAAAGTACAAGGACAAACAAGCAAAATGATGCTGCTGGAGCAAGATGTCCCCCAAGGAGGAGTTCTTTCACCAACATTATTCCTAGCATATAAATATGACATCACAGACAATTTTCCAGCCAGAGTACACACATCCTCCTTTGCAGATGACCTAGTCATATGGACATCTGAAGAATATATTAGTACAGCTAATAGCAGAATACAGCAAGCCTTATTAGCGCTAGAGGACTGGTCAAAATCATGGCTAGTGAAGATAAGTGAGGAGAAAACAACATGCACAGTGTTCTCCCTCTCAAATAAAACTCAGCAACTTAAGCTGGTATTGAATGGAAAAATATTGCGCCATGAAGAAAATCCAAACTATCTAGGAGTCACCTTTGATCGTCGCCTGACATGGAAGACACAGGTTGAGAAAAATCGAACAAGAGCAAGGCAGAGAATGGCAATCATGAAAAAGCTTGCTGGTACAACGTGGGGAGCAGATGAGAAAGTTCTCAAGAAGTTATATACTGGACGGGTGAGGCCAGTACTGGAATATGGCATTGCAGCTTGGGCAACAGCAGCTAAGTCAAACTTTAACAAAATAAGTAGAGTCCAAAACCAAGGAATGCGAATCATAACTGGAAGCCTGAAGACAACGCCTATTAATGAACTAGAAAAGATCACTTGTTTACAACCAATGCAGGATAGAAGAGATAGCAGAGCCCAGCAACAAGCAGAAAAATTTAGAAGATTGACAGACCACCCTATGTACAACAGATTTAATGGTTTTGGAAAGGGAAGACTGAAGCGTAGCAACTTTGTAGAAACTGCAAAACGAAGGATTAGGGCAGATCCTATACTTAACATATCAACAGTCAAGCCCATACACAATGCACACAAGTTCCCAGCTTGGAGACAGCAGCAACTGCCTGAGATGATAGAAAACATTCCTGGTATTGAGAAAAAGAACACTCAGCATGAAACCGAAAGAAGAGAAATAACCCTAAACTACATAAAAGAACATTACCCAAGCAGAAATTGGACCCATGCATATACAGATGGATCTGCCAAAAATTCAATAGAGAATGGAGGAGGAGGAATTCTCCTAAATTTAAAAAATGGAGTGAAAAAAACACATTCAATGGCAACTGGAAAATTTTCAAGTAACTTCAAAGCGGAGGTAGAGGCTCTGAAAACTGCAGCAGAAATGCTCCTGATGGAGGAAAATAAAGAGAAGCAAATTGCTATCTTCACAGATGCAAAGTCAGTTGTCTCAATACTGAAGAGCAATAACAGCACAGAACTAACTGACCTAAGAGCAGCACTCCATGGTCTATGCCAGAAATCCAAAAAAGTTGTAATACAGTGGATCCCATCACATTGCAGTATACCTGGAAACGAAGAGGCTGACAGACTGGCAAAAGAGGGCGGACGACTACCACAGCCTGACATAGACATAACCTATAATGAGGCAAAGAGGTTGATAAAAAGCACTTATAGAACCAAATGGGAATCAGAGCATCCAGGCCCTCAGAAGGATGATGCATATTACAAACTCGACCGAAGAGAACAAGTAGCAATCTTCAGACTCCGCACAGGACATAACAGGCTGAAATACCACTTGTTCAATAAACTAAAGATAGGAGATACCGATGAATGTAATTGTAGAACTGGAAAAATGACAGCAAAACATTTGCTGCAGGATTGCCCAACGTATGCAGAACAGAGAAAGATATTTTGGCCCACACCTGCTTCATTTGAGGACAAGCCCTATGGAGATATCAACAAGCTCAAGTTGACCGCAGCTTACTTTAACTACATACAGGTTGACATTTAAAGGTGCATGAAGACCCAGAGGCATGAAATGGAATATTGCTTGGATAGCAAATCCATTATGTGGAAAGTCCAAATCGAAAGCCCATTGTGTGGGCTTCATAAAAAGGTGGAAAAGTGTCCTAGTGGCATGAAATGGAATATTGCTTGGATAGCAAATCCATTACGTGGAAAGTCCGAATCAAAAGCCCACTATGTGGGCTTCATAAAAGGTGGAAAAGTGTCCTAGTGGCACGAAATGGAATATTGCTTGGATAGCAAATCCATTACATGGAAAGTCCGAATCGAAAGCTCACTGTGTGGATGTCATCTGCAGACTGCATACTTCTGGTTTCCGGAAGAACAGCCTATGGTGAACGGAAGGCCCAATATACGGAAGTGAGGCTAAGCAGCCATGTGCAGGACGTGACGATTCCTTGGGTGAGCCCAGTACCAGAGCGCTATGTATCGGCTCTGCAAGTATGGAAGCCTCCTTGGATGGCGGGGAATGCCCATGGTCTGCCCCTGCCTTCCCTTGAGGGCTGACCAGGATCTTTGGCTGTTCTATATGGACCAGCTGGGATGGGGGATAACACCACAACAGTGAGAGTCAAACGTCCTAAGAAACCCCCGGGAAGGTTAACCCGGTCAACAAATGCCCGCAGAAGTCGGATGTGTCGGCCTAACGGCGCAAGAACGCAGCTCTGCTGTAAACAGGCACAACGCAGTCACATCCGAAAAAATTACTCCGGATGAACGAAGAAGAAGAAGTAGAAATGAATATGGAGTATGTTCCACAGGAGCAAAAGCCCTTGCCCCGCTGGAATTACAAACGAGCAGATTGAGACAGATTTGCCATACTAACAGACAAATATTGTGAAAACATAAATACACGATATGGCAACATAAAGCAAATGGTGGAAAGTCTAAACAGAGCGATAATACAGGCAGCCACTGAGTCCATTCCAAGAGGAGCGAGGAAAAATTACAAACCATACTGGACTGAAGAACTACAAAGTTTGGAGGACAAAGTTGAAGATGCCAGGAAGACAGCAGAGAGAGAGAACAAACAATTGAAGCAAACATCTCTCTCAAAGCCATCTCAGCAAAATATAAAAGAACAGTAAATCAAACAACAAGAGATTGTTGGAGGGAAAAAACAGAAAACCTGAATTTTGACAGGGATGGAAACAAACTATGGAAACTAGTGAAAGCCATGAACAATGAAGGACCTAGAAACAAACAAATAACAATTAAACAAGGAAATGCCTTGCTTACAGGCAAAAAGGCTGCAAATGCACTAATGGAACACTATGCAAATGTAAACCACATTGATATTACAACCGAACAGAAGAAAGCAATCAAAGACAAACAGACACATCATAGAAATACAGAGACAGCAGCAGAATATATGATGGCAAATCTAACAATGGAAGAAATGGAACAGGCAATGAATACCCTAAAAAAGAAGAAATCACCAGGAAAGGATGGAATCACAAATGAAATGCTAATAGGACTAGGCACCAAGGCAAAGAAGTAACTACTAGCAGTCCTAAATAACAGCTGGAAGAGAGGAATAGTCCCACAGGCATGGAAGGAAGCTATACTAATACCAGTCCCAAAGAAAGGAAAAGACCTGGAAGAACCAAATGGCTATCGACCTATCAGTCTACTGAGCTGTGTAGGAAAATTAATGGAACGCATTATCAATGGCAGGCTAACATGGCATCTGGAAGAAAACAAACTCTTAACACCACACCAAGCAGGATTCAGAAAATACAGATCCACTGAAGATCAAATAACCTATATAGCTCAGGAAATAGAGGATGCCTTCCAAGAGAAAAAGCACACACTAGCAGTCTGGATAGATTTAGAAAAAGCATTTGATAAAGTATGGAAGCAAGGACTGAAAGTAAAACTGCAAAACATGCATGTTTGTGGAAAAATGTATAAATGGATCAGCCACTACCTTGAGAACAGAACTGCCAGGACAAAAGTACAAGGACAAACAAGCAAAATGATGCTGCTGGAGCAAGGTGTCCCCCAAGGAGGAGTTCTTTCACCAACATTATTCCTAGCATATATAAATGACATCACAGAAAATTTTCCAGCCAGAGTACACACATCCTGCTTTGCAGATGACCTAGCCATATGGACATCTGAAGAATATATTAGTACAGCTAACAGCAGAATACAGCAAGCCTTATTAGCGCTAGAGGACTGGTCAAAATCATGGCTAGTGAAGATAAGTGAGGAGAAAACAACATGCACAGTGTTCTCCCTCTCAAATAAAACTCAGCAACCTAAGCTGGTATTGAATGGAAAAATATTGCGCCATGAAGAAAATCCAAACTATCTAGGAGTCACCTTTGATCGTCGCTTGACATGGAAGACACAGGTTGAGAAAAATCGAACAAGAGCAAGGCAGAGAATGGCAATCATGAAAAAGCTTGCTGGTACAACGTGGGGAGCAGATGAGAAAGTTCTCAAGAAGTTATATACTGCACGGGTGAGGCCAGTACTGGAATATGGCATTGCAGCTTGGGCAACAGCAGCTAAGTCAAACTTTAACAAAATAAGTAGAGTCCAAAACCAAGGAATGCGAATCATAACTGGAAGCCTGAAGACAACGCCTATTTATGAACTAGAAATGATCACTTGTTTACAACCAATGCAGGATAGAAGAGATAGCAGAGCCCAGCAACAAGCAGAAAAATTTAGAAGATTGACAGACCACCCTATGTACAACAGATTTAATGGTTTTGGAAAGGGAAGACTGAAGCGTAGCAACTTTGTAGAAACTGCAAAACGAAGGATTAGGGCAGATCCTATACTTAACATATCAACAGTCAAGCCCATACACAATGCACACAAGTTCCCAGCTTGGAGACAGCAGCAACTGCCTGAGATGATAGAAAACATTCCTGGTATTGAGAAAAAGAACACTCAGCATGAAACCGAAAGAAGAGAAATAACCCTAAACTACATAAAAGAACATTACCCAAGCAGGAATTGGACCCATGCATATACAGATGGATCAGCCAAAAATTCAATAGAGAATGGAGGAGGAGGAATTCTCCTAAATTTAAAAAATTGAGTGAAAAAAAACACATTCAATGGCAACTGGAAAATTTTCAAGTAACTTCAAAGCGGAGGTAGAGGCTTTGAAAACTGCAGCAGAAATGCTCCTGATGGAGGAAAATAAAGAGAAGCAAATAGCTATCTTCACAGATGCAAAGTCAGCTGTCTCAATACTCAAGAGCAATAACAGCACAGAACTAACTGACCTAAGAGCAGCACTCCATGGTCTATGCCAGAAATCCAAAAAAGTTGTAATACAGTGGATCCCATCACATTGCAGTATACCTGGAAACGAAGAGGCTGACAGACTGGCAAAAGAGGGCGGACGACTACCACAGCCTGACATAGACATAACCTATAATGAGGCAAAGAGGTTGATAAAAAGCACTTATAGAACCAAATGGGAATCTGAGCATCCAGGCCATCAGAAGGATGATGCATATTACAAACTCGACCGAAGAGAACAAGTAGCAATCTTCAGACTCCGCACAGGACATAACAGGCTGAAATACCACTTGTTCAATAAACTAAAGATAGGAGATACTGATGAATGTAATTGTAGAACTGGAAAAATGACAGCAAAACATTTGCTGCAGGATTGCCCAACGTATGCAGAACAGAGAAAGATATTTTGGCCCACACCTGCTTCATTTGAGGACAAGCTCTATGGAGATATCAACAAGCTCAAGTTGACCGCAGCTTACTTTAACTACATACAGGTTGACATTTAAAGGTGCATGAAGACCCAGAGGCATGAAATGAAATATTGCTTGGATAGCAAATCCATTATGTGGAAAGTCCAAATCGAAAGCTCGCTGTGTGGGCTTCATAAAAGGTGGAAAAGTGTCCTAGTGGCACGAAATGGAATATTGCTTGATAGCAAATCCATTACGTGGAAAGTCCGAATCAAATGCCCATTGTGTGGGCTTCATAAAAGGTGGAAAAATGTCCTAGTGGCATGAAATGGAATATTGCTTGGATAGCAAATCCATTACGTGGAAAGTCCGAATCTTCTTCTTCTTCTTCTTTTCGTTCATCCGGAGTGTTTTTTTCAGATGTGATTGCGGTGTGCGTTAGGCACCCTTGGGTTGAAAACCCTTAGGTCACACATCCGGCTTTCGCGTGCATTTTTGACCAGGTTAGCAATCCTGGGAGACTCTCACTTTTGTGGTACCGTCCACATCCCAGCTGGTCAAGTTCGAACAGTCGAGGACTTCGGTCATCCCTCAAGAGAAGGAAGGCACAGTCCATAGCATTTTCCGCCATCCTAGGTTGCTTCCATAGTTGCATGGCCGACACATAGCGTCCTGATACTGGGCTCACCGAGCGAATGGTCACGTCATGCTCATGGCTGCTTTAATTCCTCACTTCAATATATTGGGCTTTTCGTTCGCCCCGGGCCGTTCCCGCACAAACCAGACAGGTCTGCAGAAGGTATTCACTCAGCGAGTTTTCGCACATGTGCTTGCCGTTGCGCCCGTCAGAGCTGTTCCAGGCACGACAGACATTCGGAAAACTACCTAGTCAGAGCTGTTCCGAACAAGAGCGGCATTCGGAAACTAGGTAGTCAGAGCTGTTCCTAGCACGGGAGACATTCGGACGAGACATTTCACTCGGACGTAAATGCGTAGTGTCAATTTTTAGTTTGCCACCCGTAGGACGACACTTCCGACTTCCGGCGGGCATTTTTTAGTGAGGTTAGCCTTCCTCTGGTTTCGAGACACGTTAGACTGTTGTAATGTCACCCACATCTCAGCTGGTCAAGATAGAACGATCAACGATATCGTGGTCTGCCCTCAATGGAAGGCAGGGGCAGACCATGGGCATTATCTCGCTATCCAAGGAGGCTTCCATAATTGCAGAGCCGGCACATATTGCTCTGAGACTGGGCTCACCCAAGGAGTTTCCACGTCCTGCTCATGGCTGCTTTAGTTCCTCACTTCCATGTGTTGGGCATCCCACTTGCCACTGATCGCTCAATCACACACCAGGAGCGGTCAGACTGCGAGTGACATCCACTCTGTAAGCTTTTGCTTGTGACTTCAAACCACGCAATAGGTTCGCTCGCCGTGCGTTCCATTTCGCGTTGATGAGACATTCTTCCACTTTTGTCTACACTCTCTATGAGTTAGATACAGACAGTTTCCGTAACCCTTCGACTGGGGCACTTTTCTGACTTTTTTGTACTCGCTCACGAGGTAGGCTACATGTGCTGCCGGCTCAGCACCTTACCTTCGTGCAGCAGTGAACGGGAAACGGCCAGGCCCCTTCATCCGGGAATCTCTCATATCCCCCAGCTGAGAGCCTTCGAACATGTATCAGACCTGAGCATGTAGCTTGCTCAGTATCATGTTTCTATTTTCCGGTAGACTGGTATCGGCCTGGCTCTCAGATCCGAGGGTTTGTGGCTTAGAGGCGTTCAGCCACAGCCCTCGACAGGGAGCCTTAAGAGTTTTGACCGGACCAAAAACGTCTGCCTTCGTGCACCTTTTAAACTTTTGACTGTTATCCTCAGTCTATACCTGCAGAGCAGCAGGTTGTGTCTCTCTTAGTCTGGTCCCTATCCCATAAGCTGTCCGATATGTAGTTTTTCATCCATCGGCAAGCAAATGGGGTCGATGGGACACGCAAGCTCCCCCACCACGTCAAGGTGGAGACACATCGGGGGAGAAGTCCGAATCGAAAGCTCACTGTGTGGATGTCATCTGCAGACTGCATACTTCTGGTTTCCGGAAGAACAGCCTATGGTGAACGGAAGGCCCAATATACGGAAGTGAGGCTAAGCAGCCATGTGCAGGACGTGACGATTCCTTGGGTGAGCCCAGTACCAGAGCGCTATGTATCGGCTCTGCAAGTATGGAAGCCTCCTTGGATGGCGGGGAATGCCCATGGTCTGCCCCTGCCTTCCCTTGAGGGCTGACCAGGATCTTTGGCTGTTCTATATGGACCAGCTGGGATGGGGGATAACACCACAACAGTGAGAGTCAAACGTCCTAAGAAACCCCCGGGAAGGTTAACCCGGTCAACAAATGCCCGCAGAAGTCGGATGTGTCGGCCTAACGGCGCAAGAACGCAGCTCTGCTGTAAACAGGCACAACGCAGTCACATCCGAAAAAAAAACTCCGGATGAACGAAGAAGAAGAAGAAATAGAACATAAGGCCATGGCCAATTGGTGCCAAGCCCTCTTATCCTTCACTGTCTCCGGCAGATCCCTCCGTGTCCTCCCATAGTATTCATTCTGTTATCTGTGTGTTTCAGGCTATTTCACTTGCCCTGTTGGTTCCAGAGAAAGAACTAACTATTTACACTATTAACTCTATTATTTCTCTAAGTGGCTTATCCATCTATGGTCTTTTCTTCATCTCCTGATTTACTGGCAAACTCACTCCGACTTCTGAGGTACTTGTAACTTGCATTCCCAAATCTAGGACAAGGCGTCAACATTTTAGGGGTTGAACCAGTTACCTTGGCCTCAGTACACGGGATGTTTAAGAGTGAGTGCTCTTACTATTTCTGCCATGCAAACCTCCAGCCAGCCAGCCTGATGTGCTGAACTACTGCCTGGGTACATCTTACTATGCCTCTCAGCACATACGAAGTGCCTTTCTCAGTATGGCATTTATGAGTGCCGTGTCTTTCACTATGAACCAAAGTAGGTGATCTGTCTCTTGTTTTAACTGCCCATTAACATTATCCATTATCATTATTAGATGCCATTAGCAGCTGTCAAAGTAAACCACCGCTAATTCTGTCCGCAGCTCACTGATGGATGTTTTCATGAAAAGAAACATGTTCCAACGATGGAATATTCAACTGCTGGCTATTCATAATGTTTTCGTTTCTTTCATTCGATCCCCAGGGCTCTCCTATTTTCACTACTGTCGCTAACAGCATTATCATCCAGTGTGGTATTCTTTTTAGAACTTATCCTCATTAACTATCATTCGAAATATCCCCCCCCCCCCATGTGTCTCCACCTTGTCGAGGTGGGCGGGGGAGGGTGGGGGGGGGGGGGGCTTGCGTGTCCCACTGACCCCAAGAACATTGTCAACGGAAGCACAACTACGTGTCGGACAGGCTTTGGGTTAGAGACCTGACCAAGAGAGACACAACCTGCTGCTCTGCAGGTAGACTGATAGAATTCAAAAGTGCAAATCAGGCGCACGAAGCCACAAATTCTTGGTCCAGACACATACTCTAAGGCTTCCACCTGAGGGATATGGCTGAACGCCTCTAAGCCATTAACCCTTGGATGTGAGAGCCGAGCCGACACTCACGTACTGCAAAACGGAAGTGAGATGCTGAGCACGCTACATGCTTAGTTCAGATACTTTTTCGAAGGCTCCCAGCTGGGGGGATATGAGGGATACCCGGATGAGAAGGCCTGGCCGTTTCTCGCTCACAAATGCAAGGAGGTAAGCCGGCAGCACTTGTAGCCTACCTCGTGAGCGAGTACTAAAGGTAGAGAAAGTGCCTCAGTCGCACGAAATGGTTATGAAGAATGTCTGTTTCTATACTCATAGAGAGTGCAGTCAAAGGTGGAAAAACGTCTCATTAACACCAAATGGGTTAGGGTGAGCCCAGCACCAGAGCGCTATGTGTCGGCTCTGCAACTATGGAAGCCGCCCTGGATGGCTGAAAATGCCATGGACTGTCCCTGCCTTCCCTTGAGGGCTGATCGTTAAGAATTCGACCGTTCTAACTCGACCAGCTGCGATGTGGACGGCACCACAAAAGTGAGTGTCCCCCAAGATTGCTAACCTGGTCAAAAATGCACGCTAATGTCGAATGTGTTGGCCTAAATGTTTCGGCCCAAGTATGCCTAACAGACACACCGCAATCGCATCTGAAAAAGAAAAACACCCCGGATGAACGCAGAAGAAGAGAAGAAGAAACGTCTCTCTGTCTTAATCGAGATGTTTTTTTTCCCCAGGTTTGAGTGTCTCGCTTGTTCTCAAACCTATATACCATTTCACATGGCTTTCCACGATGCCACGTCTCATAATTTCCGTGGTGCCGTGTTTCATGGTTTCCTCTTTCATCCTTTTCATGGTTTAATTCTACACACTTCTCATGGTTTCCTCTGTTGCCACTTCCCATGGTTTTAACTTGAACACTTCTCATAGTTTCCGTTGCACCATTTCTCATGTTTTCCAACGTGCCACCTTTCATGGTTTCCACAGTTCTATTCTACTCCGTTCTCAAGGTTTTCACGTTGCCACATTTCTTGGTTTCCACTTTCCCACTGTTCATAATTATATCCTGCTCCCTTTTCGTGGTTCCCACTTTTCTCCTTTTCATGATTCTGTTCTTCTCCCTTCACGTGGTTTCCGCGTTGTCACTTCGCATGGTTTCCACTTTCCTCTCATTCATGATTCCATTCTTCAACCTGCTCGTGGTTTTCATTTAAACCCTGCTCATATTTTCCACAATACACATTCTCATGGTTTTCTCTTATCATAATTTCCACTTGTCCACGTCTCATGGTTTTCCCAGTGAACCCATCTCTTTACACGTTTTCACAAAATTTGACTGCGTTTTGATATGAGTATAACGGTCTCTTCGTGAGCTGTTTTCTGTCTGAGTGTCATCATTACTCTGTCGATCTGTCCACGGTGTTCTCATCTGTAAGTGAGTCTCTGTACCCGCTTGATGACGGCGTACTCTTGAGTCTGAGGTTCTTTGTATGCTGAAAGGATCCTAGTAAATATAATGCAAGTAAATTAACAGGACATTGTACCCAGCATTTTGACATCAACATAAAGTAGGCGTTATGACGCATCACTCAAGTCAACAAGTCAGTAAAGTGTCTATAATTATGCATGCACTATCCACAGGGGATCCGCTTCTGTGTGACAGTTGGCATTGTTTATTTCTGCAACTTGTTTGGCTCAAATAGCAACAGCCGCCCTTGAACTTGAAAATAATGCTAACTCGTTACATCCCAAACTGATGCCTATCCAACATCATGAAGGTCAGGAGCGTGTAATGGATTTTCCGCACAGGGCATGTGGGAGTGCAGGTTGGTGCACAGACTGAGAGACTGACTGCTGCCGCTCCTGTGACGGCTCGCTGGATTATGACAAGATTAATTTGGTGAAGGCTGTAACTGCAACAAAACAAAAACAGGGCGTACTAATTGGCCATATTGCAGTACTAACACAAAGACACAGACCCGATCCAATGCTGTGGTGATCGTGTGAGATGGCAAAACATGATCGCCCACGCTTATTGTGACGGTGAATAATGATGATTACAAAGACCTTTCTCTAGTCTGCTCGCTTCCGTCAGATACCAGTATTATTGCTTGTTTGGGAATCTATATCTTCTCACTGCATCATAAGACAAAAATTAAGGATCCGCATAATTCTAGAAGTGAAAACTTGTTAACTGATTAGAGAAATTAGACGCAGACAGTCACTGTGTTTTTGTAAACTATATAAAATGACACAAAGTAGTGCAGCTTTACATAACAGAGTTAAGACACATACAGAACGTTGCGGCGATTAGCCTTCATCAGCAAACAAACACATTCACAAACACAACATATAGTCAAGGAGATCTCCTGTGACTACATCAGAAGGTGACGACTATATGTTGTGTTTGTGAATGTGTTTGTTTGCTGATGAAGGCTAATCGCCGCAACGTTCTGTATGTGTCTTAACTCTGTTATGTAAAGCTGCACTACTTTGTGTCATTTTATATTGTTTACACTTTCACAGCTTTACCGCAGTTCCACCAAATTTTATTCGTATTTTACTGTGTTTTTGACACGTTATGAGAAGAAATAAATTGGACAACTTGGTTTGCGGGAGAGCAGGTAGTGAACAGCCTGTTGGGCTGACTGCTGTCGCTCCTGTGGGCGTCTGGCTGGATTATAAACAAGATTAACTTGGTGAAGGCTGTCTGGGGTCGAGCGGAAAGTGTAACAAAACAAAAACAAGGTCAACAACTGGCAAGATTAAGGGGAGCAGAATAATGTAAACAGAGAAGTAAATACCTGGATGGCTTGACCACGTGGTATGGTCGAGACAAGAACAGTGAGCTGATCCACGACTCTGGTGATCGCGTAAGAATGCGAAATATGATCGCCGACTCTGATCGGCATGGTACATGATGATGATGATATTTCTACATTAGCGGGAGCGTTAGAGAAGTTGATATGGAGCTACGCTGATAATGTCATGAGTTCGGAAGAGAGTTCGATGACTGCGTTCGTCGTCTCACTAAGTGAGGGAAAGACTAGTCACGTGTTCCTCCGCGCACTCGATCCTACAAACTGTGACGGCGCTATCACACCACAGACGCATGCCGGAACACTGCGTAGAGACACATCTGGCCTAGGGGTTTAACGTCTTTCTCCGTAATCCCGTATACTCTCGGGAGTAACGTGACGTGCGCGAGAATCGGTAGCGGTTCTCACCGCGTCGGTAACTTAGGGGGTATGTGAGCCGATCGCTCAGAAAGCAATGGCAAACTACTGAGCGTAATCTTGCCATCAACAATCTGCTGAAAGATGCTGATGTTGACAGCGATGTCCTGTAAAGGATATGCGGGGGAAAAAAAATATTTCTAAAATGAGAACAGTGGTGACGTAGTAGCTTAGACGCACATCTTCATCCAACCTGAGTAGTAGGGTCCCCTACTACTAACCTGGTGCTCATGTGTTCAAATCCACATCGGTACGGAAGTTGCAAATTGATCTGGGTTCCCAGGTCCATCTAAATTAGGTACCATGACATATATATATATATATATATATATATATATATATATATATATATATATAATATATATATATATATATATATATATATATATATATATATATATATATATATATATATATATATATAACATAACGGTTCTAGCGCCATATGCCCTACAAGAAACAGATGAAAACCGTAAAATGATTAGAGACATTAGACGTGTAGATAGATATAGTTTTTTGGACACGTTATGAGAAGAAATCAGTTAGAGAACTTGGTGACAACAGGCAAGAATGAGGGGAAGAGAACATGGAAAAAGCAGAGAAGTAAATACCTGGATAGCTTGGCGCCGTGATATGGTCGAGATAAGAACACTGGACTGATCCACGACACTGGTGAGCGCGTGAGACGGCGAAACATGGCTGTCTAAGCTTATGGGCATGGCATATGATGATGATGATGATGATGATGATGATGATGATGATGATGATGATGATGATGATGATGATGATGATGATGATCATGATCATGTGCCCAATGGTCAAAGATGTGTAAATGGTCCTTTATTTGTACTTACATGTCCAGAGTATCCTAGAATGTCTAGTAATATCCCGCTAACAACACTCAAGAGAACCTCTGCATTTTACAATAAAGGACATGAAGCAATGTGGTTTTATCCGGCTGCGTGTGTCGGATTTTTTTTTTTTTTTTTTATTAAATTGTTTTTCAGTATTTACAACATGTCAGTTTGCAGCAGGGCTGCGATATTGGCCCATTTCTGCATTCGATGACCGGTTAGCCTTGATGCTGTAAGGCTTACATCACTGGCAAGAATTGACATGGACATTCTTGAGCAATGAATTACTTTGTTTACAAACTTTGAATATCACTACAACATTTCCCTAAGAAGTAAACTTTTGGCTCATAATAGACAGAGACATCGAAATTAGAATTTAACAAGTGTGCTTATATCAACTGTCACCCATACCGAAACCGAGTAAGAAATGATGTTATCAGACTGACAGTGTGGCACATTTTATTTAAACCAAGAATGTCAAATGATTCGGCCGTTTCTTTTGGATGCAACACCATTAGCAACCAGCACTCAAGTGGTTTTGCATGTATCACCTTGTACCGGGAGGGCGCGCTTTAGCGATGCTACTCTTGGCCTGCGTGTGCGTGAATAGTCCGTCTGTCCGATAGATATCTGATTGATCCTGCCAGTACTATAGGCTACCATATGTTTGTACGAGTCACTATATTACAGAGTTTCCGGCTTGGGTCAAGATGACGGGACGTGTTTTCTTCTAGCTTGATCAAAGACGGTTGATCGGCGGCTTGGCAATCCGCAATCATAAAACTCCCAGCTGTTACAGAATCAGATGTCTGGCTCCAAATGTTTGGCGCTCCGCACATACATAGAGAGCCACACCTTCTGCCCTATACGCCACCTTAGGCACGAGAGGAAAGTCGTGTCATGTCATGTCACTGGTACTACAAAAAAGCAAGAGGATTCCCGAGAAGAAAATTGATTCGCGACATCAAAGACATTGTATTATCACACGGAATGGCACTAGTGACACCCATCGGGAGCTGGAAGGTGAACTATTCCTTCCCACGAGGCTTGGCGGTAAAGGTGGAAGGTATGATGATGATGTATAACTCTGAAACAAAACATACAGTTAATAAATCAACAAACATGAGAAGTAGAATCGATAAGCGTAACTAGAATGCAGCCACAAGTGATAAAATGGACGTTGCGTCTAAAGCCTTCGTCAGGACACACATAACAAATATACACTGATACGAGTTGTTACAGTTAATTGCATATCCTTTACATGACGTTGCAGTCGACCCCGGTATATTTTTTTTTTAGCTGTTCATTATATCTTGGCAA
This sequence comes from Cepaea nemoralis, assembly GCA_014155875.1. Lineage (NCBI taxonomy): Eukaryota > Metazoa > Mollusca > Gastropoda > Stylommatophora > Helicidae > Cepaea > Cepaea nemoralis. Next base: position 89,788 of record JACEFZ010006116.1, on the reverse strand, counting down.
ATTTACGTTCAATAGTTTTTCATTGCTTTCTGAACGACCGGCACTCATACCTTTGTGTGAGAAACCAACGCAAGTCGGTCTTATTCCAAATCGCCCGCCCGGTATGCGGGATTACGAATTGATACAAGGACATTAAAAAATCTGCTTGCAAATATAACGGTCACTAGTTGTGACACTCTGCCCTGTTGAGGTCTCGAGGTGTGTGTTCAACGCATGAAATGAAAAAAACAACAGTGTAGTCAGGTCCAATACTAAACATCACGAGAACCACTGCTACATGTTGCCTACAAAGAAGTAAAACAAGAGAGAAATCGTATATCATTGGCAAGAGCTATAATCACAATTCTTCTTCTAGACATTCATAAGAATTGAATAGAGTGTAAACATATATTTTACCAGAAATGTATGACAAGTGAATTAGAAAATAGGCTCCAAAGTAGGCGTAGAGAAACCCGAAGCTATGAATGAATTATGAAGATTTGGGGGGGTTTTCTACGGGTAGGCACAGATAATGTGTAGGCGGTGTCTTCAAATTAACCAGGAGAGGATATAGAATATCCGACACAGGATAAAATAATTGCCTGGATAACAGCGGGAGATGGAGTCTGGGAGGTTCTGTGAGAATGACATCAGGTTTGGAGACAGCCTAGAGGCAGACACTTGCAGACAGTGCGGGAGACAGCGTTCTTTTCGCCGGATGAACGGCAGATATGGGGAGCTTAAGAGCACGACTGTTGTAAAAGATAATGATGAAGTAATTTGATGAAACAACATATTTAGTCGTGTGTGATAACGACGTAAGATCGCCCACGATTATTTGCACAGCGTATGATGATAACTGTGAATGTGTGTCACTAGATGACACGTCTGCTCGCTGCCATCAGATGGCAGTGCTCTTGTTTATTTGGGAATCATTTTATATCCTCTCATTGAATCGTAAACAAAAATTAAGGATCGGCACATTTCTAGATTGGGAATCGCGGGTTGTGAAGTGGTTAGACGCACGTCTGCAGGCCCGGTGGTCGTGGGTTTCACATCCGCATTGTGGCGGATTGTTTTAATTGTATCTGCAATGAATGAACAACAGTTACTGCCAATTCTTTCTGAACACCCGACGCTTCATACCAAGGAAATCCCGGGAAGGTTAACCCGGTCAACAAATGCCCGCAGAAGTCGGATGTGTCGGCCTAACGGCGCAAGAACGCAGCTCTGCTGTAAACAGGTACAACGCAATCACGTCAGGAAAAAAAAAACACTCTGGATGAACGCAGAAGAAGAAGAAGAAGATACCAAGGAAATCAATGAAAAGCGATCTGCATCTATGTAGCCCGCGGCTGATTACCTCGACTTGGTATCTTTGGCAATAATGAAACTGTTTTGCTAACACTTAAACCGCTGAAGACAATGGGAAGAATGCCACGGACAGACAGAAAAAGCAATGAGCAAGTCCTAGAAGAGGCAAATGAAAACAGTAAACTTATTAGAGAAATTAGACGTAGACAGTCAACATTTTTGTGGCACGTATGAGAAGAAATAAACTAGAAAATTGGCAAGAATGAGGAGAAAAGAAAAAAGGAAAGACAGAGAAATAAATACCTATATAGCTTGGTCACATGGTATAATATACAAGACCACAGTGCTGATCCACGACTCTGGTGATCGTATGAGATGGCAAAACTCAAAACGCTTATCGGCATGGCACGTGATGTTGATGAAACCACAAACGCCAATAGGAGCGGCTGTTCAATTTTAGTAATGGACGTAGATGTGGACATGCAATGTCTGTGCTGATTTCATTCATCCATTCAGTAGTATGTCCTGTGCAGAACCTCGCTCCCATAACAACCTTCTTGAAAACCTCTCGATCATAAGCAAGATGTCCATCTGGAGATCATCCGCCACATCGTGCACCCATCTTCTCTTTGGCCTTCCTCTTCTTCTCTTCCCAGGCATATACCCCTCCATTATTTTTCTCTCCAAACTTTCGTGACGTTTTAAGTGACCAAAATATTTCAGTTTTTATTTGTTTTATCGTCTTTAATAGTCAACCTTCTTAAATATTCAGCTCTTGAAGTATGGAGTTATGGTGTACTAAAGACATTCTGTGTGGCGAAGTTTGTCATGTCAGGTTCCTCAACCAGAAGACTTGTTTGACGCTTCTGGCCACGTTACTCTTCGTTTCCACGCATATGACCTGATCATAAACGTTTTTTGGGATGATAATGTGGTGGTTTCCCCTGACTCCCTTACCTACAAAGAAGCTTGTGACCTCAGTCTTGGACAGAACATCCCGACCGCCAAGTTAAGTGAGTGTTCTGCCGTGCTGTAGAGTGGAGTTGTCCACTTACTCCGGAGATGTTTCTCTCCTGTGTCCTTGCCCAACACTTTTGTGCCTGGCCCGTCCTCTGCCTTTAATCGTAAAGGTAGCCCCGTAACATACACTGGGTTGGGTTTTAACGTTACAGTACTCCCCATTTGTAGACCACGATATATGAGGTGGGATAGTCAGTTCCCTTCCTCGTCGCAATTCCTTCCCAAATAATTTCCAGAAGATTCTAAAAATCGCCTGATTCTCATTTTTATCAAAGTTGGTCGACCCCAAAGCCAGACCGCTCGGAGATAATTACGATTGTTATGCTGGGGATTGAACCCTGACCATCGTCCCAGCAGCAAGCACACTAACCACTATGCCATCCCGGCGCCCCTCAATCTCTGTTGGGTTGCAATTGGGAGTTTCCCATCTTGGGAGCTGAGACCATGACGACATGTCCCTTACTCACAAGAACAATTCCTCCGAAGTCGGAGAGTGTCTGCCTGTACGGCGAGGAACCACCTGTCTGCACACCAATAAGCCAGACATGGGACAACGGATACTCACGCAAACCTCAGGTCCTGTATGACAACACACTGATGTTGGACAACATGATGTCTTCATCCGACATACAGGACTTCATGCCAGTTCACAGCCAGAGAACACAAGCAAGCAAGCAAACAAATACAATCATCATCATCATCTGCCATGCCAGTAAGCGTGGGAGGTCATGAATGCCCACTCATACAAGTACCAGAGTCTTGGATGCGGGCTGCTTTCTGGTCCCGATGTTGCCATGGGACCAGGCCACCCAGGCATTTATCTCTGTGTTTTGTCCTTCCAGACGGCTCTGTGGCAAAAGGGTTACGGAAGTAATTCTTAATTCCGCATTCCGCTTTCGAAACACAGCTGCGAATGATTTGGCAGAAGACTGACTGCCTTATGTTCGTTTTCATTCAATGGTAAGAGTGCCGATAATTCAGAAAGCAATGGTAATCTATGGTGTAAATTGTCATGAAAGCAAAAACAGCCAAAAAATGTTGGGTTTAACTGCGACTTCCTGTAAAGGATACGAAACTAATTGTTTACTCTTTCTCTTTTCCCATCAATTTTGCAGTTGTCAGTAAGTACATTAGACAACACAAACAGACTATGATACAAGTGGGAAGACAATATCAAGATGTGGACACACGACACTCTGTGTAAATAGGGAATTAAAGACAGCGAGTGTTGTTGACACATTGCAACCAAGCTTCTTTGTAGAGGCAATATTATTATTATTATTAGATTGACTGATTGGTTTAAAAAATATATACAGGATATTTCAGGCGTCTGTTTAATGGCTCAAATATCAAAATTACGATCCTTGCGTGTGCGAGTGTGTGCTTGTGTGTATGTGTGCGAGAGAGAGAGAGAGAGAGAGAGAGAGAGAGAGAGAGAGAGAGAGAGAGAGAGAGAGAGAGAGAAAGAGAGAGAAAGAGAGAGAGAGAGAGAGAAAGTGCCCGTATAAATTATAGACATATAATATCTTATAATAACATTACGAAGAAGAAGAAGAAGAAGAAGAAGAAGAAGAAGAAGAAGAAGAAGAAGAAGAAGAAGAAGAAGAAGAAGAAGAAGAAGAAGAAGAAGAAGAAGGACGATGACGATGACGACGACGACGACGACGAGGAGGAGGAGAAGAACAACAACAACACCAGCAACAAGAACAAGAACAAGAACAAGAATAAGAACAAGAAGAAGATCAGTGAAAAGAAGGAGAAGAACAAGAAGAGCCCAGGTACTTATCACGTTACGTCACGCATTTCCGCTGACAAACAAGTGAGATTCGTGTTTGAAGTGTCGTTTATGGAGGTCTTGGTACGACACGATTTATCTCTATAGGACCGGATGCGACCTCTTCATAACCCCATTCAAGATTGACTGCACTACCCCACTGGGAGCCAATCTGATCCTTCTAGAAAGTGTGTTATGACATCTAGCGCTTGGGTTATTCTTCAAAGTACTGATAAGGCGAAAAACTTGACCCTATCTAACTTGGTAAGTTAGCGAATACCAACCGGTAGTTAGACGTCGCAGACCTTGACAGCATGGATATGTACCCTCGCCTATGGGGGTTGATACGGCACTATAGGATCCTACAGACAATCTTTATGAGAGCGAGATATAAAGATATGAAATGGAGGACTCTTGGTGAGGGAAGAGAACAGATACATTTGAAATGAGGACAAGAGTACGAAAGGGGTGCTATTAGTCACCATTGTAATTCTTAGTGGCTATAGCAGTGGTTCTCAACCTTTTTTTGCCCATGCCCCCTTCACCATATTTTCACAACGTCATCCCCCCCCCCCCCTTTCGTATTTCCTACCTACCCCCCCCCCCCCTCCCGCTCCTGCCCCTACACAGTATACGTAATAATGGAAGCACATACCAAAACAAGTCCACATAAAACGTGATTTGTGGGTCTACTTACTTTATTAAATGAATTTTAAAAGGGTGAGTGAGACGTACAGAACCGTAAAGTATGAAGGGAAAAACATTATCAAGTAATCAGTTCTTGTGTTAACGCGATCTTGAAATAATCTTCATTCCCCCTCCCTCCCCTAGAAACCCAAAAATTCCACCCTGGGGTGGGGGGGGGGGAGGAATTCCCCACCGGTTGAGAACCACTGCTATAGAATTGCTTATGAAGAAAGTAAAGATCTAAGCAGAAGTTCATAGTAAACATGTACCAACTTTCTTGAGTTTTCAAGACTTTCTCAGAGTGGTCTAGCTTTTTTTTCCACCGATGTAATGGCAATATGATGTGTTTGATGCATGTCGCTTCTTCTTCTTCTTCTTCTTCTTCTTCTTCTTCTTCTTCTTCTTCTTCTTCTTCTTCTTCTTCTTCTTCTTCTTCTTCTTCTTCTTCTTTTTTGTTTTCTTTTTGAAAGTGAGTGGGTTTGAATAGATGGTTGGAAGGCACGCAATACGAGTAGGAAAATGATGGGGGAGTTCAATCAGGGTTATATTGGTACCTTCATCGTGGGAACTCAAGGCTGGCTACTGGAGAAGGGGATTGAGCCGGTGTGGGAATGTCACTAGTGCGAGGATGTTGATTCTTGATTTCAAATACTCTTATTCATTATATTAAGGGCGTTTTAATAGCCTTGACTCCTGTCAACCAATATTTTTAGATCTACTTCGTCACTGCGTGATGGTATGCATGTAATATGATCATTTGTGGAGGTATAAATGATGTGTGATGGATGAGAGAAGACAGAAACACGTGTGGAAGTATACTTGCTATAAGACTTTCGGATATGCCTGGATCACTGTGGATCTGTCCATGCCGTGTGATCTATGGAACGTGAATGGAACACTTGTTGAGACATAAGCATTATGTGATCTATTAAAGAAGACTGAAACACTTTGTTGATATAAGCCCTTTATGTGATGTGTGGAATGAGAATGGAACACTTGTTGAGGTATCTACGTTGTGTGATGTATGGAATGAGATTAGAACACTTGTTGAGGTATCTACGTTGCGTGATGTATGGAATTAGAATAGAACACTTGTTGAGGTATCTACGTTGCGTGATGTATGGAATTAGAATAGAACACTTGTTGAGGTATCTACGTTGCGTGATGTATGGAATTAGAATAGAACACTTGTTGAGGTATCTACGTTGTGTGGTGTATGGAATGAGATTAGAACACTTGTTGAGGTATCTACGTTGCGTGATGTATGGAATTAGAATAGAACACTTGTTGAGGTATCTTACGTTGCGTGATGTATGGAATTAGAATAGAACACTTGTTGAGGTATCTACGTTGTGTGATGTATGGAATGAGAATGGAACACTTGTTGAGGTATCTACGTTGTGTGATGTATGGAATGAGATTAGAACACTTGTTGAGGTATCTACGTTGCGTGATGTATGGAATTAGAATAGAACACTTGTTGAGGTATCTACGTTGTGTGATGTATGGAATGAGAATGGAACACGTTGTTGAGGTATCTACGTTGCGTGATGTATGAATTAGAATAGAACACTTGTTGAGGTATCTACGTTGTGTGATGTATGGAATGAGATTAGAACACTTGTTGAGGTATCTACGTTGCGTGATGTATGGAATAAGAATAGAACACTTGTTGAGGTATCTACGTTGCGTGATGTATGGAATTAGAATAGAACACTTGTTGAGGTATCTACGTTGTGTGATGTATGGAATGAGATTAGAACACTTGTTGAGGTATCTACGTTGCGTGATGTATGGAATTAGAATAGAACACTTGTTGAGGTATCTACGGTGTGTGATGTATGGAATGAGAATGGAACACTTGTTGAGGTATCTACGTTGCGTGATGTATGGCATTAGAATAGAACGAACGAACGAACAAACTTTATTTTCAAAGGGTTAAGAATTGGGCACGCAGGCCCGTCTAACCTTCTGCCCTTCTATCACTCCATACAATCTTCCCCAGTAAAAACATAAATTATGTTCCATGAACTCACCTCTGATACAACAAGGTTAACGTCTGGAAAAAAAAATTTTTTAATTATTTTTTGGGGGGGGAAAAAAAAAATTTTGGGGCCCGGGGGGGGAAAAAAAAAATTTTGGGGGGTTTTCCGGGGGGTTTTTAAAAAAAAAATTTTTTCCCCCTTTGTTTTGAAGGGTTTTTCCCCCCCAAAAAAAAACCCCAAAAAAAAAGGGGAAAAATTTTTTGGGGGAAAATTTTCCTTTTTTGGTTTAAAAAAAACCTTGGGGGGTTTTGTTTTAAAAAAAATTTTTTTTTGGGGGGGGGCCCCAAAAAAAAGGGTTTTTTTGGGGTTTTAAAAAATTTTTTTTAAAGGAAAAATTTTTTTTTTTTAAAAATTTGGGTTAAAAAAAGGGGTTTTGGGGAAAAAACCCAAAAATTTTTTTTAAAAAAGGGGGTTTTCCCGGGGGTTTTTTTTAAAAAATTTTTTTTAAAAAGGGTTTTTTTTGGGGGGGTTTTTTTTTGGGGGGGGGTTTTAGGGGGGGGGTTGGGTTTGGGGGGGAAAAGGGAAGAAAAAAAAAAAACCAAATTTTTTCCAAAAAAAAAAGGGGAATTTTTTTTTTTTTTTTCCCCCTTCCCCAAAATTTTTTTTTAAAAGGGGCCTAACCCCCCAAAAAAATTTGGAAAAAAAAAAAAACCCCCCCAACAAAAAAAAACCAAAAAAAAAAAAAATTTTTTCCCTTTTTTGGGAAAAAAGGGAAAAAAAATTTTTTTTAAATTTTTTTTAAAAAAAAATTTAATTTTTTTTTTTAAAATTTTTTTTTTAAAAAAATTTTTTAAATTTTTTTTTTTTTAAAAATTTTTTTTTTTTTTAAAAAAAATTTAAAAAATTTTTTTAAAAAAGGGGTTTGGTTTTTTTTAAAAATTTTTTTTTAAAAATTTTTTAAAAAAAAAGGGGGGGAAAAAAATTTTAAAAAAAGGGAAAAAAAAAAGGGGGGGGGGGAAAAAAAAGGGGGGGAACGGGGGGGAAAAATTTTTGGGAAAAAAAAAAAAAAAAAATTTTTTTTTTTTTTTTTTTGGGGGGTTTTTTTAAAAGGGCGGGGGTTTTAAAAAAAGGGGGGGCCCCTTGGCCCCAAAAATTTTTTTTTGGGGGGGTTTTTTTGGGGTTTTTTTAAGGATTTTCCCGGGTTTTGGGTTTTTTTTTTTAAAAAAAATTTTTTTTCCCCCGGGGGGGGGAAAATTGGGGGGACCGGGGGTTTTTTTGGGGGAAAAAATTTTGTTTATTTGTTTTTTTGCCCTTTTTATCTTTCCCCGAACGGTCCATCCGATGAGATGAAATTTTGTACAGATGTTGTTCTCACTTCCGCGGATCCAACTGAAATAGTTAGTTAGTTTAAAATCAACAATGTTTCCTCAAGCACGAAAGAAAAAGGCATAAGGAGCTTCAAAAACCAGACGAAAAAAATTTCCCGTCATTTGTTCCAAGGGAACTCACTCTCTGTTTAAACCCAAAAAAATTAGTTTGAACAGTCTGGTTTTGTAGGGGGAAAAGGGGAAAAATCTACTTTTTTTTCTACTATTATATTTTATATATATATATATATATATATATATATATTATAAAATATATAATAAAAATATATATATATATATATATATATATATATATATATATAAATATTTTAAGAAAATTTTTTTTGTGTGTGTGCCCTTTTATGCGTTCCCGAACGGTCATCCGATTGAGATAAAATTTTTTGTACAGAAGTTGTTCTCACCCCCGGGGGAAAAAAGCTTTACGACTAAAAAAAACGACGAGAAAAGGGGAAAAACGGGAACGGGAAAGCACAAAAACAGACGAGCGCGGGCACGGGAGCAGGGGCCAAAACGCGTACCCCTGTCGCTTATAAAAATATTTTTGAAGTAAAAAGATTTCTGATATCTTCTTCTTCTTCGTTCATCCGGAGTTTTTTTTCGGATGTGATTGCGTTGTGCCTGTTTACAGCAGAGCTGCGTTCTTGCGCCGTTAGGCCGACACATCCGACTTCTGCGGGCATTTGTTGACCGGGTTAACCTTCCCGGGGGTTTCTTAGGACGTTTGACTCTCACTGTTGTGGTGTTATCCCCCATCCCAGCTGGTCCATATAGAACAGCCAAAGATCCTGGTCAGCCCTCAAGGGAAGGCAGGGGCAGACCATGGGCATTCCCCGCCATCCAAGGAGGCTTCCATACTTGCAGAGCCGATACATAGCGCTCTGGTACTGGGCTCACCCAAGGAATCGTCACGTCCTGCACATGGCTGCTTAGCCTCACTTCCGTATATTGGGCCTTCCGTTCACCATAGGCTGTTCTTCCGGAAACCAGAAGTATGCAGTCTGCAGATGACATCCACACAGTGAGCTTTCGATTCGGACTTTCCACGTAATGGATTTGCTATCCAAGCAATATTCCATTTCATGCCACTAGGACACTTTTCCACCTTTTATGAAGCCCACACAATGGGCTTTTGATTCGGACTTTCCACGTAATGGATTTGCTATCAAGCAATATTCCATTTCGTGCCACTAGGACACTTTTCCACCTTTTATGAAGCCCACACAGCGAGCTTTCGATTTGGACTTTCCACATAATGGATTTGCTATCCAAGCAATATTTCATTTCATGCCTCTGGGTCTTCATGCACCTTTAAATGTCAACCTGTATGTAGTTAAAGTAAGCTGCGGTCAACTTGAGCTTGTTGATATCTCCATAGAGCTTGTCCTCAAATGAAGCAGGTGTGGGCCAAAATATCTTTCTCTGTTCTGCATACGTTGGGCAATCCTGCAGCAAATGTTTTGCTGTCATTTTTCCAGTTCTACAATTACATTCATCAGTATCTCCTATCTTTAGTTTATTGAACAAGTGGTATTTCAGCCTGTTATGTCCTGTGCGGAGTCTGAAGATTGCTACTTGTTCTCTTCGGTCGAGTTTGTAATATGCATCATCCTTCTGATGGCCTGGATGCTCTGATTCCCATTTGGTTCTATAAGTGCTTTTTATCAACCTCTTTGCCTCATTATAGGTTATGTCTATGTCAGGCTGTGGTAGTCGTCCGCCCTCTTTTGCCAGTCTGTCAGCCTCTTCGTTTCCAGGTATACTGCAATGTGATGGGATCCACTGTATTACAACTTTTTTGGATTTCTGGCATAGACCATGGAGTGCTGCTCTTAGGTCAGTTAGTTCTGTGCTGTTATTGCTCTTGAGTATTGAGACAGCTGACTTTGCATCTGTGAAGATAGCTATTTGCTTCTCTTTATTTTCCTCCATCAGGAGCATTTCTGCTGCAGTTTTCAAAGCCTCTACCTCCGCTTTGAAGTTACTTGAAAATTTTCCAGTTGCCATTGAATGTGTTTTTTTCACTCCATTTTTTAAATTTAGGAGAATTCCTCCTCCTCCATTCTCTATTGAATTTTTGGCTGATCCATCTGTATATGCATGGGTCCAATTCCTGCTTGGGTAATGTTCTTTTATGTAGTTTAGGGTTATTTCTCTTCTTTCGGTTTCATGCTGAGTGTTCTTTTTCTCAATACCAGGAATGTTTTCTATCATCTCAGGCAGTTGCTGCTGTCTCCAAGCTGGGAAGTTGTGTGCATTGTGTATGGGCTTGACTGTTGATATGTTAAGTATAGGATCTGCCCTAATCCTTCGTTTTGCAGTTTCTACAAAGTTGCTACGCTTCAGTCTTCCCTTTCCAAAACCATTAAATCTGTTGTACATAGGGTGGTCTGTCAATCTTCTAAATTTTTCTGCTTGTTGCTGGGCTCTGCTATCTCTTCTATCCTGCATTGGTTGTAAACAAGTGATCTTTTCTAGTTCATTAATAGGCGTTGTCTTCAGGCTTCCAGTTATGATTCGCATTCCTTGGTTTTGGACTCTACTTATTTTGTTAAAGTTTGACTTAGCTGCTGTTGCCCAAGCTGCAATGCCATATTCCAGTACTGGCCTCACCCGTCCAGTATATAACTTCTTGAGAACTTTCTCATCTGCTCCCCACGTTGTACCAGCAAGCTTTTTCATGATTGCCATTCTCTGCCTTGCTCTTGTTCGATTTTTCTCAACCTGTGTCTTCCATGTCAGGCGACGATCAAAGGTGACTCCTAGATAGTTTGGATTTTCTTCATGGCGCAATATTTTTCCATTCAATACCAGCTTAGGTTGCTGAGTTTTATTTGAGAGGGAGAACACTGTGCATGTTGTTTTCTCCTCACTTATCTTCACTAGCCATGATTTTGACCAGTCCTCTAGCGCTAATAAGGCTTGCTGTATTCTGCTGTTAGCTGTACTAATATATTCTTCAGATGTCCATATGGCTAGGTCATCTGCAAAGGAGGATGTGTGTACTCTGGCTGGAAAATTTTCTGTGATGTCATTTATATATGCTAGGAATAATGTTGGTGAAAGAACTCCTCCTTGGGGGACACCTTGCTCCAGCAGCATCATTTTGCTTGTTTGTCCTTGTACTTTTGTCCTGGCAGTTCTGTTCTCAAGGTAGTGGCTGATCCATTTATACATTTTTCCACAAACATGCATGTTTTGCAGTTTTACTTTCAGTCCTTCCTTCCATACTTTATCAAATGCTTTTTCTAAATCTATCCAGACTGCTAGTGTGTGCTTTTTCTCTTGGAAGGCATCCTCTATTTCCTGAGCTATATAGGTTATTTGATCTTCAGTGGATCTGTATTTTCTGAATCCTGCTTGGTGTGGTGTTAAGAGTTTGTTTTCTTCCAGATGCCATGTTAGCCTGCCATTGATAATGCGTTCCATTAATTTTCCTACACAGCTCAGTAGACTGATAGGTCGATAGCCATTTGGTTCTTCCAGGTCTTTTCCTTTCTTTGGGACTGGTATTAGTATAGCTTCCTTCCATGCCTGTGGGACTATTCCTCTCTTCCAGCTGTTATTTAGGACTGCTAGTAGTTTCTTCTTTGCCTTGGTGCCTAGTCCTATTAGCATTTCATTTGTGATTCCATCCTTTCCTGGTGATTTCTTCTTTTTTAGGGTATTCATTGCCTGTTCCATTTCTTCCATTGTTAGATTTGCCATCATATATTCTGCTGCTGTCTCTGTATTTCTATGATGTATCTGTTTGTCTTTGATTGCTTTCTTCTGTTCGGTTGTAATATCAATGTGGTTTGCATTTGCATAGTGTTCCATTAGTGCATTTGCAGCCTTTTTGCCTGTAAGCAAGGCATTTCCTTGTTTAATTGTTATTTGTTTGTTTCTAGGTCCTTCATTGTTCATGGCTTTCACTAGTTTCCATAGTTTGTTTCCATCCCTGTCAAAATTCAGGTTTTCTGTTTTTTCCCTCCAACAATCTCTTGTTGTTTGATTTACTGTTCTTTTATATTTTGCTGAGATGGCTTTGAGAGAGATGTTTGCTTCAATTGTTTGTTCTCTCTCTGCTGTCTTCCTGGCATCTTCAACTTTGTCCTCCAAACTTTGTAGTTCTTCAGTCCAGTATGGTTTGTAATTTTTCCTCGCTCCTCTTGGAATGGACTCAGTGGCTGCCTGTATTATCGCTCTGTTTAGACTTTCCACCATTTGCTTTATGTTGCCATATCGTGTATTTATGTTTTCACAATATTTGTCTGTTAGTATGGCAAATCTGTCCCAATCTGCTCGTTTGTAATTCCAGCGGGGCAAGGGCTTTTGCTCCTGTGGCACATACTCCATATTCATTTCAAGCTTGATTGGTCTGTGGTCACTACCTGCTAATTGGTCCAGCACATGGCGATCGATTTTGTGGAGGATGTCTCCTGTGCAGAAAGCTAAGTCTGGAGTAGAAGTGGTAAGCCATCTTCTGGAGTAGAAGCTCGGTGTGTCATCCGCTTTGTTGAGTAGATGGAGATTTGAGTCTATTTCCCAGTCCTCCAATTCATCTCCTCTTTTGTCAGTATCTGGGTATCCCCATCTTTCTGAACGGCTATTAAAGTCTCCGACAATAATGCAGTTTGTGTCAGTTATTTTCATGTTTGAGAGTGTAAGGTCCTTATCTGCTGGGCTATACAGATTGTAGATTCTTATTTTCACGTCCTTTATCATTATATCAACACCTATAATTTCCGTTTGGTTGTCAGAGATCACAGATACTTCGCTGCAAGGTATTGTATTTCGTGTAAGTATTAGAACTCCTCCTTTGTGTCCTTCGCGGTCGAAACGTGTGGCCTGATATCCTCTGACTGAGAATTTGTGATTGGCGTTGAGGTGTGTCTCTTGAATGCATGCCACATCTATTCTATCTTTATGAAGACGCTGTGTTAGGGAGTCTTTCTTCTTGTAAACTCCTTCGGCATTCCACTGTAGTATGTTGAGTGTCCGGGGTATTTGGTCAATAGCTCTTAACCTACTCCTCTGTGCCTTGACTCCACAGCACAGGGGAAGGTGACCACCAGTAGTCATGGGTGGACCCCCTCGAGGCAGGGGGCCCGGCACTATCACCGCCTGATGGGACTTCACGGGATTAGCACCATATCGATTAATTTTGATTTGTGACATCATGAATTAAGTTACGTTGCACTGCTTTGTCAAGCCTGTGGCTCAGTACATCCGATTTCGACAAGCATTTATTCGGGATGCTTTCCCTAGCCTTTGACTGTCCCCAGTCTACCTACAAGGCAGCAGGTTTCACGTTGCACTGCTTTGTCAAGCCTGTGGCTCAGTACATCCGATTTCGACAAGCATGTATTTGGGGTGCTTTCCCTAGCCTTTGACTGTCCCCAGTCTACCTACAAGGCAGCAGGTTTGTGTGTCTCTTCGTCTGGTCCCTCTCCCTTGACCTGTCCGACATGGGTGGCCCTACCAGTAGCTGTGCTACCGTCGGCATAGCTCTTGGGGTCATTGGGACGCACAAGCCCCTCTACCTCGTCACGGTGGACACACAGCAGAGGGGTGACTACTGATATGAATTAAATGAGACGCTCGCCGCCAGGAACTAGGCGACGCCGGGCCGGGTCGTCAGCTAGTACCATATAAAATGAATAAATGAATTATATGATTGCAGATAGGTCACACACCGAACGTGTGAGACGTCAGACGGTACGTGATGGTGTAAATGACCATGTGTTCACATACATCCATTGTTGACGAACATTTACCGCGAGAATTAGTCTGATCAGTCACATCCGCTACTGCCATAGGTTGTAGTTTACATGCCTTTTCGAAAAGCACAATGTAACAAAATAATGTTTGTCAAGGCGGCAAGGTGCCCGTTTACTTTGGCTGAAAAATTTTATAAAACATTTTTTTTTTCGCATATCCTTTACAGGACACCGCTGTCAACAGCAGCATCTTTCAGCTGTCTGTTGATTTCTTGGCAAGATTACGCTCAGTAGTTTGCCATTGCTTTCTGAGCGGCCGGCTCAGTGTCCCGCAAGTCACCAGCGGGGGACGAACCGCTCCCAGGTCGCTCCCGCTACGAGACTCTGCGTGACAAACGGGATTACGGAGAAAGTGTTGTAACCCCTCAGCCAGAGAGACCGGCACATAGTCACTGATATTTTACTGATGTGAAGCATTTCTTATCACAAGGGTATTCGCAAATTTAAAACGAAGTCTTTCTTTCTCCACAAATTAGTTAGAATGAGCCTAATTTGTGAAGTCTTTTGTTGTTGGTCGAATACGCACTCCGCTCGAAACAGGAACAAAGAGGAATCCTTGTACACACCCGGGGTTATTGGGTATTTTATGTTAACATGTTTACAAAGTAGTCCGCACTCGATGGGAATTATGGTCTTCTTTTTATTCGCTCGCTTTGAATTTAAGTGTAGTCCATACACGTGCTACCACTTCTAGCTCCTGGACTGATTTTTGCTTGTGGGCTAGCTTTCTCTATTACCAGTCCCCACTGCCATCAGGCGAACCCACTCCGACTTCTGATGTACTTGTAATTTACATCTCCATGTCAAGGACGAGAAGTCAACATTTTATCTACAAGGCAGAACGTTTGTGTGTCTCTTCATCTGATACCGACATAGCTCTTGGGGTCATTGGGATACGTTTGCCCCACTACCTCTGCAAGGTGGAGACACATCAGACGGGTAAATCACAGCATGGATCGCAGTGACGAAAGCAGCCTCTTGCCAGAGGGAAAACATACTCATCATTAGAAAGTTGTCAACTGCAGTGAGACAACAAGTTTTAAAGTGCTGTGTAGAACTTATACTGCCGTGTGCATGTGAGCCATGGTAAACAAACACAATGGCAGTGGGAATGGGGTTTCCTGGGGAAAATACAAAGAGCTGAGTTGAGGTGAGTTGAGTTGGGCTAAGAACCGACATCACTGCACTCAGGGCATTCACAAGGATCACCCGCATGGCCAAATTATGTATGCGCTTAAACCTTTCAAGATGGTTCTTTAACACTGTCAGCAGCACCAAACCATACTCAATGACATAAATTATTAACTGCTGAAAGAGCTTGTAAAGCATCCTCTGCTCTATCCCGGTTGCTGCCATCACCCTCAATGCATTAAGTCCCTTACCAGCAAAGTCTCCACAAGATCCTGTCAAAGGTAAACATACAAAGAATTTCACGGGCGTAAAGAAAAACAAACAAGACAGTCCTTCTAGGAACAAGTGAAACCTGCTAATTAGTTAGAGCAATTAGGTGGAGACAGTCAAGACTGTTGTGCACGTTCTGAGAAGAAATAAACTCGAAAACTTAGTTACATGGAGCAAAATTTCTGGGGAAAAAGCAAATGAGCAAAAGGAGAGAGATGAACAGCTGGATGGCTTGTCCACGTAACATATTCAGGACAGGAACACAGACTTGATTCAAGACTATGACGATCGTATGAGATGACCAGCCATGTTCGCCCATAACCAACGGCATGGCACATGATGGTTTTAATGATGATTCCCAACCCAATTATATTACCTGAAAGACAATTAAAAGAAAATATTATGTACAACCATCTGTGCTTTAGTTAACTAAACACAAACCCACAACGACTGTCATAAGAAGGCATCGATAGAGAATGCGGGTGTATTCATTGTGGGCTTAATAAGAAGTTAAAATAGAGCGTTTGAGGGATAAAATCTTTCCGGACAAAGTTTATCGCGGACCTGTCAAATATGATTTATAAGCAACGGGAAGTTTTCCATTAGAAACTAATGTGGCGTGATTTTAGTTGGATAAATCCAAACAATGTTATATCAATTTGTTCAGTGTGCCTGGTGAGGAGCACAGCGATGTCCTCTAAAGAAAGCTAATATATAATTCACTTCATTGTGATAAATTTAACCAGAACTCCACTTATACATATGTAAGGCACATTGCATTCGTGTAGTAAACCGGTCGTTGAATCTATTCATACATGTCTTGGCCTTCAACGTCCTCGATAGCCAGAACTTCTGCTGCTGTAGACATGCACAGGGAAGCTGATTTGGCTGCTTCCCCCCCCCCCCCCCCCCCCCCAACCGAGATTTTGAGACTCCTTTCATCATTTTTCCCGTTCGCTCACTTTTAACCCAAGCGCAGTCTACTGCGCACTAAGTTTTTGCGTGTGAGGCAGCTTTCCTTATTAGCAGTGTCCCCCCGCCATCAGGCGGATCCATTATAACTTCCAAGGTGCTTGTAATTTACTCCCCCAAGTGAAGGGCGAGATGTCCACGTTTAAGTCGTACTGACTGATATAGGGAGCGAACTCATCACCCGCTATAAGCTCACCGGAAGTGTAAGAGCTTGTCCTTTTAACCTATCGGCCACACGATGTCCAACCTCCATGTTCAAGTTTAAAGCTGCTCATGAATTTTTGGGACACCTCGTAAATACCGCATAATGCACTGGTGCATTCAGTTTTATTTTAGGCTCATACTATGTTTCTTCCTTCCTGCTAGGATCGCTTAATCCTTGAGTCTTGGGATTTTTCAACTTCATAATATTGCCCTGCAAATCTTGGGGTCTTGTCACGCAGTAAGAGATTTATCAGCTAGTGAGATAATATAAACTACTCTAAAATGTCAAAGAGTTAATCAAATTTAATCTTTTTAACAGTTTTAAATGTCAGAAGTGAAGCTCGTGTTTACAACGAGATTTGTCATAAACGATCGGTCAGACATTGTGCCAGTCCAGTCCACGATAGAACATGCCAGTGAGACGCTCTTTTGTTTGCTTGTCAAGTGTTAGGTCTGGCATATACTAGATCATGTCAGTATGTGGTAAGGTGACCTGTTCTCTTCTAGACTGGATGCTTTTCAATGTACACTTTCTAGTACTCATTATACATCGAGTCGTTGACAGCACAGCCGTAGCGACCAGTTACAAATTGGGTTTGCAGCATGAAGATGCTGTGTTGGTAAGGCAATGCACTTCCACTGGACCATCTAGATAATTCGTTTACTTCATTTCGCGTCTTTCGAGTGGATTGAGTGACACCCAGTTTGTAGCTCAGGGTTCAATAACTCTGTATGTATCTGTTTAATGGTCTTGTTCTTCTTCCTCTTCTTTTTCTTCTTCATCTTCTTCTTATTCTACTACTACTACTATTACAACAATAACAATAACACCTACTACTACTACTACTACTACTACTACTACTACTACTACTACTACTACTACTACTACTACTACTACTACTACTACTACTACTACTACTACTATTACTACTACTACTACTACTACTACTACTACTACTACTAATAATAATAATAATAATAATAACAATAATAATAATAATTATTATTATTATACACACAATAATAATAATTATACTGCTACTACTACTACTACTACAATGGCACACTACTGAACGTAACACTTGCCTAGTACATCAACAGCAGCTGAAAAATGCTCGTGTTGACTGCAACCTCCTGTAAGGGATATGCTACATTTTAAAAAACAAAACTACAATTACTACTACAACTTTTTCTTCTTATACCGCTGCTGCTGTATCTGTTTCAACTACTGCTTCTTCTTCTTCTTCTTCTTCTTCTTCTTCTTCTTCTTCTTCTTCTTCTTCTTCTTCTTCTTCTTCTTCTTCTTCTTCTTCTTCTTCTTCTTCTTCTTCTTATTTTTAGATTCTCAAATACGATATGAATACAGTCAACAAACAGCTTAGTTAGTGACAAATCCTCATTTCTGCCAAATGTTTTTTTTAAATGTCTTAGACACATTTCATCCAAGATAATGGGCTCTGTCGACTCGGACTGGTTGTCTTTCGCAACAAAATTGTCAAGGCATTACTCTTTTGCAATACGTCACTATTATAGAATGTAAGAAAGAAAGTGTTGAAATGCTATATAGAACCTATTTTTCTCTATATAGTGAATCTTGGAATGTAAATTAACAAATTATGAAGACTTGGAAGCAACAGAGATGTGGTTCCTAAGACGAATGTTGCGAATTCCTTGGACTGCCAGGGTAACTAACAGCGATTGCCTGAAAGTGGCTAATGAAACTAAAACATTATATTCAACAATAAGAACGAGACAGACAGCTTTCTTTGGTCATGTGATGAGAAGAGAGGCAGTGGAGAACATCGTGACGAAGGAAATATCAAGGGGAAGAGAGACAGAGGCAGACCAAGCGAAATGATGCTGGCTGGATTGAGACGGTGGCATGTAGGAATATCAGCAGCAGAGTGGATCCAGAATACCAAAGACCGAGATCTGTGGAGAGACATGAGCGCCTACGACAGCTGGCACGTTACTTACTGATGATAACTCTTTACTATTTCCTACTTCCGTTGGAATTTTAACATTCGTAATTCACACACACACAAGATCACCTGTGTTTCACCTATATAAAATTAAATGTTGTCCGACTTCAAGGTAACAACTTCGAGGAGACACGTACCATTAACCAACAATGGTTCTTGTAAAAACTTTCCTGCCGTATATTAGAATTCGAACCCGGTATTGTCTTATCCCAAGCTCCACTAATTGACCTCTCAGCCACGTTGCTTCCAAAGTTATCGTATTAGAATGTCAGAATGTCAGACGGGCCAGCGTGCCCAATTCTTATCCCTTTAAAAATAAATGTGTTCATTTGTTCGTTACCTCAACTGTTTCCACAACTCGAGTCCCTTGGTTCTTTACACTGATAAAAGGGTCTTAAAATAACCTTATTGATTTCAGCCTGGAAACTGGCAGATTTAAATAAATCCCTTCAGCGTTTAAGTTCTCTGTACAGACTTGCTTGTGTTCGCTGGCTGTGATTTCCAGCGTAAAGTCCTGTATGTCGGATGAAGACATCCTGTTGTCCAACATCAGTGTGTCATACCGGTCTGAGGTTTGCGTGAGTATCCGTTGTCCCATGTCTGGCTTATTGGTGTGCAGACTGGTGGTTCCTCGCCGTGCAGGCAGACACTCTCCGACTTCAGAGGAATCGGCGATCCTACTGACTTCAGCCAGAACCCGAAGGGACCTGTTGCCCAGGACGCTCGGCGAGGTCGCGTCAATAGGTCTTGGTCAGTACAGAACCCAGCCCTGGTGCCTCGGAAACACCTCTGCGTCGCTGTACAGACTTAACTCTTTTTGTCCTAGCCTTTTTCCTGCTCGCTTTGAACCTAAGGGTAGTCCACACACGTTATTAGTTACTACTACCACGGAGTGCACTGGACTGACTGTTCTATGTGAGTTAGCTTTCCATACTACAAGTATGCTTTTCTCTCCCCCCCCCCCACCCCCATCCTTTCTCTGCGCCGTCAAAACAACCAACTCCGACATCTGAGGTACTTGTACTTTACGTCCACAAGTCAAGGAAGAGAAGTCAACATTTTTATCCAGCTGACCTGTGTATGGCTTGGACCCAGGACCCCGCCAGCAGCGCACTGGAAATGTAAGCGCAAGAGGTCTAATCGTGTCGTCCACGTCGACCACATGTCTTACTGTATGCCAGTGTTTACGAATCGGTGGTAGAAAACTCCGCCACGCAGCAAGCACGTCAGGAGATCTCTGATCATCAGAAGATGCCCCCCCCCCCCACCCTCTCCTCACCAAATATTTCCGCATCTTTACCTGCCTGGCACTCTCAGGGGACAGAACCGTGTAGATCATGACTCTCGGCCGTTTTTCTCCTGTTGTGCGTAGACACCTTCGATAAGTTTGTGATCGACATCGCTAAGTGTGGCTACCCAGAGTTATTCCACATTGGTGGCAAACATTGAGCACCTATTGCATCTATCAGCGTTACACTGCACCGTAAATGACCGTGGGAAAGCCAGCTTCTTCCCCCGGCGGTTGGCCTCAGTGTCCACCTCCGCCTTGGTGGCTAGCTATGACCCAGTCAGCAGACGTCGTTGCTGCCATGTTGCCTTCTTCGTACCCCGTTCGCAGCTTGCTGTACTGCTCTCATTCCCGCTCCCAGTGTATGCCAGCTCCTCCACTTTACTATTTCTATCAGAGTTTGGGCCTCCTTGGCCCTCGCTATCGCCGTGGGGTGTGGTCCTTCCAAGACGTACTAGTCCACCACAATATGTTGTTGCCGGTGCTTAGCTGCAGAGTTTAGACTTCGGACGACATTTCCAGCCGATGTGATAGCTACATTGTGGTGTTTCAACCCCTCTGTACCGCCTCGAGTTAGGTGTACTGTTCTTACCTGTTGAGGTGGCTCCCGGTCGGCACGAGACCGTGCTGATGTTTCGGTCTCATTTTGAGGTTGCGATATTTCGGTCTTATTGAGAGGTTTCGGTCTTACTGAGAGGTTTCTGTCTTACTGAGGTTGATTCGTTCTTTGGCTCACATTGAAAACAGCTGACTTACATTGCAGGCAAAGTTGAACCATTTACTGTGTTTCCTTGTCCCACACGGCATTATGCTTTCTCCATAGCCAGCACGAGGTTCTGTCTCGTCAAGTCTGTTAAGTGCCAATGTTCTTGCTTGACCTTTCACACTTAGCTGTTTAAGTAAATCATACGGGGAGTTATTAACAAGGCCTCTTAAGCCTATCTCAGCGGTGAATATCCTGACGTTATATTCTTTTTGTTTCAGGCTTCCGACCATATCGCTGTACTTTTCCATTTTGTAATCATGCTGCTCCTCGTCTCTTGAACGGAACAGTTAGCTCGATTAGTACCAACTGTTGAGTCGACGGAGAGCACACCACAATGTCTGGTCGCAATTGAAACCTCCAGATCTCCGCTGGGTATTTGCCATGACTCTGCAGGTCTTTTGTCAGTTCCCATTCCTCGGCGTTCCGAGGATGGATAGCAGACTGTCGGGGCAGTCGATTATGCTGTCCGGATTTTGTCCATCTTTTAGGAGACGTATCCAGCCGGCCTTGACAACAGTCTCCCTATTTACTTGGCGTCTCGCTATATACACTATTGTCACAGTCCTAGATCTCTAGGGGATTGAAACTCGGGCTCATACAGGCAACAAACTCCGTTAGATACAATTTAGCATCATTTATTTGCATACATATTATAGTACGCTGGCGAAGCGAGTTTTCACAAGCCAGCATTCAATACATTGCGTATCACAGGAGTTTATAATGTACATGGTTAACACAATAACTCTAGCAGCTATCTACACATATGTCTAAGACCCTTAAATACAATTGGGTCTACTATCAAGTCCCCTTAAGGTAAGCCCTGTTGCTTCCTCGATGTCCAGTCTCTGTCTGACCTTCTCCACACGTGTCGCAATCCGACACGGGTGGCAACTCTCTCTGAGTTTCTCGTGGACCCCGCAATCGGCGGGCCCCATCAGTGTCCACGGGGCTGTGGACACACTGACCGGTCCTTCGAGAAGGCTCTGGATTATTCAAGCCTTCGAGTGACTCGGTTCTTTCCCTTTTGCTGGAGTACTCTCCCTTCGCCAGTATCTCTTACTTTTATGTACCGTCTCTAGGTGAGGCTGTGACAGGAGTCCCCCTCCCCCCCCCCTGCTTTGATGGGTTCTTATATGGTAAATTAGTTCTGTACTAATTCTGTCACAGGATCACATAAAGTCGGTGTTTGTAGTTTGGTGAATAGTAACTTGGTAACTGACATATCTGCATCACCAACTCATGTATTCTTCCATACCCCACTTTAAGATGATTGCTGAAGAGGTTTCTCTCTTATATGTTCTTAAACATGCTTATCTGACCGAAGTTCCGTGACGTTTCCCAGTTGTTTTTACAACCGCGCCCTTCTCAAGTATCCATTATGATACCAAGATATTAAAACTCTGTGTAAGAGAGTTCTAACAAGACAAATGTCTTGGCTATTTATGTACACCTGCAACATCTTGTTCTGTGTGTATTTCGATACATTTTTACTCCCGTATGTTGTATAATGCTGAATATGTAGCTATGCTCTTGTTCTATCACATCTGACTACGTGTTCCTATTGGTTTGTTCGTGTATTGATTGATATGTTGCTGTTTCTAATAAAGTGACTGCACTTTAATTGTTCGTGTTCAGTTTTAAGTTTGTATAGAGTGTGTTCATTGTGTGGTTTATCTCCAAGCGTCACGAGTTGGGATATCCCTTGTCATGAATTACCTCGATGTGTAATGCATGATCGGGTATTCCAAGCAGTGGTGCTTAGATGTAGTGTATTAACTCCTAAACATGTATTAACAATTAGACAGGTAATACATTTTAACATGAAAGACGCAGACAAATTAAAATAAATATGTTTTGCGTACAATTTGTCCGCTCCGTATATCGTTCTCTCATTTAATTCTCTCACTCTGTCATTCATACAACTTTCATACAAAATAGTATTTTGTTAAAATATATAAATAAAGTTGAGGTAATTCTTACTGCCCTTAGAAAAATGGATTAGGCGATATGTTCCCTTTAAGGTAACAAGTACTTTTTGTACGTGTAATCAAAAAATGGTTTATAACTTACATAGAAAAAAAATTGTATAGCACGAATATTTCACGTATGAGTGGAAATATTGGTAATATTATGATAGAAAATATATAAGTGAGAGGTTGACATGTTTTATATACATAATTAAATAACAGTTTAATACATATTAACTGATAAATCACTAATTAACTAACTAACTGAATCCAACGATGACGTGTGTTGTCCTCCTGTTGTCCGTGTGTAGTGCCATGAATGTTAACAGTTAATATAGCAGTCCTTTGCATGTTGTAATCGACGCAGTCTTCTTTCGGCTGTTTGCGAAGTTTCTTAGCAATAGCGAGTATGTAGTGTTCTTAATGTTTACAGATGAATGTCAGTTCACTGGTTGGAATCCTTTCACAGACATTATATATTGGTTGGATTGTTCTTATCACATTAGCAATTGGTAATAAAGGGTTCTCACAGTGTTATGTTCGTGGGTGTTATACGTAACCTATTCACTTGGGCGTTGATACTTCTGAATGAAAGTTCTCTAGTAGGTGTAGAGGTACACTGTTATATGCAACAGACTAAAATATCACAGATTCTTCTATGGCGACTAATTAATGTGCCTAGTGTTCGTCTGCTGGTGCATTTGCTTGTCGTGATAAAAAAATCAGCAATAATGTTATCAGTGCCCTAGATATGGCGGATTTCAAAGTCGAAATCTTGAAGAAGAAGACACCATCTTTCCAAACGATGGTTCTTTGGCACACCTTGCTTAAGTACCAGCAGCGGCGAACTATAGGTTAAGACAAAATGCGAACCTAAGAGGAACTTAGATAACCGACGCATGCAAAAGAGTAGGCTTAATGCCTCCAACTCAACTGTCGAGTAATGGATCTCTGCCTTTCTCAGCTTGCGGCTTACTTAGAGTATCGGATGTCACACACCCTGATATTCTTGCATCAGGCATCCTCCAATTGCGATAGCACTGGCATCTGTGGTTAGAATAAAAGGTATATCTATGTTTGGTAATCTTAATACTGGTGGGTTAGAAAAAATCGATTTCAATCTGCACATTGCATCCTCTAAGCGGATACTCTTACAAAATTTTTCTGGATGATCTTTTGTCAACATATTAGAAAAAACTGATGTGAGTTCTGCCCAGTTTGGTATAAACTTGGCATAATAGTTTATGAGACAAAATAGGCTTCTAACCTGCTTTTTAGTAGTTGGAACTTCTAGATTGAGAATTTTTGATACGATTCTATCATCTGTCAACAGTTTGCCTTCGGAAATCCTATGACCTAGGAAGTCTATCTGTTTATAGCCTATTTCAACCTTGGAAGGTTTGATAGTAAGTCCGAAGAGAAAAATTTGGTTAAAGACTTGTTTGAGTGTAAGTAAGTGAGAAGTCATGTTTGAAGAATGGATACATATATCATCAATATAAGATTGTACGTCCTTGATGCCGTGCAATAGCAGCCTAGTTAACCTAACAAATGTGGCGGGAGCGTTCTTGAGACCAAACGGAAGATATCTCCATTCGTACAACCCAAGGGGTGTAGCGAATGCTGTTATATGCATTGAAGAGGGGTCTAGTGGCAATTGCCAGTAACCTTTAGCTAAATCAAGCTTATAAAATAATGATGAATGAGACATATTCAAGATGAGGTCTTCACAGCTGTTCATTGGCTCAGCATCTGTGGTGGTTATGGTATTTAATTTTCTATAATCTATGCACAAACGAATGGTTTGGTCCTTCTTTTTCACCAGGAAAATTGGCGAAGAATACTGGGACACAGATTTCTGTATTATTCCGTTTTTCTCAAAGTCCAAAATTTCTTTATCTAAATTTGCTCTATAATGTAAAGGAATTGAATATGGTCTACATTTGATCGGTGTCAGATTTGTCAACACAATTGAATGTGTTATCTTGTCAGTCCGTCCAGGTTTGTTTGAGAAGATAGTTCTATAGTCGTTTAGAAGAGACAAAATGTCTTGTCGCTGCTGTTGTGTCACAGTGTCAGAGATTTGTATGTCATTCATAGTACTGTCGTCGTTCATAGTTGGTACTGGGATTTCCGTATTGTCTATGTCCGTCTGATTTATTACTGACGCTACTGTTTGTAAATTGTCTTCAATGTCATTGTCGTCGTCGTCGAGACTAATAGTTGTCAATGTGTCGGTAAATTGGTCGTACTTGTCGTTATTCCATATTGTCGGTACTGTGAATATATTTCCGTCGTCTTCGTTGTTACAAGAATGAGTCGTTAACGATGCTTCGTTTGTCGCAGTGTCATTCTTGTCAGTCTGGTTATTGTCATCTGTTATCTGCGTCTGCTTGTTCATGTCACTGTCATTTCTAGCATAGTATGGTTTTAACATATTTACATGGAAGATTTTTAACTTTCCATTTAAAGAAATTTCGTAATCAACTTCCGAAATCCTTCTCACAACTTTAAATGGTCCCTGCCAAGAGGTTGATAGTAAATCTCTCTTGTCAGGTAGTAATAGTAAAATATCTTGATTTGGTTGTAATACAATCGTTCTCGCCCCTTTGTTGGCGTACTGCTTGTACCTAAAACCTTTCTCCTGTAGTGATGTTCTGGCTAGTATACAGGATCTAATGATTTTGTCTCTGGTGTCAGTGACCAAATCATAGGTGGAAACTGGTAATTGGGTGTTTACAGGTTGTGATATTATATCTTTGTAAATAGTGAGAGGTCCTCTTGGGTTCGCTCCATATATCAATTCGAACGGAGAGAACCCCGCGCTTGATTGTGGGACTTCTCTGTATGCGAACAGCACCGTTGGGAGAAGTATATCCCAATCGGCTGGATTTTCAGCTGTCACTTTTGATAACATATGTTTTAAGTCCCCATTTAATTTTTCGCAAATGCCGTTCGCGGACGGTCGATAGGGGCTTGTAAAACATTGTTTTATGCCTAGTAACTTAGTTACCGATTGGGTGGCATTAGATATGAACTGCGTTCCTCTATCTGATATTATTTTCTCCGGAAAGCCAAAACGGGAGAATATCTGTAATAATACGTCCGTCACATCTTTAGAGGAGATAGATTTTAATGGAATCATTTCTGCCCACCTTGTACACCAATCAAAAAGTGTAAAAATATATCTATTTCCTTTGTTTGAGATGCGATTCAAAGGACCTACTAAATCAACCGCCACGATTTGAAATGGCCTCGAAGCAGTTGTGGTTGATTGAATTTCTGCCGTAGGGTTTTTACCCTTTTTGATTAATTTCTGACAGGTATCGCATGATTTACGTGGGTTTTTATGTCACGGCAAAATTTAGGCCAATAAAATTGGCTCAGGATTCGGGCTCTGGTTTTTTCGTAAACCATATGACCTCCGAAAGATGAGTCATGGGCTATATGTAGCACTTTTTCCCGATGTGACTGAGGTAAAACCACTTGCTGTATCGTGGTTTGATCTCTGGTATATAATCTTGTGAGAACATTATTATTTAATTTAAATGTCCAAGAAGCATTTTTCGTTAATTTTGGCTTTAGTCCTACTAGCCGAAAATATGGTGAAAGAGTTGCATCTGCTTTTTGTTCTTCTATCAACTTGGTGGTGGTAATGTTAGGTGAAATGATTTGTAGTGCTTCCTGAAGTTGGTCAGTGTGGGTTTTGTGGGTTGTCTGTCTTGTTACTATATTTGTGTGTTGTGTATGTTGTTGCACATTTACAGGCTGATTACTTTGTGAATCGATGGCGTCCTCAGTTGGAGGTGTTAATTTGATGGTATCATTGAAAGATTCTACCGCCCCTGTATTCTGCACCTCTGTGAATTCATTCCGAATTACGTCATTGGTTGTCTCCCTATTGCTTTTGGCAGTTTGAGACAAGCATGCGTGATTTTTCACTTTGGAATCGTTGTTTGGGTTTTGGATACAGTTTTTCTGTTCCCATTCTCTGATTTCGTTTTCAGAGCAAGATCTTATGTTGGGAAGATTCCCAAGGATGATTTCAGCGGCAGGACTTTCTAGTACTGCACATAGCACTTGTCCTGATATAAAAGGTGTCCGAATTTCGGCAAGTGCTAGGGGGTATCTTTCAATCGTGCCTGCGAATGTGCGACACGTTACGTATTTGTGTGTGTAGTCTTTGTCGTTAACTAATGTTTTCTTAATCCCACAAAGAGTCGCCCCGGAATCTCGTATTAATGTGCATTGTTTGTTGTTAACAAAACCTGTTAAATAATTTAAGTTGCCTGTTGGTGATAATGCTGCGTTGGCCATTTCGTTAGAAACGGGTATTGTGTGACCACATAACAAGGTTGTATCAAGCTGAAATTGTCTACAGGTGTTACATTTGTTATCAGAGATTGTATTGATGATTTCTACTGCATTGCCTGACTTTCATTCTGGATGTCACATTCGTTCTGTTGTTCAATTTCTTCATCTGAGGAGGATGTCTATCAATGCGGCATTGGCCTGCTTCATCCTCTTTCTCCCCTCACAGGCAGAAGAAAAATGCCCATAGCTCGCACAAAAATAACATTTAGCCGCTCTCTGATATGCGTTCCTCTTGTTCATTTGTTTTTCCACTATCCTTTTGGAGATTATGTGGATAATTTGGTGATTTGTCACACATCGCAAACTGTTCGTGCATCAGATGACACTATTGGCACATGACTGGTTTTGTGACCTTACAGCGTTGTTTGAAGCTATTTTCATTTGGTTTCGAATATTTTGTGTGTGTAACAGCTGCTGTTTCATTTTGGCTCATGTTTAGCTGAAACATATCGCGGTTCGCTGTATAATATGCGCTCCCTTTATTTTCGATTTCTTGGATGGTTTTACAATCCATTTGTCTCAAAAATTTAGAAAAAGGTGTTGGGATAGTGCTAATAATTTTATCAATTATAATCAGCTCTTTTAATTTGTCATGGTTGTTATTTGTTTTCGCTGAGGTTATCCACTTTGTACAAATATCTTGAACTGTAGACACATAGTCAATGAAAGTTTGGTTAGGTGATGGTGATAATTTTGAGAACTGTAGTTGATAGCCAGCTGTATCTAGTGAAAAATGTTGGAGTATTCTCTGTTTTGAATAATCATAATCTTTCCTCATGTCTTGCGGAACTGTCTCTATCACTTTTAAGGGCTCTAAAGCTAAATTTCTCATCAAAATAAATGACCAGTCGACTTTTGCGACCTGATGGTGAGTCATCAAGCACTCAAAGTTCTCTAAGTATGCGCTTATAGAATCTCCTGAACAAAATGCATTGACAAGGCCTTTATATTTGTTGTATTTTTGTTCATCTTCTTTACTTCTAATTTTGTTTACTGACATTTCTAGGTTGGAGTCAATTTCCATTTGTTTTAGTTTTATCTGTGTCTCTGCATTTAATTGGGCTTGCTTGGTCGCCGCCTCGAGCTCCATCTTCTTCTCTTGAGCATGCAGTTGCATTTTCTTTTCCTCAGCTTCAAGTTGCATCTGCATCTTTTTCTCTTCTCTTTCAATTGCTCTTTCTTCTCGTGCAATATTTTCCGCGTGTGTCTTTTGTGCCCATTCTGAAAGTTTTTCCTCTTTATATCCTAACTTAATACCTGCTTCAATGCACTGTTCTAATGTTGACATCTTGTACTTTAGTTATTATTTACTTTCTTGAAATTAAATCCCTTTGAAAATAGCCTGTTACAAACATTGGTTAATTCCCTTTAATGTTTACCTTCAAATTTATATGAGCAGATATACTTGGTTATAATATTAGCATATACATAAAAAATCAATGCATGGAAAAATGTTACATCAATGAATGAGGATGAGGAGTACCGCATAGGGATGTAATGAGCATGAAATGAAACTCATCTTATTTTCCCTGAGCTCCCGAATGTAGTCTTGTTTCCTCGCCACTGCTGGAGTACAGGTTACATACACGATACATACACGATAATTCGCGGAACAATCTGCTGTTGGAATCCAAAAAAATTAGTAACTGTCAAAGTAATTGTCACAGTCATGTCAAATTTCATAAACATTATCATGATTTGAAATATTTTTGAAGAGGGACTATAATAGTTTATTTACAGATAGCTGCAAAGTTTCTAACTTTGTCATGTGTTAAAGTTGATATATTATTTTTTTACTTGGCAAACCCAAATTAGCTGTTCTGAAACGTGAAGCTTATAATTGCCAAAACCGGCGATTGCCCCCAAATAGCCTGTCACAGTCCTAGATCTCTAGGGGATTGAAACTCGGGCTCATACAGGCAACAAACTCCGTTAGATACAATTTAGCATCATTTATTTGCATACATATTATAGTACGCTGGCGAAGCGAGTTTTCACAAGCCAGCATTCAATACATTGCGTATCACAGGAGTTTATAATGTACATGGTTAACACAATAACTCTAGCAGCTATCTACACATATGTCTAAGACCCTTAAATACAATTGGGTCTACTATCAAGTCCCCTTAAGGTAAGCCCTGTTGCTTCCTCGATGTCCAGTCTCTGTCTGACCTTCTACACACGTGTCGCAATCCGACACGGGTGGCAACTATCTCTGAGTTTCTCGTGGACCCCGCAATCGGCGGGCCCCATCCGTGTCCACGGGGCTGTGGACACACTGACCGGTCCTTCGAGAAGGCTCTGGATTATTCAAGCCTTCGAGTGACTCGGTTCTTTCCCTTTTGCTGGAGTACTCTCCCTTCGCCAGTATCTCTTACTTTTATGTACCGTCTCTAGGTGAGGCTGTGACAACTATGCCAACCAGCTCGGTATGAACCCTATAAAATAATGGTAGCATGTTCCACACATCATGGAACTCCTGGTAAGCCCCTCCCCCCCCCCCCCCCCCCCATTTTTTAGCCCCAGTGTCGAAATACCTGTTTACCATTAGGAATGTCGTTAATCTACTGGCCATGACTGAGAAGAATATTTTGCCCTCGATTTTGAGAAGATAAATAGGCTTGAACTGGTTAATGTTTGACGAGTTTTGTTCTTTGGGTATGTAGATTTCTTTGACCTTATTCCACCCCGGACTTATGCGTTGGTGCTTCCACGCGACTCTTAGTATCCGGTGGAGTCTTTTAAGAGCATTCGGACATCGCGTGTACACTGTGCACGAGACACCATTAGGGCCTAGTGCAGACTTACCTAGCCTTTTACACAACAGACACGACCTCGTTCCACATCGGGACCTTGGCATTGAAACCTGCCATAGGTTCTTCAAGCGATACCAGCCCCTCTATTTCACTGAGTGAAACGTCACGCTTGGCTTCTAATTAGATGTGTACCAGATGCTTTTCCATCTACTCTTTTCCAAAGCTGGGGCTGCCGGATCGGTTAACCCATATACCAGAAATGTTAATTCAACTACTGTTCCTCATATATTAACCCATATACCAGAAATGTTAATTCAACTACTTTTCCTCCTATATTAACCCATATACCAGAAATGTTAATTCAACTACTGTTCCTCATATATTAACCCATATACCATAAATGTTAATTCAACTACTGTTCCTCATATATTAACCCATATACCAGAAATGTTAATTCAACTACTTTTCCTCCTATATTAACCCGTATACCAGAAACGTTAATTCAGCTACTTTTCCACCTATATTAACCCATATACCAGAAATATTAATTCAACTACTTTTCCTCATATATTAACCCTATACCAGAGTTGTTAATTCAACTGCCTTTCTCTACTGGCATGATCGCCCCCGCCAGCCGACAAGGCACTGTATGATGATGATGAATGCCAGGAGGTATAGGTGGTCAATATTTCCCTCACTTCAGTAAGCAACGAGCCCAGGCTCGAATCCAGCGCCTGATCGTGCAAATGACATTATCGGAGCAGTTCGCCATTAACTACGGCAACTCGCCCGCCTCTAGCTTATAAACTTGAATAATAATGGCTGCATGGAACAGAGATAATTACAAGGGTGTGGGTGAACTTAAGTGGGGTAACTGTACACGCAGTGATAACGGCGCTGGGAGATATGAGGACAACCGGGTGCACGAACACAACATCCGTCTTGATTGCTTCGGTTCTGCTTCACGACTGCTCATAAATAAACATACATGTATTGTTCGGCCCTCAGAGACGTAGACATTATCAAATGCATTAGACAATATAATAATTGAAAGCTGTATTTTCCGACCCGGATTCGAACACGTCACCTCCAAATGACGACAGCGTCTCTCTGAAGGAACAAGTGTACTTCAACGCGTGACCAACTAGACACCCCTCACGTTTGTTTATTTATGTTCTGTCTTATTGGTCTCAAAGAGTTCCCCACTTGATATTTCTGTTAATATGTCCTTCAAGACTAACACTGATGTTGTGGGCAAGTGACGGGGGGGGGGGGGGGGGGGGGGGAGGAGGCGTGGGGGGAAGGGGGGGGGTAACTTACGCAACATTTATTTTTCGTTCGCTCGCTTTGAAATCAAGCATAGTCCATTTATGTGTTATTACTCATGTCCAGTGGACTGATTTTTGCACGTGAATTATCTTTGCTTATTACCAATGTCCCTCGCCATCAGACTAACTCACTCCGACTTCAGAGATACTTGTAATTTACGTCTCCAAGTCAAATTACAAGTACCTCCGGAGTGGGAGTGGGTTCGCCTAATGGTGAGGGACACTGATAAAAGGGAAAGCTAATCCACAAGCTAAAATCATTCGAGTGCACAAGAAGCAGAAGCACGTGCATGGACTCAAAACGAAATCAAAGCGAGTGAACTAGCAGAAAACAAATAATAATAATCACCGACAATAAATAAGAATGTGACAGTTACAGTTTCCACACGACAAACCAGTCATTATCACCATTGACCAAACTGTCAGAGGATAGGTCATCTAGAGAGTTGTGAAACCCGTCTCTCAAAAGAGCAGATCACAGAGCAGTTTAAAAAAGAAAAGCCAAGTTTACAGATCACAGAAGCTGAGAATAAACGTCAGTAACGATATTCCTGGCAATGTAAATACACCAACACACACACACACGCACACACGCACGCACACACGCACGCACGCGCGCACACACACACACACACACACACACACACA
Source organism: Cepaea nemoralis (assembly GCA_014155875.1). NCBI lineage: Eukaryota > Metazoa > Mollusca > Gastropoda > Stylommatophora > Helicidae > Cepaea > Cepaea nemoralis. The sequence goes on along the minus strand of JACEFZ010006116.1, from coordinate 58,196 downwards.
CGACTACCATTGCAATGCAGGAAAACGGGAATAGTAACCTGAGTGTCCTACGACGCTCCATGTGTCAGAAAGTCTGTCGAATCCCATCGAACTGCAGAAATTAAATGGATCCTGTAGGTACTGGTGGGGAAGCCATCCCTTGAGCTAGTGCTCACATGCCAAAGTCGATACTTAGGAGGCTCAACCCGAACATACGCTCCATCAGCTGCCTCGGCAATCACTGAATTAGATACACCACGGATGACTCAGCCTTCGAGAAATGCAAAGTAACTTGCAAGGCCGCAGTCACCGCAAATACGCTGGGAACAAAATGTGTGAGAAAGTAATACGAGGCATCAAACTATTTGACCATAGTAGATACATCACTAGTTTAGTTTCGTTTAGTTTAGTTTAGTCGACGGATCAACATCACGGCACACGGGTATAATCCATAAGTGCTCCGTTCTACTCCTATCTCAAGTCTGAGTCCGGAGAATCTCAGCTCAGTGCACGAAATCTGCAGCACCGGCGAGGATCCTAAAATACATTGGGTAGATTTTTAACTCGAAATTTTACCAGTGCAGCGCCGTTAGGCTACTCTTTTTCGATTTCCAACTGCCAAGGGATGCTTTACGTGCGCAACAATACACACGGGTGTCCGATCTCACTACCCAGAGACCAGGGGAAATTTTTGTTACTAGAAGTCCACGTGAAAATATCCCAGCCCTCACCGGGGCTTGAATCTGGGACCTCCAGCACTACAGGCGAACACCATACCTCAAACCACTACTTAGCTTAAAGAATAAGAAAGTAGCCGAAACATTCACAACCTAAATCACACAGCAAGCCTCATTAGACAAATAAAGAACGCAAATAGAAGCCATATTTCGAGTGTGATAGACAAAAATATACATTGTTAAGGTTCCAGAAATCGAGACAGTGGCATTTTAGCAGAACCATCTTATACAAAACACGATGCGAAGAGTAAGAGGGAAAGAAGAAATTGATGATGATGATGATGATGATGATGATGATGATGATGATGATGATGATGATGATGATGATGATGATGATGAATTAGCACGTTATAAGATGTTGCCGGGAAGGTTAACACGGTCAACAAATGCCCGCAGAAGTCGGATGTGTCGGCCTAACGGCGCAAGAAGGCAGCTCTGCTGTAAACAGGCACAACGCAGTCACGTCAGAAAACAAAATCCGGATGAACGCAGAAGAAGAAGAAGAAGAAGAAGAAGAAGAAGAAGAAGAAGAAGAAGAAGAAGAAGAAGAAGAAGAAGAAGAAGAAGAAGAAGATGTTGCAATTGTGTGTCTCTGGTGACAGCAGCTTGCAGGATCACCAGCAGGGACAACGTATAAGTATCCACAATCTGAGCGTTGCGGTAACGATACTTCGCTATCCATTGATGGAAACTATTCGTGTGTGTTTTTCTTGAGAGTTGTGTAGGCCATTGTTGATGATCAATCTTTCAATGATGAAGGAATTCATATCTAGATAATGTTGTAAAAATGGTACAATGTAAGACTTTCGCTATTAGTATGTCAAGAGGCGACGAGGCATACGAGGCGCTGGCAAGTTCGATTCCTCACGAGTCGTTTAAAAGTCGCTTAAAAGTCGACACGGTCAACTTCATTGATCCGTTTAAAAAAAAAATAATCCCATATGGCTCTGTCTCTTTCCGTAACGAACTGCCGAAAGTGTCGCACAAAGCACGAACTCAGTAACTCTAGCGACGACCCCCCGCTCAGCCTAAGGTTCACGCGGCTAGGAATCGAATTCACAACCTTCGGAGCCCGAGTCAGACGGCTTGACCACTTCGCCACTGAGACTCTGCTTTCCTCACGAGTTTACTTCCCCAGCTCAAGACAGGGAAACTTATTTGTGTTTACAAGGTATGTCGAAGCTATGCCGCAGGTGGGTCTCGAATTAGACAGCCAAGCTGCAACCTTTCTAGCGTTTTAGAGATGATACAGCTCGACTTCAGCATGGAAGCGGTATCTTTGAAAGACTAACGTACAGAACACAGGATCCCTCTGCCGTGCGTCCACCTTGACGAGGTAGAGGGGCTTGAGCGTTCCAATGACCCCAAGAGCTATGCCGACGGTAGCACAGCTACTGGTAGGGTCACCCATGTCGGACAGGTCAAGGGAGAGGGACCAGACGAAGTGACGCACAAACCTGCTGCCTTGTAGGTAGACTGGGGACAGTCAAAGGCTAGGGAAAGCATCCCGAACAAATGCTTGTCGAAATCGGATGTACTGAGCCACAGGCTTGACAAAGAAGTGCAACGTAACTTTATCATTTCATGATGCCACAGATGAAAATTAATCGTTATGGTGCTAATCCCGTGAAGTCCCATCAGGCGGTGATAGTGCCGGGCCCCCTGCCTCGAGGGGGTCCACCCATGACTACTGGTGGTCACCTTCCCCTGTGCTGTGGAGTCAAGGCACAGAGGAGTAGGTTAAGAGTTATTGACCAAACACCCCGGACACTCAACATACTACAATGGAATGCAGAAGGAGTTTATAACAAGAAAGCCTCCCTAACACAGCGTCTTCATAAAGATAGAATAGATGTGGCATGCATTCAAGAGACACACCTCAACGCCAATCGCACATTTTCAGTCAAGGGATATCAGGCCACACGTTTCGACCGCGAAGGACACAAAGGAGGAGTTGTAATACTTACACGAAATACAATACCTTGCAGCGAAGTATCTGTGATCTCTGACAACCAAACGGAAATTATAGATGTTGATATAATGATAAAGGACGTGAAAATAAGAATTTACAATCTGTATAGCCCGGCAGATAAGGATCTTACACTCTCAAACATGGAAATAACTGACACAAATTGCATTGTTGTCGGAGACTTTAATAGCCGTTCAGAAAGATGGGGATACCCAGATACTGACAAAAGAGGAGATGAAGTGGAGGACTGGGAAATAGACTCAAATCTCCATCTACTCAACAAAGCGGATGACACACCGAGCTTCTACTCCAGAAGATGGCTTACCACTTCTACTCCAGACTTAGCTTTCTGCACAGGAGACATCCTCCACAAAATCGATCGCCATGTGCTTGACCAATTAGCAGGTAGTGACCACAGACCAATCAAGCTTGTAATAAATATGGAGTATGTTCCACAGGAGCAAAAGCCTTTGCCCCGTTGGAATTACAAACGAGCAGATTGGGACAGATTTGCCATACTAACAGACAAATATTGTGAAAACATAAATACACGATATGGCAACATGAAGCAAATGGTGGAAAGCCTAAACAGAGCAATAATACAGGCGGCCACTGAGTCTATTCCAAGAGGAGCGAGGAAAAATTACAAACCATACTGGACTGAAGAACTACAAATTTTGGAGGACAAAGTTGAAGATGCTAGGAAGACCGCAGAGAGAGAACAAACAACTGAAGCGAACATCTCTCTCAAAGCCATCTCAGCAAAATATAAAAGAACAGTAAATCAAACAACAAGAGATTGTTGGAGGGAAAAAACAGAAAACCTGAATTTTGACAGGGATGGAAACAAACTATGGAAACTAGTGAAAGCCATGAACAATGAAGGACCTAGAAACAAACAAATAACAATTAAACAAGGAAATGCCTTGCTTACAGGAAAAATGGCTGCAAATGCACTAATGGAACACTATGCCAGTGCAAACCACATTGATATTACAGCCGAACAGAAGAAAGCAATCAACGATAAACAGATACATCATAGATATACAGAGACAGCAGCAGAATATATGGTGGCAAATCTAACAATGGAAGAAATGGAACAGGCAGTGAATACCCTGAAAAAGAAGACATCACCAGGAAAGGATGGAATCACAAATGAAATGCTAATAGGACTAGGCACTAAGGCAAAAAAGAAACTACTAGCAGTCCTAAACTTACAGCTGGAAGAGGGGAATAGTCCCACAGGCATGGAAGGAAGCTATACTAATACCAGTCCCAAAGAAAGGAAAAGACCTGGAAGAACCAAATGGCTATCGACCTATCAGTCTTCTTAGCTGTGTAGGAAAATTAATGGAACGCATTATCAATGGCAGGCTAACATGGCATCTGGAAGAAAACCAACTCTTAACACCTCACCAAGCAGGATTCAGAAAGTACAGATCCACTGAAGATCAAATAACCTATATAGCTCAGGAAATAGAGGATGCCTTCCAAGAGAAAAAGCACACACTAGCAGTCTGGATAGATTTAGAAAAAGCATTTGATAAAGTATGGAAGGAAGGACTGAAAGTAAAACTACAAAAAATGCATGTCTGTGGGAAAATGTACAAATGGATCAGCCACTACCTTGAGAACAGAACTGCCAGGACAAAAGTACAAGGACAAACCAGCAAAATGATGCTGTTGGAGCAAGGTGTCCCCCAAGGAGGAGTTCTTTCACCAACATTATTCCTAGCATATATAAACGACATCACGGAAAATTTTCCAGCCAGAGTACACACATCATCCTTTGCAGATGACCTAGCCATATGGACATCTGAAGAATATATTAGTACAGCTAACAGCAGAATACAGCAAGCCCTATTAGCGCTAGAGGACTGGTCAAAATCATGGCTAGTGAAGATAAGTGAGGAGAAAACAACATGCACAGTGTTCTCCCTCTCAACTAAAACTCAGCAACCTAAGCTGGTATTGAATGGAAAAATATTGCGCCATGAAGAAAATCCAAACTATCTAGGAGTCACCTTTGATCGTCGCCTGACATGGAAGACACAGGTTGAGAAAAATCGAACAAGAGCAAGGCAAAGAATGGCAATCATGAAAAAGCTTGCTGGTACAACGTGGGGAGCAGATGAGAAAGTTCTCAAGAAGTTATATACTGGACGGGTGAGGCCAGTACTGGAATATGGCATTGCAGCTTGGGCAACAGCAGCTAAGTCAAACTTTAACAAAATAAGTAGAGTCCAAAATCAAGGAATGCGAATCATAACTGGAAGCCTGAAGACAACGCCTATTAATGAATTAGAAAAGATCACTTGTTTACAACCAATGCAGGATAGAAGAGATAGCAGAGCCCAGCAACAAGCTGAAAAATTTAGAAGATTGACAGACCACCCTATGTATAAAAGGTTTAGTGGTTTTGGAAAGGGAAGACTGAAGCGTAGCAACTTTGTAGAAACTGCAAAACGAAAGATTAGGGCAGATCCCATACTTAACATATCAACAGTCAAACCCATTTATAATGCAGACAAGTTCCCAGCTTGGAGACAGCAGCAATTGCCTGAGATGATAGAAAACATTCCTGGTATTGAGAAAAAGAACACTCAGCATGAAACCGAAAGAAGAGAAATAACCCTAAACTACATAAAAGAACATTACCCATGCAGCAATTGGACCCATGCATATACAGATGGATCAGCCAAAAATTCAGTAGAGAATGGAGGAGGAGGAATTCTCCTAAATTTAAAAAATGGAGTGAAAAAAACACATTCAGTGGCAACTGGAAAGTTTTCAAGTAACTTCAAAGCGGAGGTAGAGGCTCTGAAAACTGCAGCAGAAATGCTCTTGATGGAGGAAAATAAAGACACGCAAATAGCTATCTTTACAGATGCAAAGTCAGCTGTCTCAATACTGAAGAGCAAAAACAGCACAGAACTAGCTGACCTAAGAGCAGCACTCCATGGTCTATGCCAGAAATCCAAAAAAGTTGTAATACAGTGGATCCCATCACATTGCAGTATACCTGGAAATGAAGAGGCTGACAGACTGGCAAAAGAGGGCGGACGACTACCACAGCCTGACATAGACATAACCTATAATGAGGCAAAGAGGTTGATAAAAAGCACTTATAGAACCAAATGGGAATCAGAGCATCCAGGCCACCAGAAGGATGATGCATATTACAAACTCGACCGAAGAGAACAAGTAGCAATCTTCAGACTCCGCACAGGACATAACAGGCTGAAATACCACTTGTTCAACAAACTAAAGATAGGAGATACAGATGAATGTAATTGTGGAACTGGTAAAATGACAGCTAAACATTTGCTGCAAGAGTGCCCAATATATGCAGAACAGAGAAAGATATTTTGGCCCACACCTGCTTCATTCGAGGACAAGCTTTATGGAGATATCAACAAGCTCAAGTCGACTGCAGCTTACTTTAACTGTATTCAGGTTGACATTTAAATGTACATGAAGAAGTATTTAGACTGCCACACTTCATACCACAGGCATGTCGGTTACACAAGCCTCCCAGAGGCATGAAATGGAATATTGCTTGGATAGCAAATCCATTACGTGGAAAGTCCGAATCGAAAGCTCACTGTGTGGGCTTCATAAAAGGTGGAAAAAGCGTCCTAGTGGCACAAAATGGAATATTGCTTGGATAGCAAATCCATTACGTGGAAAGTCCGAATCGAAAGCTCACTGTGTGGATGTCATCTGCAAACTGCATTCTTCTGGCTTCTGGAAGAACAGCCTATGGTGAACGGAAGGCCCAATATACGGAAGTGAGACTAAGCAGCCATGTGCAGGACGTGACGATTCCTTGGGTGAGCCCAGTACCAGAGCGCTGTGTGATGGCTCTGCAATTATGGAAGCCTCCTTGGATGGCGGGGAATGCCCATGGTCTGCCCCTGCCTTCCCTTGAGGGCCGACCAGGATGCCTTTGGCTGTTCTATATGGGCCAGCTGGGATGGGAGATAACACCACAACAGTGAGAGTCTAACGTCCTAAGAAACCCCCCGGGAAGGTTAACCCGGTCAACAAATGCCCGCAGAAGTCGGATGTGTCGGCCTAACGGCGCAAGAACGCAGCTCTGCTGTAAAAAGGCACAACGCAATCACGTCCGAAAAAAAACTCCGGATGAACGAAGAAGAAGAAGAAGAAGAACACAGGATGACAGTCTAAAGAACAATTACAAGTATGAAACACACAAGAGACACACAAGAAACAAAAAAAAAACAAACAAAAAAAACAAATAACTTATCATTAATTAATTTTCCAGTTTTAGATTCTAATTTCTAAAACCTCAGTTTTTCATTGTAAAGTCAAAAAGACATCCTTTAAGAAACCCGATGGTTTATTGCCGTCAGTGCAATTTGGCAAATGAGGAATCATTATACATCGAGGCCAGCCCTCTGCTAAATGTCAAGGGGCAAGAGCACCCATATACATGCCAAACGCCAGAACGTCTGACGACCAAATTACTTCTGAAATATTGCTGTGTGTTTTAGAACCGTCTCGCTGTATAATAATCTAGGAATTATGTACCGTGCTGCCGATTTTGTAATCAGTTTTTATCGAGCATGAGAAATCATACCAAATCATTCTGGCTAAGAAGCAACAGCTGCTGGACAGTTTTCTGTATTATTAATATGGAGAGGCAAGTGAAATATTTCGGCCACGTTAAAAGACGTAACACTCTTATAAAAAACCATACTGGAAGGCAAGGTTGAGGACAAGCGAGCAAGAGAATGGCATAGATACAAGGGGGAAGATAACATCAAGAAATGGACGAACATCAGTCTGACAGAATTTGCAGTCAGGGCGAGAAACAGACAGTGTTGGAGATCCATTGCAGCCAGCCTTCATTGTGAAGACGGCACCTGATTTTTTTTTTTTTTTTAAACATTAAGAATTGAAAAATTCATTCTCAAGCATAGATTGGCTCACATGGAAGGCATAGGAAAGAAGTAGTCATAACAGGACAGACGATAAAAGAAAATAAGTATAGCCGATTGGGAACCAGTGCGGCACATTGGGCTGTAGGCTGGCTTGTCTGTCCAATGGTCGAGGGTTCGAATCCCCACCGAAGCGGAATTTTTAAACGATTAGGTGCCATGAGATGATTAATCGCCTTAAGCGACTTCCTGATATATGTCATGGACTTATATATCGCCGAGATGTTGGTATTGCTTTATAATACAACATGTTTGCTACCATATTAAAAATGTTTAAGTCATAACTGTAATACACCCATACTTCACATTTTCTGTCAATCAATTTTGTTAGGTCCAAACCTAATTTTGTTTGGTCCAACCAAGTTTTTGTTTGGCACAGAATTTGTTAAACAATTGTACCTCGGCCCCCAGGCCCACCAAGCTTAAGCTGGGTACCAGGAAATCTCCGGGAAAGTAAAGGCGGTCGGCTTGATATTGTCTACGCCACCCATCGGGTGCCGATTAGTCTAAACCCACCTCAAAGCTTGCACCAAATATTCAGAATGCCTCATTGCGTGTACAATAGTTCATTACTTTATTTACTTCCTACATGTATTGTACTCATGAAAAAAATATATATTGGAAGCAACATGCTGCTATAAAGATTGATAATGAAGTTAGTCACTATCAACCTATTACGCAGTGCGTGAGAATTGGAAGCGGTTCCCGCCGCGTTGCTAACTTATGGAATAAATGATCCGGCCGCTCAGAAAGCAATGGCAAACTACTGAGCTTAATTTTGCCAAGAAATGAACGACAGAGGTAAAATGCTGGTGTTGACAGCGATGTCCTGTAAAGGATATGCGGGGGGGGGGGCGGGGAGGGGAGGGGGAGATGTTTGAGACAGGGAATGTTTAAGGTCTCCAGATCTGTTTTCCCTGAACAGTGAAATTATTTTCTAAAATTTTGATGATATCAAAGGAATCATCATTGGGAAACATCCCATCAATAACATTAGATATGCGGATCATACAGTATTGATTGCAGACAATGAACAGGATCTGCAACATTTATTAGATGCGGTTGTTGCACACAGTGAACAACTAAGGTAAGAACTGAATAGTAAGAAGACACAGTTTATGGTCGTCACTAAGAAGAAGGAAATACCACAATGTATTATACAAGTAAATGGGAATATTCTTAAACAAGTGATTCGGTACAATTATCTCGGAACAGTCATAACATCTGATCTTAAAGAGATTAGAACAAGAATCGCCATGGCGAAGGCAGTCTCTTGCAAGATGAAAAAAACATGCTGACCAATAAATAGTTATTATTTGTAACGAGAAAAAAGAGTGTTGGAGTGTTGAAGTGCTACATAGAACCTGTGCTTTTGTATGGGTATGAAGCGTGGACAATGAGCAGACAAGCTGGAAAAACATCCGATGGCTGTAGAAATGTGGTTTCTGAGGAAAATGTAAAGAATACCATGGTCAGAAAGAAAAACCAATGACCAAGTCCTACAAGAAACAAATGAAAACCGTAAACTTACTAGAGAAATTAGACGTAGACAGTCACAATTTTTTGGGTCTCGTTATGAGAAGAAATAAATTGGAGAACTTGGTGACAACAGGCAAGATCGAGGGGAAGAGAACAAGGGGAGAACAGAGAAGTAAATACCTGGATGGCTTGGCCACGTTGTATGGTCTGGACAAGAACACTGAGCTGATCCACGACTCTGGTGATCGAGTGACATAGCGAGACATGACCGTCCACGTTTATTGACAAATCACATGATGATGATGTTGATGTCTAGAATATTTAGAATAACCCTAGGTTTAGCACATGCATACAGCAGGGCCGGAAATCATTACATGATGCCCTTGGGCGCCAGAATTTTGCTATAAAGCCCTATGTGTTAGTTTCCCCCGCGAAAATGATTACTGGAATTCATTATCTCTTCATTTCCTTTCACTTGTTTTCTTTCTGTTATGTCACCTCTTGTCTGTTTGTTTCCGGGGGCGGGACCAGTTTCCGGTACATGTAATCCTAATAGTGCAGTGTTGCTTGAGAAGCGGTATTAAATTTCATTACACATCCTGTTGAATGTGCAGGGATTGAATCGCGGAGTACGCACTTTAATGTGAATTTCCCAGGCTGAAGTATTGTATCATCAGAGGCGGATCTACCATGAAGTGATAGTTAAATTCTCACGGACGAGAAGTCAACAGTTTAGTCCAACTGTCCGGTGTAGGCGTTGAAACCCTTACCTCGGCATCAGTACACCGGATGTTTAAGAACGCGCGCCCTTATCCATTTGGCCATGTTGATGTAAAAGGACATGGTCCCAACTTAACGCTCTCAACACCTTATCAAAACCCCATTTCCTTGTCAATATTGAACCATGACTGCTAACAGTAATCTAAAACTCATTACTTCATACTGACTTAAAACTGACAATTCTACCACATGTCAACACAGATAATCTGATGTAACTTCTAGAAACATTACGATACACACAAACCATGTTGTTTTATTTAGTCTGAACTTGTATAGCCTCAACAACTGGAGCCCCTTTAAGTGACGTTTGGTGAAATTGTTTTGTCTTTGTTTCATATTGCGCCACTTCATTCACACAGGCTATACCAAGCGTTACCCCTTAGATCCGTGGTAGCATAACGACTAGACGCTCGCCTACCTTAACAATGGTCTTTTGTTCAATCCGCATAGGGACAATTTCGAATTCGTAGAATAAAATGACCTTCCCAGACAGACTTAACCTAAAATGAGTGGGAAGTAAAGGAGGAACACGTGAAAGCGACCACATCACTCACTGAGTGCCGTTTGGGCTATAACAATTATTGATCTATCTCCATGTGCCAGCAGGCTTCAGAAGTGCAAACTGGTCCGATACTTACTTAGATACAATATATTGTAGCAAAAAAAAAAAAAAAATAAAGTAAAAGATCTTGTCTACGCCTTAATGCGGAGGAGGAGGAAGAAGAAGAAGAGGGGTAACAGAGACTACGTCCAGATGAAGTAAAATGTACAGATAATATATAATCCGGACATTTGTATACGTCAGTTCTGGTATGTGTCGCGTGTGCTGGTATTTTCAGTTCTACGAGGGGGAAAGTCATTAAGTACCAGGAATTTTATTATAAAGTACATATGAAACAGAAGGAAGAATATCAAGGACAGGAAGACATAGTTTCCTATACTTAGGTGCTCAAAGACAAAGAAGCGCAACACTGACTTTTAGTGGGCCAGAGAAGAAAAGGACAATAAGAAGAAGTCAAGAAAGAGCACTGTATCTATTCTCCTCAGTTAAAAAGAAAAGGGATAGAATTAGACAGAAGATTCCAGGAGTTCTTAGGGCGAGGGATATACTGTTGTACACCCCAGACAGAAGATTACACTGCTGGACTGTAACAGGATCAATGAGTTTACACAACAAACTACAGACTAAACAAAACAAATTAAGAACAACAAAATTAGGTTTTTATTGACAGAACTGCATGATTCAGGGACAAACAGGCATCTTGACATGTCACATAACTGACATATACAGAAATGGGAACCTATGTTCCCACAGTAATCACTGCTGCCTAACATCGTTATGCACATGACTAGGTACCCATCTCCACAACCCAACAAGAACATGGCAACAACAGAGCCTCAACATAAACAACAACGGTAACAGCAGGTATAGACTCTCTATTGTAATCATCTCAGGACTCATGGACAGTCAGTACATACAGAAATGGGAATCTGAAATCCCACAGTTAGAGATAACTGCTGCCTAGTACTGACTACAGGGCGGTCTCTAAATGACAGTGAGACCTCAATCATGTTCAGTTGAGTCGAAGGGCACCCTCAATACCCACACAAGACACATCACATAAGTCGACTGGGACCAGATACAGCGAAGAGCCATAACATAACGAATAACAAAACTATAACCCTAACAGCAGAGATATAGTGGCATAAACAGGTATACGAATGGGTATACGAAAGGGAGTGTGAGTGGCCTACGACATTAACCAGAGCTGGGGCTCAAGTTTGCTCAACAACCATTGCCAAGGGTCACTACCTAGAGTCCAGTGACTGGGGAGGGCTGGTTAAAGCCTCCCTATTTGATGGTATCTACATCTCTACAGCGATCTACCTAATCGCTCCTTCGGCCACGGTTGTCTGGTTTTGAGAGACCGGGAAACTGACAGGCGCCTCTATTTATCCTTGCTTCCAGAGCGGCTTCCCATCGTACCCCAGGGCACTGCAAGGGATGCTGGTATTGGTAACATCATCATCATCATGTATCGCGCCAGGCGATCACACATAGAAGAGTTTAGGACAACGGAAACCTTATTTCAGATCACAAGCTGCTCTAAGCAATACTACTTGTGAGCATTGAACAATTTGATAATGCTCAATAATGATTACAAAATGTCTGTCCTGCTATCGACTTGCGCCGTAGAAGAACAGCTAAGCATTTCTTTTTTTTGGGTGGGGGGTTGTTTGGTTTTATGTGGTCAGATGGTGCGAAGCCTTTTTGCAGAAAAATTTAGGGTTCAATAACGGGACAGTGTTTACGAACCAAAGAATAAGAGATAGCCAATGCAGTGGAAACACCCGTTGTCTCCGTTTTAGAAAACATTCAAAGCTCCGGAAACCGCTAGGAAAATCATGATGCCCACCCCCCACCCCCTTTTTTAGGGGGATAAATATTAAGGGTCCTATGTTGGTGTATTTCCAGGAAATGAGGTGAAACTAACTAATACTCGATATAGTGACGTCATAGTAAAGCAAATTTAAGCCCGACATCCAACATAAAATCCAGGCTTAACGCCATCAGACTTTCACTTGTGTTGAGCCTTGAATGAACAACTACGAGATCAGAAGTTTTGCCCAACGAGGTCAAGGAGACAGTGCACAATCCAAGTCCACAATCAAAACTGTTCCCTAGAAGTCATCAATAAGCTAGTGGACAGGTAGACCTCGTATGTTGCCAGGCAGGGGACTGTATTGAGAAATAACACACACACACAATTTCTGGTTGCACTATTGTAAAACAGTTATGTGTAAAATTCCTGTTGCTTCCTTTCATAAATAGATCTAAAGTAATGATGTTTTTTCAATCGTGACCCGAAATTTACTTCCTTAGTCTGCTTGTATAGAAGGAGATATTTGAGCATGTGCACTACCTAATGATTCAATTCAACAATTCAATTCAATTCAACTTTATTTTAAAAGGGTTACAAATTGGGCACGCAGGCCCGTCTTACATTCGGCCCTTCCAATCACTCATCTTTCATTCATCAATAGTGCATGATACATTCACATAAGAAAATACATTGTCAAATGAATGTTGTAAATACAAACAATGCATATTACAATGTTATGAGACACATCCCTCACCCACCCACACATCCCCTTCCCACCCACATAACCCCCACCCACCCACACATATCCCCATCCACCCACACACGACTCCCACCCACCCTCGCACACGTCACCCACCCACACATATCCCCATCCACCCACACACGACCCCCACCCACCTTCGCACACATCACCCACCCACACATATCACCCACCCATACACACACACCCTCCATCAACCCAACTGATGAAACCCAACGATGAAACTAGATGAAGAGGCTGATGACATAAACGATGGAGGGAGGGAATCTCGATCTATGAAGTCTATAAACGAGTACTCTCCCGTTGCTTATGCTTCATCTTGACAACGCAAGGTACATGAGGAACAAGATGAGATGAGGAGATGGTGAACTAACAGTAACTTTTACCTTGATGGAAAAAGAGCAATGGGAAAGCAAAGATATGAAGACCTGAATGGCATGGCTACGTGGAATTTTCGGGACAAGAACACAAAGACCCGGTCCAAAACTCTGGGGATCGTGTGAGACAGAGAAACATGACCACCCACGATTATCAGCATGGCACATGATGACGACGACTTAAGACTTTTTAAGATGACGACTGAGAGTTAAACACTTCCGAAATAAACAACTATTTGCCCTACAACGTGTCCGCAGTGTTAACAGGTGGTAATTCTACCCGTACTTAAAAAAAAAAGAAAAAAAACTCATGTCCGATAACTAGATTATGAGCTGTTATAAATTCAAGCCACTGGAAAAGTAGAACGTAATAAAACACATTGCTGTCATGCAGATGGTATAAACAGGATGTGGGTATGCTTTGGGGGACAGTCCAGACAAGAGATGGAAATGATATGGGGTACACCAAGACAGGAGAACAGCCATTATAGGGAACAACCAACTATGGGATGAAGGGATGAAGATGGCACCACAACACTGCGAACATGGAAATTTCTACGAAACATCCGGGTAGGTTAACACGATCAACAACCAGCCGAAGAAGTCAGATGTGTCGGCCGAAAGACGCGAGTATCACGGCTGTGCTGTAAACAGGCACAACGCAATTACGTCCAATGAATCAGAAAAAAAAACTATGGTGGCGTGGAAGAGATTATTCAGTATCCACTTCTAATTATGAAGTAAATGTCTACAGCACAATTCCCGGTGAGATGGCAGTACTTTGATATTGATTCCACAGTAGATCATACTTTGGTATTGATTCCCGAGTAGATCATACTTTGGTATTGGATCCCGAGTAGATCATACTTTGGTATTGGATCCCGAGATCATACTTTGGTATTGGATCCCGAGTAGATCCTACTTTGGTATTGGTTCCCGAGTAGATCATACTTAAGTATTGGTTCCCGAGTAGATCATACTTTGGTATTGGTTCCCGAGTAGATCACACTTTGGTATTAGTTCCCGAGTAGATCATACTTTGGTATTGGTTCCCGAGTAGATCATACTTTGGTTTGGTTCCCGAGTAGATCATACTTTAGTATTGGTTCCCGAGTAGATCATACTTTAGTATAGGTTCCCGAGTAGATCATACTTTAGTATTGGTTCCCGAGTAGATCATAACTTGGTATTGGTTCCCGAATAGATCATACTTAGGTATTGGTTCCCGATGAGATGATAATTTAGTACTAATTCCCGAGGAGATCATACTTTGGTATTGGTTCCCGAGTAGATCATACTTTGGTATTAGTTCCCGAGTAGATCATACTTTGGTATTGGTTCCCGAGTAGATCATACTTTGGTTTGGTTCCCGAGTAGATCATACTTTAGTATTGGTTCCCGAGTAGATCATACTTTAGTATTGGTTCCCGAGTAGATCATACTTTAGTATTGGTTCCCGAGTAGATCATAATTTGGTATTGGTTCCCGAATAGATCATACTTAGGTATTGGTTCCCGATGAGATGATAATTTAGTACTAATTCCCGAGGAGATCATACTTTGGTATTGGTTCCCGAGTAGATCATACTTAGGTATTGGTTCCCGAGTAGATCATACTTAGGTATTTGTTCCCGAGTAGATCATACTTTGGTATTGGTTCCCGAGTAGATCATACTTAGGTATTGGTTCCCGAGTAGATCATACTTAGGTATTGGTTCCCGAGTAGATCATACTTAGGTATTTGTTCCCGAGTAGATCATACTTTGGTATTGGTTCCCGAGTAGATCATACTTAGGTATTTGTTCCCGAGTAGATCATACTTAGGTATTGGTTCCCGATGAGATGATAATTTAGTACTAATTCCCGAGGAGATCATACTTTGGTATTGGTTCCCGAGTAGATCATACTTAGGTATTGGTTCCCGAGTAGATCATACTTAGGTACTTGTTCCCGAGTAGATCATACTTTGGTATTGGTTCCCGAGTAGATCATACTTTGGTATTGGTTCCCGAGTATATCATACTTTGGTACTGGTTCCCGAGTAGATCATACTTAGGTATTGGTTCCCGAGGAGATGATAATTTAGTACTAATTCCCGAGGAGATCATACTTTGCTAATGGTTCCCGAGGAACCCGGAAAGGCTAACTCAGTCAACAAACGCCTAAGGGTGCAAATAAAATTGGCACAACGCAATTAACGTCTGAAAAATCACTCCGGATGAACGCAGAAGAAAAAGAAGTTCCCGAGGAGATGGTACTTTGGTGATGGTTCCCGAGTAGATCACACATTGGTATTGGTTCCCGAGTAGATCATACTTTGTTACTGATTCCCGAGTAGATCACAGTTTGGTACTGGTTCTCGAGTAGATCATACTTTGGTTCCCGAGAAGATCATACGTTAGTGTTGGTTCTCAATGAGATGGTACTTTGGTAATGGTTTCCGAAGAGATTGTTTTGTTTTGGTATTGATTCACGTGAGAGATACCTACACTAATCACACTCCGACAGACGCATGCCCTCCCTGTTCAAGGGACAGGCGATTCGAAAGCCAGTGCATTGGACCTGAAAGTCATAATTCTGTCTTCTATAGAAATGACAACCATCCAAACAACCAGCCAGACAACCAGCCAGATAACCAGCCAAAGAACTAACGAACATCCCGACTAACTAATACGTGTTTGCAGGTTGTCGACGTAATCGCTTTTCTGTCCAAAGCATGTGTTCTGAGATTGAAGCTTCATCCTTGTAATACCGGAAATTAGGCAATATCATATGGCCCTCTTACCTTGACCTGCTATGGAACGTGGGAAAAACCTTTAACATTGCCTTGGAAATTTGTTTTCAATGCAGGAATATTAAAATAAAAAAAATAAAAAAATAAACTAAAACAAAACAAAAAGCTAACATTTTCCGGAAACATCAGATCGGAAACTCCATGTTCTCGAGACCAAATTAATGTTAAAAAGAAAATAGAATGCAGGATTCCAGGGGAAAATGAAAACTCGAGGTAAACATTGGCTCTATGATTTAGACGAAATCTGGAGAAAACATGGTGGTTGTGTGGTATGTACAGGGGATTAGTTTCACTGGCGTCTGGTTGGCGCTACTGCTAGCAGCCTGTATTTCGTGGCACTGACGTATTATTTCCAAAACAAACTGCATCGTTACTCATCACTTGGACGTGCAGGATCACTACTGTATCTGAGTTCTTGAAGAACATCATGACCAAGAAGAGAACTATCTGATCGAAAATGGGACCATTAGAATAAGATTTCAGTCTCTTCAGTTTCACTTACTGTGTACATTAATGGGGTATTTTATCTTCTTCTTCTTCTTCTTCTTCTTCTTCTTCTTCTTCTTCTTCTTCTTCTTCTTCTTCTTCTTCTTCTTCTTCTTCTTCTTCTTCTTCTTCTTCTTCTTTTTCACGTACTTGGTCTGGAGCAGGCATTGGCCACCACGACTCTCCATTCTTCTCTTATATCTGATTTTGTTTAAAATGTAGTAAATATTATTATTTGCTGTCAGTTGTTTAAGCATTCCACATACATCTGACTATCGTTCTTTTATTTGTCTACTGTGATATGTCCCAACATACATCTTTCTTTCATTCCCTCACCTACCAATTATATGTTTCTACATACATCGTTCTATCATTTCTTCACTTGCCAATTATGATATGTTTCCAAATACATCTTTCTATCATTCCTTCAACTGCCTACTATTATATGTTCTCTCATACACCTTTCTATCAATTTTTTTTTCACTTACGTACTATAATGTTCCCACATACATCTTTTTATAATTTCTTCACTTTCGTACTATGATAAGTTCCCACATACATCTTTCTATCATCCATTCACTTGCGTACTATGATATGTTTCCATATACATCTTTCTATCATTCCCTCACCTACCAATTATATGTTCCCACATACATCGTTCTGTCATTCCTTCACCTGCCAAATATGATATGTTCCCAAATACATCTTTCTATCATCCCTTCACCTGCTTACTAAGCTATGTTCCCGGATACACCTTTCTATCATATTTTTATTTCACTTGCGTACTATGATATGTTCCCTCATACATCTTTTTATCATTTCTTCACTTGCCTACTATGATATGTTCCCACTTAAAGTTAATTTCTGGTTTTCCTTCGTCTCTGTGCACCAAAGTGTTAATTTGTCTTATCCGTATAATAATAAATACATTGTCTGGAAGCAGTTTCGTGTTATGGGTCGGTGATGTGTTAGCGCCATCACATTTTGTAGACCTGGATACACTGAGGAATAAGTGACCCTGCTTTAGCAGACGACGAGCCCAGGCGTTGCACCTGTGTCCGTCCGTGTTCACGAGACTAACAGCGCAGAATTATCAACTTTACTGGCGGACCGAGGACTTGTTGACAAACGAACTGCCGGATGTTTGTAACGTCTCACTACACTTTGTATGGTTGAACAAGTGTTTCGAAATGCCAGTCGGTACACACAGATGGTTGTTCAAAGATTTATAGAAAGATTTTCCGACAAACAACATCCTCACTGCATTGCGGTTAGAAATTTGTTGAATAAGTTTCTTGCTACGGGAAATGTGGAAGATGCTCCGCAATCTGGTAGGCTTGCTGTATCTAAAGAAAAGTTTCTAGATATCCGAGACATAATGCTGAAAAGTCCAAGCATGTCCATAAGGAAATATCGCCACAAGTGAACAAGTATCAGTGAGTACAGTGCACACAATACTTAAACAACGATTACATTTTCATTCATACAGGAGTTCTGTTGTGTCTGAACTAACAATAGTTTGATAATCAATCCACAGTCAACTACCCCACGTGGTTTCAAGCATTTTTAGCTAAAGAAGACGAGTCAATTCTCGGTGTAATATTCTTCTCTGATGAGGCATGATTTCATCTATCTGGACACGTTAATATCCAAAATAGTCATATTTGGAGTACTTTTAATCCAAATGCATTTCATGAAACGCCTCTACACGATGAGAAACTTGAGGTATGGTCGTGTGCCGTCAGTAGAAAACGTTTTCTTGGACCAATTTTGTTCAACTACACTATAATTGTTGATCGGTACTGTACTAACATTATGGAACCTTTTGAGAACTGCTGAATGAACGTGAAATTGAAGAAGCATGGTTCCAGCAAGATTGCACACACAGCTTGAGCATCACTGCGTTTTTGGGAAGAAATTTTCGCAAATCACATAATGTCACATGGAACTTGGCCTTCCCATTCTCCAGTTCTAACTCTATTAGATTATATTCTATGGGGTTTCTTGAAAGGACATGTTTACCAAAATAATGTACACACATCTGCGAACCTGAAAGAAGCAATTAGAATTACCATTCACGAAATAACAACCAACACGTTTCAGAAGTTATTTGACAATATGAAGAGACGTGTACAGTCATGTCTTGAAGCCCGTGGTGGACATTTCCAATACATGTTATAGTGAATACTTCATTGGTACTTTCCAGGCTTCCCTAAAACATCATTAGACCATAGCAGTGACTATTGCAACTAATTTAATGAATTATTTTACCACATTCTTGTAATAACATTTTGTAATTAATTTTTTTTTCCAATTGGTTCTGCATACAAAGTGTAACTGCAATTCTTTGCAATTGACCTGGGCTCCAAGCCTAAAACAAGGAGCACCAGGAAATGTCCAGAGAAATGAAGACGGTCCTAGCGATATTAACCACATCACCCCTGGAACTCGTTTAGTCTAAAATATGTCAATCTCACACCATATGCCCAATACACAAAAGGCATGAGAGATGGTCCTTTTTTGCATATCCCTTACATGACGTTGCAGTCAATACCAGCATTTTTCAGCTGCTGTTGAAGTACTAGGCAAGATTACGCTCAGTAGTTTGCCATTGCTTTCTGAGCGACCGGCTCACATACCCGTAAGTTACCAACGCGACGAGACCGCTACCGATTCTCGCGCAGGTTACGTTACTCACGAGAATTACGGGATTACGGAGGAAGACGTTAACCCTTTGGCCAGGGGTCCCTTACTTACTGAAAAAAAAACAAAAAACTATAAAAGAACACACAGATGTTTGTTGATATTCACAAACTCTACACACAGCTCGTTAAACAGACATTCATAGCGGTAAAAAAAGAGATTAAATAACTATTTTACTGAGCGTTGTAGCATATCCTTACATTGTTCAATACAGACAAAGGCGCGCCGCGAGAATGTTATTCAACGCAGATTTCAAAAGCTTCGGAATATTAAGATGGAAAAGTTTTAAGAATATATAAACAACGTACAATAGAAAGCAATAAAAGCCATCATTTTACATAAACAATGATATGAATTTGAATGAGCTATTCTGCGTG
Organism: Cepaea nemoralis; assembly: GCA_014155875.1. Taxonomy (NCBI): domain Eukaryota; kingdom Metazoa; phylum Mollusca; class Gastropoda; order Stylommatophora; family Helicidae; genus Cepaea; species Cepaea nemoralis. Next base: position 38,408 of record JACEFZ010006116.1, on the reverse strand, counting down.
TATGAAAGCTGTTGTCAGGATATCAAGCTACATCTATATGAAATGTTAAGTTCTTTCCCATTCACATACTCGCGACTTTTAATAGCAGACAGAAGCGCGGGTGTTTATTCTGTTGATGTGGTTGTTTACTTTCATTCAGCTTGTACACTGACCTGCATATCAATAACAGACATGAAAGGTGAAGGTCTTAAGATAGGTATTTTCCAGTAAGGTCGCAATAACATTAGATCCACGAGGGGAACCCGATGGCTGTGTTTTGTGAAAAAATAATATATAAGTTGAGGACAATGAGATGCAAGGGGTCCTGATGATGAGATAGTTATGCCGCCTGCCTCACACTCGGAAGGTTGTTGGTTCGATTCCATACTCTGTACTTCGGTTAAAGAGTGCAGTTCTACCTCTGGCCTCTAGGTTCGTCGCTGGAGCTACGGAGTTCGTGCTTTGTGCCACGCTTGCGGCAAGCCGTCCTGCGGAGAGAGACCGAGCCGTATGGGGTAAACCCTGGTGTAATGAAGTCTATCCTCCAACCTCTAAACACCATGAGATGCATTAGGTACGAGGGGACTTCACATGAAAACCTTAAAAGTGTGATAGAAATTACAATCGAAAGGTCAGTCTTATGGCATGTGATATCTAGAATTGTACAGATATAAAGCCTGAATTGTTATCCTTTCAGGTAACCTCCTTAATTTGGGTTGTGCAGCTCTAATAAAAGGCTGGTGACATTTCATGTGTAATACAAGTCGAATTTAATGATATTTCAAGTCTAATTCAAGGAGAATTCAATTATATTTCAGGTCTAATTAAATGCGAATTCAATGGTAGTTCAATTATAATTCAATGCAAATTGAATTATCTTTAAAGTCTAATTCAAGGCGAATTCTACGATATTTCAAGTCTAATTCAATGCGAATTCAATGATATTTCAAGTCAAGGCTATGTTAAAATGAATACAAGCCTATTTTCAACGCTATTTCAAAGCTATGTCAAGGCTATTTGGAGTCAACACGCAGTGTAATCCAGCGCATGAGCAACGGCTGGCGGAATACCAGCCAATCTCTCCAGGAGTTCCCACAGTTCATTTCAGTTTGATATCTTTATAATCATGTTCAAGTCTGACAGAATTTAACTAGGCAGATAAACCTTTCGAACCCAGAGGGAGGCCAGATAGCCTTCCGGTATTTATTTACATCAACCTGGTCGCAGTTAACGAAGTCCCAGGTTACAGAAGACAGGAGAAGAGGACAACCGAACAAGCTGAATGTGTCTGTCTAATTCTGGACTGTGCAAGGATATTGGGCAACCTATTATCATTATCTGCTGCATGATGAGCCAGACAGTTGAGACTTCCTTTAGTCTGTCTCTTGCCCTGTCAGTACATTCTGTCAGGCTGATGTCCGTCAATTTGACAGAACGTACAGTCAGGGCGAAAGACAAGACAGTTTTGGAGACTCATTGCAGCCAACTTTCATTGTGCAGACGGCACCTGACTGATTGATTGGTTAGTCTAATAGTCATTCTTCTTCACTATCTTTATTAAATTCATTGTTAACTTTCATTCTGAGTTATCATTTTATTTTGTTGGACATGATAGATTAAGTACTTTCAGAAATTAGTCAATAGATTCTATAGGTCTGGAGGGACAGCAGAAATTCTTTACAAGAGGAAATCTAGGAAAAGAATTAATATACTGATTGGGACGAGATGGCAATCATCCCCACCTAACTCGTCACACTCACATTTCCCGTGTTATGCGTAATGTAGCGTGTGGGATGAACAGTGAATCTGTGCTCACAGAGAGTGAAACTATACTCACATCAGACATTCCGTGTTGTGTGTATACTGGTGTATGAGGTGAAAAGGTGAATCCTTCCCCGTGGGACTGAGCATAAGATGGAGGCTTTTGAAATGTTTCGACACAACTCAGTATAGATAGGCATCATCATCATCATCAAGTATCCTGTCAGCTACCGTAGGTGTTCATGGCTCTTCACAGATCTCGGTCCTCGGTGTTGTGGATCAACACTGCCGATGATATTCCTACATGCCACCATCTCAGTCTATCCAGCATCATTTCTCTTGGTCTGCCTCTGCCTCTCTTCTCCTCGATCTTTCCAGTTGTCACGATGTTCTCCACTGCCTCTCTTCTCATCACATGACCAAAGAAAGCTGTTGGTTTCTTTCTTATTGTTGTATATAATGTTATAGTTTCATTAGCCTCTTTCAGGCAATCGTTGTTAGTTACTCTGGCAGTCCAAGGAATTCGTAACATTCGTCTCAAGAACCATATCTGTGTTACTTCCAGGTTCTTCCAAATTTGTTCATTTACATTCCAAGATTCACTGCCATACAACAAAACAGGTTCTATATAGCATTTCAGCACTCTATTTCTTACATTCGGTGATAGTGACATATTGCATATGATACTCTAATTTTCTTAAATGCGGCTTTTGCTTGCTCTATTCTGCTCTTAATCTCTGTTGTACAACTTCCATCTGACGTTATAAATGCCCCTAGTCATTTAAAATTATCCACTTTGTTAACAATTTTCTCCTTCATTTCTATGTCACATTTAGATAGGCATGTGTGCTCAAATATATAACATCCATCCACTCTTCCATCTATTCATTGATCCATCCATCAATCCTCCCACAACCCACCCTTCCATCCATCCACTCATTCATCTTCCGGGCATTCGTCCATACATGCATACGTTCGTACAGACACACGGACAGACAGACCTCAAGGAACAAAGAATAACAGACAGATATATGCACACACATAAACACACATAAACACACACACACACATGTATTATGGTTTGCATCCATACATGCATACTTTCAGACAGACTTGGAAGGCAAGCAGAATGACACATACACACATAAACAGACACACACACACACACACATTTATAATGGTTATGTAGCCAATCCTACATATGTCCGAACAGACATACAGACTTGAAGGCAAGCAGAATGACACACACACACACGCACACACACACACACACATGTCCGAACAGACATGCTGACTGGAAGGCAAGCAGAATGACGGACACACACACACACACACACACACACACACACACACACACACACACACACACATATATACACACTTATTATGGTAAGCGGTAGGACAAAATTTAACATGTTTAACAGCTCGTACAATAATGAAACAACTTTCCGAGGACAATGGAGAGCGAAAAAAATACTGGACTGGCAAGCACAGAAAAATGTCAGCTCTACAAAGGATAAACAGCACCTGACACCCGTGTCTGTGGAACGACATACTACTGGGGACATCTGACACACAAGTACACATACGCTGAAGACGACGTGCATTGTCCTTATTTGTCGGGTGAAGACCAACTAGATGATGATTCACGGTTCAACGGACTCCAAACATAGACAAGAGAACGACCGGACTACAGCCGACTTGCCGCTATTAAAATATTTGGTTAAATAGGGTCACCTGAAAATGATGGGTCCGATGGCTGTTTTAATAGAATGTAATTTGATGGTGTTCTTGTAGCTGGATTATCAGTGTGTGTGTGTGTGTGTGTGAGTGTTTGGAAAAAGGGGGAGGTGTTGATGATGAGGTCAAGTAAAGTGGCATCTGTTGTTGTTGAGGCTACAGGTTGTGGGAAAACTGGACAGCACAACGGAGCTCGGCCACCAAACAAATGTTCATACCCGAGGAAGACCGTGGGAACCATCCCTGGCCTGGGATTCCTGGCTCTAGACATCGTCAGGTGCACTATTGTGGTCTTTTATGCCTTTTGTTGAGGCAGTCCACAACCCAAGCATTGTGTCTCGGCGGGTGAGAAGGGGTCAGGGTGGATGTCAAAGGTCTTCAGGGGTGACTATGATGGCGGGTGTGAGTCATCAATAGGGCTGCTTTCTCCAGATGATCTGCTAAGGACAAAGTAGAGCTTGCCCTCAAGTGTCGGGCATGAGGATTAACCCCTGGTGACATTTCTGGGGTCTTTGTTACTGTACGCCAGGCTGATATCTGGGCCATGTCTGCACAAATAAAATGTGACAAAAGTTCTCTATGTGGACGCATGAAAAGAAGCAAGATTTTGTTCTGAAGTTAGACTTGTTTTAACTTTCAGCGGGTCTGAATAACTAGTTGGGTCAATGGAAGAAAATGTAGATGGTCGGCAGAGAGAAAGATTACACGACACGATAGCAGTTTTCACCGCTGGAGTTATCCGATAATACTGAACTATTAATAATCTGTGGGCTGCTTGTACTTGTTCAGGAGAATATGTCGTATTTCATGGAAACAAAAACAATCAAATACAGGATTCTAGAAAAACTGGGAATGAAAAGAGAGTTGATGACATAAATAAAACAGGCAAGTGAAATATTTCGGCCAAGTTAAAAGACCCTTATAAAAATCATACTGGAGGGTAAGGTTGAAGGCAAGCGAGCAAGAGGTAAACAACGATACAAGTGGAAAGAACATAAAGAGATGGACAGACATCAATCTGACAGAAGTACAGTCAGGGCGTGAGACAGATAGTGTTGGAGATCCGTTGCAGCCAACCTTCGTTGTGGAGACGGAGCCTGATTTATTGGTTGTACTCTTTCATTTCTCTTTCTCTTCGTAGCCCATGCCCTGTAGCGGTAATGATCTTGTCTGTCAACAGCCTTCTGCCTCTTGTGCAGCGAATAATTTTTGATATGGACGTTCTTTCGTGCCACAATGTCAAACTGTCCAGTATCTTCTCGCGTGGCCTCCTGCTGACTCGCTTCCCTTCCAACTTTCCCGTTGTGACAACGTACTCCAGCTGTCCTCTTCTCATAACATGTACAGAGAATGTGGACTGTCTACATTCTCATCAGTCTTCTGTACAACTAAAGCTCCGCAGCTTGCACATAATTCCTCACTTTGCTAATTGTCCATGATTCGCTTGCTATTTCTCCCACTTATTGATTACACACTAAATTGTGATATTTCTTTCTCTCTGTTGACCACACACTGAATGAGTATATACCTTTATCATATTGATTACACACAGAATTATGATATTTTGTGATCCTGTTGACTACACACTGGGTCATAATATTTATTTATATGGTTGATTGCACACTGAATTATATTTCATTTGCTTATGTATATCACCATCATCATCATCATCTTCCACTTCTGCCGTCAAGCGTCGTGGGGAGTAATAATTTGCGTTCCAGCGCCCGGTGGACGGCACTGGATAGTGTACAATGTAGATAATGGTGATATTTCTTACTCATAATTAACACGCAGAATAATAATTTTTCTGTCTCTTATTATGTTATTATTATCTTATTATATTAGGGGGCTGCGTAGTCTCGAGGTATGGTGTCCTCCTCGAGTGCTGGAGGTCCCGGGTTTCCGGGATTTTTTCACGTGGACTTCTAGTAATAAAATTTCCCCCGGTCTCTGGGTAGTGAGATCGGACGCCCGTGTGTATTGTTGCGCACGTAAAAAAATCCCTTGGCAGTTGGAAATCGAAAAAGAGTAGCTTAACTGCGCTGGCCGGGCAAAATTTCGAGTTAAAAATCTACCCAAAGTATTTCCGGATCCTCGCTGGTGCTACGGTGTTCGTGCACTGAGCTGAGTTTTCCGAACATAGGTTTGAGTTAGGAGGAGAACGGGGCACTTATGGGTTACACCCGTGTGCCGTGATGTTGATCCATCGACTAAACTAAACTTTCTCTTAATGCATACACACTGAATAGTATTTCTTTCTCTTGTTAATTACACACGACCACAGAGAAACCACCATATAGTTATGCAATTTACATATTTTCTCATCGTGCATTCTATCCAATGCTATGCCTTTTTTCTAATCTCTTAACTCCCCAGAATTAATTAATTCTCCCCAATCAATCAATCATTCAATCAATCAATCAGTCGATCAGGTGCCGTCTCCGCAATGAAGGTTGGCTGCAATGGATCTCCAACACTGTCTCTCGCCTTGACTGTACATTCTGTCAGGCTGATGTTCGTCCATCTCTTGATGTTATCCTCCCACTTGTATTGTTGTCTACCTCTTGCTCGCTTGCCCTCGGCCTTGCCTTCTAGTATGGTTTTTATAAGAGATCATGTCTTTTACCGTGGCCAAAATATTTCACTTGTCTCCTCTTTATTTCTTTCATCAGCTCTCTCTTCATTCCCAGTTTTTCTAGGACCTCTGCATTTGATTGTTTTTGTTTCCATGAAATACGACATATTCGTTTGTATATCCACATCTCCTGGGCTTCTATGCGACTTTCTAGTTGCTTGTTCAATGTCCAGGCTTCCGCGCCATACAGTAGCGTTGAATATACGTAGCATTAGACAATTCTCATTTTTAATGCGTTATTAATCTCTCTAGATGTTAATACTGATTTCATGCCGTCTTAAATCTTCTGTTAACAAATATCGTGTTACAATGTCATCTTTGAGCCAACAAAATAATAATTAGTGTGGAGTTTAGATTGAATAAACTTGTTTCCCCCCTCCCTTCCCTCAAATTTTTACGAAAGGCAAATTCTCTGACGTAGGACAAACAAATATTCATCTTCACGAAATGTAATCCGCTCAATCCTTCTAATGTTCTCCTCATTCAGCAGTCGTTGAAGGAAACAGGAATCCTTATCAGATTGGCACGCCTGTTGGCTCTTATCAAAGATGGTTGCCCGGGGCATGTTTCTGAAGATCCTTCAATAATGGAGACTGCTGTCGAGGCCCGGACTCCAGTGTGCTCTCTGGTGCTTCTCAGGATGTGCATGAGCTCCCCAACGTGAGGATATTATTGGATGGCGCTGCCCCGAGGACCAGAATTACTTGCAGCATGGTGTCTTAACATACGCGGCTCGCGAAATAAGGAAATAGGAGAGAGTCTCGATTCACGAATTTTCTATTTGCGTGTGTGAATGTTATTGAATTATTCAAATGTCAAACTGGTTGAAGGCCCAGGAGCGCCTGAATCGGCATAACAAACGTCTGATCTGTAATTAGACTGGCATCCTGTAAAGTAGTAGCTTTTGGCGTGAAGGTAATGCTTATCAGATCCGCCCTGAGGGGTCTGAAATGCCAGTAAACTTCATGTATGCTCTTAGAAACGGAGATTATATACGTACTTAACTTTCTCCGATAATGCAGAAATGTGGAGGCCCGATGTGTTAGTTGAGCATGTTTACACTCCGAACGTAATTGAAATTAACAAAGTATGAGTCGGAAGGCCGCAGCCCTGGCAAGACTGCTAGAGGAAGTGGAAAAAGGGCGGGGTAGGGTGCGCAATTAACCTAGAGAAATGTAAAATTTTCAGAAATGAATGTGGAAGTCGGACCGATGCTCCTCTGGGGTGCGTAAAACTTCCCGCAAGAGTTCATCGAAAAAGAGAAAGAAGAAGAGAAGAAGTGGAGGAAGAGGTGGGGGAAGACGAAACATTGTATGCTTAATGGTGGTTTTATTACATGAAGATTACATTGCCGCTCCTTGTCGTTTTAGTAAGCCACATCACTAGAGCTAATGTAGCAAAGTAGTAATTTACTCACTACACAGTACATTGAAGCGGTTTAATCACTAGACAGTGCAATGAAGAGTAAAGTAAAAAGTAAGTAAACAAGTAAAAGCTAAAGGTAATCGCACTGCAGACACTGTCACAGGTCACATACGACATTTGAGATGAGGTCTCCACTTCTCTTCCTCGTCGGCTTTCCTCCATAGACAGTTCTTAACTCTGTCTGACACCCATTTTTATATGGGTTGACCCCAGAACCGAACTATTTGGAAAAATAATCCTGCCTCAACTGCGAAATCAATCCAGACCCCTCTTGCCAGACTCATTAACTCTTACTCTTATGCTCTGCCGCTTACGAGTAGATATAAGGCCTATATAACATGATATCCCTAAACCTGTGTCTGTCGATGAGTTAATTAAGAATAATTACAGAGACAAAACGGATACTGTGTAACTCTGTTGATCCGAGCGAATCCGCCACCTGGAGTACAAACCCGCTGTGCGTGTCAGGCAGGTCAAGAAGGATTGAGCACTTAAGATCATGTGACCAAACTACAGGGAAAAGAATCACTCGCACTCAAACACGCACACATATGACACACTCGCTCGAGTACATACACAGCAGATCATGTGACTAAACTATATGGAAAAGAATCACTAATACACACACACACACACACACACACACACACACACACACACACACACACATGACACACACGCGCACACACGCGTATATACACAGAAGATCATGTGACTAAACTATAGGAAAAATAATCACTAACACACACACACACAAACACACGTGCGCGCGCGCACACATACATGACACACGCATGCACGTACGCGCACATACAAAGAAGATCGTAGTGCAACGCATAAAGTGCCAAAGATCGGCGTTGGTATTAGATGCAGTGAGAACATTTCTGTGATTACCGCGGACTAAGAAGAAGACATAAATGGACATTCTAAATTGTTCATGTTCTTTTCATTATTCTCATTTTTTAAATTGTCCTAATTGTTTCATTATTTTCATTTTTTTTTTCATCTATCCATTTTCCTCATTCCGCTAGTATACCTTATTGTAGTCACTACACTTTTTTCATCTTGTTTATGTGTTGTGTTTTGCGAATTTGTTTGTTGGTGAAGGCTAGCCACTGCAACATATTACGTTTTACGTAATTGTGTTCTGTAAAATTGCATTTAAGTATACTAATCGGCGGATATAATATAAACAATATACGCTATGCAGATGACACAATATTGGTGACGGATAATGCAACAGATCTACAACAATTATTGGACATTGTAGTATCAGAGAGTGCACAGAAAGGACTCTCCTTCAATATCAAGAAAACAGTAACAATGGTGATATCAAAGAAAATGGGGACACCAAAATGTAACATAGAAATAGAAGGGGAAATTCTTAACCAAGTGGATAATTTTAAATACCTAGGGGCACTTATAACATCAGATGGAAGATGTACAATAGAGATTAAGAGCAGAATAGGGCTAGAGTAACAATGGTGATATCAAAGAAAATGGGGACACCAAAATGTAACATAGAAATAGAAGGGGAAATTCTTAACCAAGTGGATAATTTTAAATACCTAGGGGCACTTATAACATCAGATGGAAGATGTACAATAGAGATTAAGAGCAGAATAGGGCAGGCAAAAGCCGCATTTCAGAAAATGAAGAGTATCTTATGCAATAAGTCGCTATCAATGAATGTAAGAAAGAGAGTGCTAAAGTGCTATATAGAACCAGTTTTGCTGTATGGCAGCGAATCTTGGAATGTAAATGAACAAATTAGGAAGAACTTAGAAGCAACAGAGATGTGGTTTTTAAGACGAATGTTGCGAATTCCTTGGACTGCCAGAGTAACTAACAACGATTGCCTGAAAGAGGCTAATGAAACTAGAACACTATATACAACAATAAGAAAGAGTCAAACAGCTTTCTTTAGTCATGTGATGAGAAGAAAGGCATTGGAGAACATCGTGACAACTGGAAAGATCGAGGGGAAGAGAGGCAGAGGCAAACCAAGAGAAATGATGCTGGACGGATTGAGACAGTGGCATGGAGGAATATCATCAGCAGAGCTGATCCAGAACACCAAAGACCGAGATCTGTGGAGAGCCATGAACGCCTACGCCATCATGACTGTCTCCATGACTAAAGCTAATGTAGCAAAGTAGGTTTACTCACTACACAGTACATTGAAGAGGTTTACTCAATACACAGTACATTGAAGAGGTTTACTCACTACACAGTACATTGAAGAGGTTTACTCACTACACAGTATATTGAAGAGGTTTACTCACTACACAGTACATTGAAGAGGTGTACTGACTACACAGTACATTGAAGAGGTTTACTCACTACACAGTACATTGAAGAGGTTTACTGACTACACAGTACATTGAAGAGGTTTACTGACTACACAGTACATTGAAGAGGTTTACTCACTACACAGTACATTGAAGAGGTTTACTCACTACACAGTACATTGAAGAGGTTTACTGACTACACAGTACATTGAAGAGGTTTACTCACTACACAGTACATTGAAGAGGTTTACTCACTACACAGTACATTGAAGAGGTTTACTCACTACACAGTATATTGAAGAGGTTTACTCACTACACAGTACATTGAAGAGGTTTACTGACTACACAGTACATTGAAGAGGTTTACTGACTACACAGTACATTGAAGAGGTTTACTCACTACACAGTACATTGAAGAGGTTTACTGACTACACAGTACATTGAAGAGGTTTACTGACTACACAGTACATTGAAGAGGTTTACTCACTAGACAGTGCAATGAAGAGTAAAGTAACAAATAAAAAGTAAGTAAACAAGTAAAAGCTAAAGGTAATCGCATTTCAGACACTGGCACAGTTTTAGACTTTGACATGTTCAAAGCCACGACATTTGAGATGAGGTCTCCACTTCTTTTCCTCGTCGAGTACAGAGATTGAAGGCTGGGCTCCTATTAGAAGAAGCAGGGGTGGACTAGCACGAAGATGGACACTGAAGACACCCTGGACGTCAAATGTATGAGGCAAAGGAACTGGCGAAGGACGGAGAGTCTTCTTGGCCGGCATTCATGAGAGCCACGTTCTGGGAAGGACCGGCTACACAATGATGATAACAAAGATAGCGAGGCAAGGAACTGGTCACCTCATCAAACGAAAGTGTTAGTGCCTGTGATGTTTACAGCATCAGATGATATGATTTTGCCGGCCTCTCCTGCACACCTTGTGGCGTATGGTGAAACATTGTGTTAACTGCGTGTTCTTATAAATCGTCGCGGGGTGGCGGGGGGGGGGGGGGGGGGGGGGTGGTCAGTATCCCAACGATCGCCTTTACTTCCAAGGATGTTTCCTGGAACCCATTTTAGGCTAATTCGTCCTGGGAGCCCAGGTCCATTTTTTTAGGATTTAAAGTATGGGATATTCTTGTTATTAAAAAAAAAAACTAATTTACTGTAGTTATGTCCCTTTGACTAAAAAATTAAAATAAAACCTAATTGGTACGATAGCACCTACAGGACAGTAGTGGTGTGTACGAGTGGGAGCCAGAGATAAAGGGATGTGTGTGTGTGTGTGTGTGTGTGTAGGTGCGAGAAAGAGAGCGATAGAGAGAGAGAGAGAGAGAGAGAGAGAAGAGTTAATGTCGTGTGTGATGTGCTGTGTATGCTGGTGCGAGAGAGATAGAGAGAGAGAGAGAGAGAGAGAGAGAGAGAGAGAGAGAGAGAGGAAGATGGAGATGGAGGGAGAGAGTGGAGGAAGAGAGAGATAGAGGGAGATGGAGGGAGAGAGACGGAGAGAGATAGAGGGAGAGATATAGAGGTAAGGAGAGTGATAAAGGGAGAGAGAGACATGAAGAGACATGAAGTGAGAGATGTGGGGAGAAAGATAGAGGGAGAGAGATTGATGGGAGAAAGGTGGGGGAGAGCAAGAGAGGGACAGATATGTGGGGAGAGAGAAAGAGGTGGATGGGAGAAAGATGGGTAAGAGCAATAGAGGGACAGAGATGGGGGTGATAGTGAGAGACAGATAGAGGGAGATGAAAAGAGAGAGATGGAGGGAGATGGAAGGAGAGAGTTGATGGAGGGGACAGAGATAGAGAGAGACAGATGGAGGGAGATGGAAGGAGAGAGGTGGACGGAGATGGAAGGAGAGAGGTGGAGGGAGATGTAAGGAGAGAGATGGAGGGAGATGGGAAGAGAGAGATGGGGGGAGATGGGAGGAGAGAGATGGAGGGAGATGGAAGGAGAAAGATGGAGGGAGATGGGAGGAGAGAGATGGAAGGAGAGAGATGGAGGGAGGGGAGATGGAAAGAGAGAGATGGAGGGAGATGGGAGGAGAGAGATAGAGGGAGATATATGAAGGGAGAGAGATAGAGGGAAAGAGATCAAGGCAGAGGGATAGAGGCAGAGGGATGGAGGCTGAGAGATAGGGAGGGGGGACGTACTGGTACTGAGCTCGGTGAAGAGATCGTCACGTCCTACACAAGCTGTTTAGCCTCACTTCTGTATATTAAGCCTCACTTCCGTACATTGAGCCTCACTTCCGTATATTGAGCCTCTCGTTAATCACAGGCTTCGTCATTAGAGTCCACAAGGACGCATTCCAACAAATTGGAGCTTAGATGACCTCCACATAAAGAGCTGTTCGATCCCCGAGGACAGTGGCAATAGCACTTACAGCTTACTTTATTACGTGTTCCCGAGAGCAGGGTCTTTGTTAGTAACTTCTACGATGACTTACTCTCAGACTAAATGAGTCTTCTTTTTTTTTCTGCTAAGGAACATTTAGGTATTTACAGCATCATTCACAAGCCATGCACAATTATCAACCTACAAATTAGCCTGCTATATTTGGTCAAACATTTAATAAATGCATCCCTAATGTGATGCCTGGATCTGCTTCTCATTGGTGAGACGAGTGATGTTAGCTGGTATTGATGAGTAATTGCTTCTAGATTATTTGATGATCGTTTAAAAAGCTCCTAACTTTATTGAATATCGAGTTACGCCTGCTGTTGCCTTGGCAGGGCCAAGCCAAATAATTCCGCGAACTGTATTCGGCCCGCAGCCCACCCCTGATTTACATGAAGATCAATTTGTTTCAAGTAAAGTACCAACCCCGGTAAATTATACAGAGCTGTGTTTTTCGTTTTTCTTTGGAAGGTTGACCTACTTCGGACACACACCCTTGGAACATCTAAGAAGTGATCAGATTTCACATTACATCTAATGAATTTGTCACCCAGTAATTGTCCATTTCTTCTTCTTCTTCGTTCATCCGGAGTTGTTATTTTTTCCGGATGTGATTGCGTTGTGCCTGTTTACAGCAGAGCTGCGTTCTTGCGCCGTTAGGCCGACACATCCGACTTCTGCGGGCATTTGTTGACCGGGTTAATCCTTCCCGGGGGTTTCTTAGGACGTTTGACTCTCACTGGTGTGGTGTTATCTCCCATCCTAGCTGGCCCATATAGAACAGCCAAAGGCATCCTGGTCAGCCCTCAAGGGAAGGCAGGGGCAGACCATGGGCATTCCCCGCCATCCGAGGAGGCTTCCATAATTGCAGAGCCAACACACAGCGCTCTGGTACTGGGCTCACCCAAGGAATCGTCACGTCCTGCACATGGCTGCTTAGCCTCACTTCCGTATATTGGGCCTTCCATTCACCATAGGCTGTTCTTCCGGAAACCAGAAGAATGCAGTGTGCAGAGGACATATACACAGTGAGCTTTCGACTCGGACTTTCCGCGCAATGGATTTGCTATCCGAGTAATATTCCATTTCGTGCCACTAGGACACTTTTTCCACCTTATTTGAAGCCCACACAGTGAGCTTTTGATTCGGACTTTCCACGTAATATTGTCCATTTGATGATCATTGAGACTCTTTTGTTTTGGCCACCTGAATGCCAAGGGACATAACATGTAGCAGATTCAGGACAATCGGGAGGCTGTGTTCAATGTTGAGAATCTTACATATGAGCCAAGACTATCTCTAAAAGTATCGATATCCCGTATAGTCGACGACATGTGGTTAGCATTTGGGCCGAATTGTCATTCAGTAGGATCCTAATTCAATGGACATGTGAACTCAATTGTCGTTGATTAGGAGGTTGTTAGGTTGGGAATAAGCATCATTTGTCAAGTTACCAGAGCACAGTTGCCATGGACATCGTTTATCCATGATTTGGGAGTAGATTGATGGTTGCCAGACCTGTCCACTTCTTCCTATCTTCTCACAGTATCTCCAGGGGCCACCAACTCCTAGACATGTTGACCAATTACCCGAGGTCAGTGAATCAACGACAACCAGAAGCAGAATGGGTCAGTTTACTACAACACAATCACAAATAAACAATATGGACTTTGCAGTTAGAGCCTTCGTCAACACACAAACAACAAATATACACTGATACTATCATATGGACAAATCTACTTGAAAATATATATATATATATATAATGACCCGAAACCTATGTTATGGACTCGACGTGTCAATAGCACGGGACTGCAATCTTCGGTGGTGAATAACGATGACCTATGGCAGAAGTCTTACATGGGAGTCCGCTAACTCCTGAAGAGTCGTACATGGTATCCCTTTATACGCGACACAGCGGCCTTAACTTTCCACCGTGCCTGTGATTGAGACCACCACATCAAGGAGGACTCACTGAGAAGTTAGTTGGTTAGTTAGTTAGTTAGTTAGTTAGTTAGTTAGTTAGTTAGTTAGTTAGTTAGTTAGTTAGTTAGTTAGTTAGTTAGTTAGTTAAATGTTTGGTTGCTAGATGCCGGTTGGTTATTTGGTTAGATATCTTTTGAGGTATCATCACTGCACTCTGGACACGTTTATTGGTGCTCAGACACCACCTCGACCTCCCTCCCCCCACCCCGACATCAAACCCCGGGGCTAATGGTGCAAGTTCTGTGGTGGTTGACGAGACCCTACATTCTCCGGATGTGCCTCTCCTGTCTGGCCATGCCAATTCTAACTTCCAAGTTTCTCATTTTGAACAATGAAGTGGATTCACTGGCATCAAAGTCCTCCGCTCTCCACATCTCTCTAGAGCCTTAATAACGTGGGCACGATCCATGGGCTGACCATCTGCAGGGGATGCAGAGCCAGCCAGTTCATCAGCTCGTTTATTTCCCTCATCTCCAGCATGTCGTGGAACGAAGACAGTGGCGCCCATCCTAAGAAAATGAACAGCCTGACGATGGAGACGATGGCAGTAACACCGGCTTTCGTAACCTCTGATAAGTACTAATGGGGTCTTCTTTGCCTTCTCTCCTTCGATTTACCCCAGGGAAGTGTTGGTTGAAAGCCTCAGAAAGCCTCACGATTTGGTAGAATCCTTTCTTCCCCCTATAAACCTATTGCATCTGTAACTTATGATGACACCCCCGACTTATGAATGGGTGAGAGTTGGAAGATTTCAGTTGTGTGTTGGGGTAAAGGGGTGGGGGGATACAATTTGTGGGGTGTGTGTGTGGGGGGGGGGGGTGTCGTTTACGCATTGTAGATTGTAGTCACATCTGGCAGAATTAGTTCGTGTTAATGGTTATTTGTATTTAAGAATCTCTCTTTCCCTCCCTCTCTCTCCCTCCCTCTCTCTCTCTCACTGTCTCTCTCTCTCTCACTCTCTCTCTCTCTCGCTCTCTCTCTCTCTCTCTCACTGTCTCTCTCTCGCTCTCTCTCTCTCACTCTCTCTTTCTCTCGCTCTCTCTCTCTCGCTCTCTCTCTCTCTCTGTCGCTCTCTCTCTCGCTCTCTCTCTCTCGCTCTCTCTCTCGCACTCTCTCTCTCACTCTCTCGCTCTCTCTCTCTCTCTCTCTCTCTCTCTCTCTCTCTCTCTCTCTCTCTCTCTCTCTTTCTCATAGTGCCATCGTTTCATATTAACTCATGTAAATCAATGTTTTGTTTCCCAAAAACTTAACACTTCCGTTCTTTTCTTCTTTTGTTTCTTTGCGTTTTTCTTTCTTTCTTTCTTTCTTTCTGTCTTTCTTTCTTTCTTTCTTTCTTTCTTTCTTTCTTTCTTTAATATTTATTGTCTTCCTGAGAACGCGCATTGTATGCAATCTCTAACTCAAACACAGCCACATATTCATTATTTGGTCTTAAAATTATAAACAATATCCTAACATCGCCAATCCAACCGCCTCCTTACCCCCCCCCCCCCCCCCCCCCCACACACACTTTCAATTCCCTCTCCCCCGCCCCCTCCACCCTGGGGTAAAGTTCAACAATAGTAGCTCATTCTCTGGCGTAAAACACTTGATGTGTACAAGTCGCACACACAGTATCCGCGACAGCTTCAGTAATATAATCTGTCCGTACCTACCCCCTCCCCCCCACATTCCGTCCCACACACTCACTCACACAATGTACACACATGCATCCCCATACATACTATGCCTGTTGTACTGTGGTATAGACAAGGTTACGATATGGATAAAACCAATTTAACTGTGGAAAATGTGGATTGATTCACATCTGGGACTCTTTGATAAGTAAAACACGTTCTTCCTTTTTGTTCATCTTTCTTTACATCTCTATTCTATTATTATACTTAAATGTGGTCATTGTATGGTAGTCTCCGTGGTTTTTATGTTGTTGTTTTTAACTTGTGTTTGTTGACTGAACCGGTCTCTATGGCTAAGGGCTTGCGAACGCGGTTTGTGAGCCCGTATACCCGGGTTCAAAACACAGCAGTGCTGGTTTTTTCGAAAAAGGTATAGGGGCCGGTCGTTCAGAAAGCAATGGCAAACTACTGAACGTAACACTTGTCTAGTACATCAACAGCAGCTGAAAATGCTGGTGTTTACTGCAACGTCCCGTAAGGGATACGCAACAAATTGTTTTGTTGTTGTTGACTGATGAAGGCTTCTCGCTGCAACGCCCTTTCTTTTCCGTAATTGTGTTTTATACTTCTCTATACCCCATATTGTTCTACTGTTTTGCAAATGTAGAGGCCCACAGCTACACCCCCACGCCATCTAATCCGCCTGACTCCACCTGGAATCACAAGCGCTCGCGCCCATACAAACAGATACACAACGCACATGCATACAGGAACAAATACACACGAAATGTCCTAAACCCGCCAGCTTAACGTACACGCCCCTCGACCTCCAACCCCATTCCCATACAAAAACATATCTGCACCCAAGGACATACAGGGCCGCAATCTTCTTGAAATCAACCCTACTGAATCCAGATAACAAGCCTGGTTTGAAAAAAAAATACAATAAAATACCCAAGGACTGGGTAGAACAGCCGAAACGGCCACCTGTATGCAAATCAACTGTTGAGAGAGTTAGTCACACTGGCATGAAGGAAAGCAGTCGGCGAAAATGGAATACAATAGGCTATTTATTGGAAATATAAATCTCTGCTGCCTTCACACATACACCCGCACAGGCATACACTCACACACCCGCACAGGCATACACTCACGCACCGGATAGATATTTATGTTTAACCATATGTTGTGTCGCTTGTACCTGTTAGTTTACCACCACCACGCCCCGCTTCCCCCCCCCCCCCCCCCCCTCTTCCACCAGTACACAGGTACGTCCTATTCAGGTGTCGTCTCTCCGTGACACTGGCTTTAGTTCAGCTCACCTGTTGGTGTCCTATTCGGCCAACAGGTAGGGCGGGAATGGTCTGGCGCGGGATTTAGGAATCAGTGATAGTATTTTTTGAAAACACATTAATCATACTGTGACGGGAGAGGAGGAAAAAGTGGGAGGGGGAGGGGAGAGACTGTAGATAGTCTGCGTATTACCGGGTCCCCAAATGGGCAGTAGCTGGCAGTTAGCGAAGTTGTTAGGAACTGCACTGATAATGTAATGAGCACGATCGGACCAGACTTCGACGCCGGGGCTCGTCGCTTGCCAACAGTGAGGGCGAGATTGGTCACATCGTAGACAACGTCAGCCAACATCCGCCTCAACCTGGACTGACCTTAACATGTTAGGATGTGTGCCTAAACTCCACTAGGGATCTAAAAGGCGGAAAAAGAAGAAGAAGAAGAAGAAGAAGAAGAAGAAGAAGAAGAAGAAGAAGAAGAAGAAGAAGAAGAAGAAGAAAAAGAAGAAGAAGAAGAAGAAGAAGAAGAAGGAGAAGAGGAAGAGGAGGAGGTAGAGTTGAAGAAGATGAAGAGAAAAGGGGCAAATTTTCTTCTTGTTATGCCCCGTCTGGAGCAAACATTGGCGATCATGTCTCTCCACTTCCTTTTGTCCTACTTTGATTAATTTTGTGTTGCTCATATTATTGTTTGCCAGCAGTTTAAGAGTTTTATATTATGTTATTCATAACAAAACAATACTTGTGTCATATTAAATATATACTGACACATTTCCACATGTTATACATCCCCTCCCCCTACCCCAAAATAAATAAATAACATTGTTTTAAAAAACTTGCCCCTTCTCCTTCCCTTTTTCTTTTCACCTTTAATCCAGTTCTGTTGCTGCACCAGTCAAGAATATCAAACATAATGTGAATAAGTATTGGAAACATGACACCAACATATTGCGAACAACATATTCTCATGCCTGGGCAACTTCTTTTGAATGACTACACTTTGGGAATGAAAAACCCCAAATGCAATTGTAGTGAAACGCAAATTTGAGAGTGTACTACGTTTTATGATTGTCGAGGAAAAGATTTTCATACCGGATTGACTCTGAATTCAACAAAGATTAATATAATGTTTTGCATTACTGTAGTCAATAAGGCAAGGAGTATACACGTGGACGGTTCTCTGACGGGGCAGCAGGCACTCCTGGTCGAAGTTCATCTTTAGCTGAACATTTGTAAATATTTCACATGAACATGTGCTAGGTTGAAGTCCAGGTTTTCAGAGCAATTAGTGAACTACTTCCAGAGCCCTGCGCTGCCAGCTAAAGTCCAGGTTTTCAGAATAATTAGTGAACTACTTACAGGACCCTCCGCTGCCAGCTGAAGTCCAGGTTTTCAGAATAATTAGTGAACTACTTCCAGGGCCCTGCACTGACAACTAAAGTCCAGGTTTGTGGAACTATTTGTGAGCTTCGTCCAGGGACCTGCTCGGCTGGCCGAAGTCCAGGTTTGTAGAACCTACTTCTGCTAACTAAGTCCAGGTTTGGAAAACACTTCTAAAACAACAACTGGGGAACTACAATCCTAGCCGAAGTCCAGGTTTGTACAAGAATTGTAAAACAATTTTTAAACTACTTGCATAGACCTACACTTCTAGCCGAAGTTTAGATTACAGAACAATTTGCAACTATTTCCATGGATCCGCACTGCTAACCGAAGTCCAGATTTGGGGAACATTTTATAGACTACTTAAAGAGACCCACACAGCTAGGCGAAGTCCAAGTCTGGAGAACAGTTTTTAAAATTTCTCGTACATCCAAGCTGCTCAGTGGTAATTGAAATCCATTATTTATTTCATCTCTAAGGTAAAAAAAAAAAAAAACACACACACACACACACACAACTGTTCCTAAAATTGATTGTTTCCTCTTAAGATAAAGAGTGAAAATAAATGTATTCCGAAAAATTGATTGCTTACCCTGTTTGATAACAGACCCAAAGCTCACCGATTAACCTATAAGAAAGACAAGACACGTAGTCCCAAAAGTGATTGTATCCATTGCAAAATTATGGAAAAAATAATATAGAAATATTCCATAAATTGACTGTAACAGTCATCCCTTGTCATACAAACAAAAGAAAGT
The DNA here is from genome assembly GCA_014155875.1 of Cepaea nemoralis. Taxonomy (NCBI): domain Eukaryota; kingdom Metazoa; phylum Mollusca; class Gastropoda; order Stylommatophora; family Helicidae; genus Cepaea; species Cepaea nemoralis. The sequence goes on along the minus strand of JACEFZ010006116.1, from coordinate 19,147 downwards.
TATTCCGCAACCGTGATTGTTGGTAAGTCACGGTATGACATAATCATCAATATAGAGCTCACGGAAAGAAGTAAACAAATTAAGACTCTAGCGCGGATAGAACACGCGCTGAGAAAATCTGAGTAGAGAATAAGCAGATGCTCACTTGTCTAAAACCCAAAGACTGAACGAAATAGTGGCAGACCTAAAACACACGCAGAAGAAAATTAAAGATAGAAATTAATCAACATCGGGAAATCATGGACGGAGCTGTAGGTGATATCAAAAGACCCCCTCTGCTGTGTGTCCACCGTGACGAGGTAGAGGGGCTTGTGCGTCCCAATGACCCCAAGAGCTATGCCGACGGTAGCCCAGCTACTGGTAGGGCCACCCATGTCGGACAGGTCAAGGGAGAGGGACCAGACGAAGAGACACACAAACCTGCTGCCTTGTAGGTAGACTGGGGACAGTCAAAGGCTAGGGAAAGCACCCCAAATACATGCTTGTCGAAATCGGATGTACTGAGCCACAGGCTTGACAAAGCAGTGCAACGTGAAACCTGCTGCCTTGTAGGTAGACTGGGGACAGTCAAAGGCTAGGGAAAGCATCCCGAATAAATGCTTGTCGAAATCGGATGTACTGAGCCACAGGCTTGACAAAGCAGTGCAACGTAACTTAATTCATGATGTCACAAATCAAAATTAATCGATATGGTGCTAATCCCGTGAAGTCCCATCAGGCGGTGATAGTGCCGGGCCCCCTGCCTCGAGGGGGTCCACCCATGACTACTGGTGGTCACCTTCCCCTGTGCTGTGGAGTCAAGGCACAGAGGAGTAGGTTAAGAGCTATTGACCAAATACCCCGGACACTCAACATACTACAGTGGAATGCCGAAGGAGTTTACAAGAAGAAAGACTCCCTAACACATCGTCTTCATAAAGATAGAATAGATGTGGCATGCATTCAAGAGACACACCTCAACGCCAATCACAAATTCTCAGTCAGAGGATATCAGGCCACACGTTTCGACCGCGAAGGACACAAAGGAGGAGTTCTAATACTTACACGAAATACAATACCTTGCAGCGAAGTATCTGTGATCTCTGACAACCAAACGGAAATTATAGGTGTTGACATAATGATAAAGGACGTGAAAATAAGAATCTACAATCTGTATAGCCCAGCAGATAAGGACCTTACACTCTCAAACATGAAAATAACTGACACAAACTGCATTATTGTCGGAGACTTTAATAGCCGTTCAGAAAGATGGGGATACCCAGATACTGACAAAAGAGGAGATGAATTGGAGGACTGGGAAATAGACTCAAATCTCCATCTACTCAACAAAGCGGATGACACACCGAGCTTCTACTCCAGAAGATGGCTTACCACTTCTACTCCAGACTTAGCTTTCTGCACAGGAGACATCCTCCACAAAATCGATCGCCATGTGCTGGACCAATTAGCAGGTAGTGACCACAGACCAATCAAGCTTGAAATGAATATGGAGTATGTTCCACAGGAGCAAAAGCCCTTGCCCCGCTGGAATTACAAACGAGCAGATTGGGACAGATTTGCCATACTAACAGACAAATATTGTGAAAACATAAATACACGATATGGCAACATAAAGCAAATGGTGGAAAGTCTAAACAGAGCGATGATACAGGCAGCCACTGAGTCCATTCCAAGAGGAGCGAGGAAAAATTACAAACCATACTGGACTGAAGAACTACAAAGTTTGGAGGACAAAGTTGAAGATGCCAGGAAGACAGCAGAGAGAGAACAAACAATTGAAGCAAACATCTCTCTCAAAGCCATCTCAGCAAAATATAAAAGAACAGTAAATCAAACAACAAGAGATTGTTGGAGGGAAAAAACAGAAAACCTGAATTTTGACAGGGATGGAAACAAACTATGGAAACTAGTGAAAGCCATGAACAATGAAGGACCTAGAAACAAACAAATAACAATTAAACAAGGAAATGCCTTGCTTACAGGCAAAAAGGCTGCAAATGCACTAATGGAACACTATGCAAATGCAAACCACATTGATATTACAACCGAACAGAAGAAAGCAATCAAAGACAAACAGACACATCATAGAAATACAGAGACAGCAGCAGAATATATGATGGCAAATCTAACAATGGAAGAAATGGAACAGGCAATGAATACCCTAAAAAAGAAGAAATCACCAGGAAAGGATGGAATCACAAATGAAATGCTAATAGGACTAGGCACCAAGGCAAAGAAGAAACTACTAGCAGTCCTAAATAACAGCTGGAAGAGAGGAATAGTCCCACAGGCATGGAAGGAAGCTATACTAATACCAGTCCCAAAGAAAGGAAAAGACCTGGAAGAACCAAATGGCTATCGACCTATCAGTCTACTGAGCTGTGTAGGAAAATTAATGGAACGCATTATCAATGGCAGGCTAACATGGCATCTGGAAGAAAACAAAAAATGTATAAATGGATCAGCCACTACCTTGAGAACAGAATTGCCAGGACAAAAGTACAAGGACAAACCAGCAAAATGATGCTGCTGGAGCAAGGTGTCCCCCAAGGAGGAGTTCTTTCACCAACATTATTCCTAGCATATATAAATGACATCACAGAAAATTTTCCAGCCAGAGTACACACATCCTCCTTTGCAGATGACCTAGCCATATGGACATCTGAAGAATATATTAGTACAGCTAACAGCAGAATACAGCAAGCCTTATTAGCGCTAGAGGACTGGTCAAAATCATGGCTAGTGAAGATAAGTGAGGAGAAAACAACATGCACAGTGTTCTCCCTCTCAAATAAAACTCAGCAACCTAAGCTGGTATTGAATGGAAAAATATTGCGCCATGAAGAAAATCCAAACTATCTAGGAGTCACCTTTGATCGTCGCCTGACATGGAAGACACAGGTTGAGAAAAATCGAACAAGAGCAAGGCAGAGAATGGCAATCATGAAAAAGATTGCTGGTACAACGTGGGGAGCAGATGAGTAAGTTCTCAAGAAGTTATATACTGGACGGGTGAGGCCAGTACTGGAATATGGCATTGCAGCTTGGGCAACAGCAGCTAAGTCAAACTTTAACAAAATAAGTAGAGTCCAAAACCAAGGAATGCGAATCATAACTGGAAGCCTGAAGACAACGCCTATTAATGAACTAGAAAAGATCACTTGTTTACAACCAATGCAGGATAGAAGAGATAGCAGAGCCCAGCAACAAGCAGAAAAATTTAGAAGATTGACAGACCACCCTATGTACAACAGATTTAATGGTTTTGGAAAGGGAAGACTGAAGCGTAGCAACTTTGTAGAAACTGCAAAACGAAGGATTAGGGCAGATCCTATACTTAACATATCAACAGTCAAACCCATACACAATGCACACAACTTCCCAGCTTGGAGACAGCAGCAACTGCCTGAGATGATAGAAAACATTCCTGGTATTAAGAAAAAGAACACTCAGCATGAAACCGAAAGAAGAGAAATAACCCTAAACTACATAAAAGAACATTACCCAAGCAGGAATTGGACCCATGCATATACAGATGGATCAGCCAAAAATTCAATAGAGAATGGAGGAGGAGGAATTCTCCTAAATTTAAAAAATGGAGTGAAAAAAACACATTCAATGGCAACTGGAAAATTTTCAAGTAACTTCAAAGCGGAGGTAGAGGCTTTGAAAACTGCAGCAGAAATGCTCCTGATGGAGGAAAATAAAGAGAAGCAAATAGCTATCTTCACAGATGCAAAGTCAGCTGTCTCAATACTCAAGAGCAATAACAGCACAGAACTAACTGACCTAAGAGCAGCACTCCATGGTCTATGCCAGAAATCCAAAAAAGTTGTAATACAGTGGATCCCATCACATTGCAGTATACCTGGAAACGAAGAAGCTGACAGACTGGCAAAAGAGGGCGGACGACTACCACAGCCTGACATAGACATAACCTATAATGAGGCAAAGAGGTTGATAAAAAGCACTTATAGAACCAAATGGGAATCTGAGCATCCAGGCCATCAGAAGGATGATGCTTATTACGAACTCGACCGAAGAGAACAAGTAGCAATCTTCAGACTCCGCACAGGACATAACAGGCTGAAATACCACTTGTTCAATAAACTAAAGATAGGAGATACTGATGAATGTAATTGTAGAACTGGAAAAATGACAGCAAAACATTTGCTGCAGGATTGCCCAACGTATGCAGAACAGAGAAAGATATTTTGGCCCACACCTGCTTCATTTGAGGACAAGCTCTATGGAGATATCAACAAGCTCAAGTTGACCGCAGCTTACTTTAACTACATACAGGTTGACATTTAAAGGTGCATGAAGACCCAGAGGCATGAAATGAAATATTGCTTGGATAGCAAATCCATTATGTGGAAAGTCCAAATCGAAAGCTCGCTGTGTGGGCTTCATAAAAGGTGGAAAAGTGTCCTAGTGGCACGAAATGGAATATTGCTTGATAGCAAATCCATTATGTGGAAAGTCCGAATCAAAAGCCCATTGTGTGGGCTTCATAAAAGGTGGAAAAGTGTCCTAGTGGCATGAAATGGAATATTGCTTGGATAGCAAATCCATTACGTGGAAAGTCCGAATCGAAAGCTCACTGTGTGGATGTCATCTGCAGACTGCATACTTCTGGTTTTCGGAAGAACAGCCTATGGTGAACGGAAGGCCCAATATACGGAAGTGAGGCTAAGCAGCCATGTGCAGGACGTGACGATTCCTTGGGTGAGCCCAGTACCAGAGCGCTATGTATCGGCTCTGCAAGTATGGAAGCCTCCTTGGATGGCGGGGAATGCCCATGGTCTGCCCCTGCCTTCCCTTGAGGGCTGACCAGGATCTTTGGCTGTTCTATATGGACCAGCTGGGATGGGGGATAACACCACAACAGTGAGAGTCAAACGTCCTAAGAAACCCCCGGGAAGGTTAACCCGGTCAACAAATGCCCGCAGAAGTCGGATGTGTCGGCCTAACGGCGCAAGAACGCAGCTCTGCTGTAAACAGGCACAACGCAATCACATCCGAAAAAAAACTCCGGATGAACGAAGAAGAAGAAGAAGATATCAAAAGACAGGTTGGCTTGGCGTCAGTACGTTTAAGATATGTGTTACAAGAGGGGCATAAAGGGCAATTGAAGAAGAACGTTGATTGAGTCCGCAGTAAAATAAAATACGAAATAAATGTATTCAAACAGTGTATTGTTTTCCCCTTGCCTTAAAACAAAAGAAAAGTATTCCACAACGTGGATTGTGTCCCCTGTAAGATAAAAGACAAAGCAAAAGAACTCCCAAACCTTTGCGGACAGATATTTTCTTTTTTTTTGAAGTAAGTCTCGTAAGTAAGGGTCCATTCTTGAGGCGAATTGGAGTTAATGGTGCTAAACCTATATTTGTATAGATCGATCGACTCACTAGGGGTGATGTGGTCAATATCAAGCCGGGCGCTTTTACTTTCCAAGATACTTCCTGGTACTCATGTTTTCCTGGTTTGGACTAGCAGCATTGGTCTAGCTCAATGGTTCTCAACCGGAGGGGGGTGAGGGTGGGGGAGGGGTGGGGGGGGGGGAGAGGGGGCGGGATTAAGATTATTTCAAGATCGCGTTAATACAAGAACCGATTACTTGACATTGTTTTTCCCTCCATACTTTACAGTTCTGTACTTCTCGCTCTTGTGAAATTCGTTTTATAACGTAAGTAGACCTGCAGAGCACGTGTTATGTAGACGTCTAGACTTGGTCTAGTATGTGTTATTAAATTTACCTTCCATTGTTACGTATACTGTGTAGGGGTGGGGGATTTATAGGGAGGATATATGGAAGGGTGGGGGGGGGGTGGCTGATGACATTCTAAACATATGGTGAAGGGGTGCATGGGCCCCAAAATGTTGAGAACCACTGGTCTAGTTTAAAAATCTAACGGATGTGGATTTTAACCTAAGACCACCAGGTCGGTAGGCGAGCGTCTAGCCACTACCCTACCACCACTAACCATGTGTTTAGTGCGCTGATGGCGAGGTAGAGGGTTCAACCCCTACACCGGCAATACATTGGACTTAAACGTTGACCTTTCGTTCAGAAAGCAATGGCAAACTACTGAACGTATACAGTTCTAGAAAACTAACCTGGTGACTGGCCGAGTGGCTAGAACGCCGGACTCTCATTCGGGAGACCCGGGTTCGATCCCTCGGTAAGGTGTAGGATTTTTGTCTGTCGGGGGCAAAAAGAAAGTCCTAACCTGCACAGTTCGCGGCGACTGCACTAGCCAGGCGGCCTTAATTCCTCAGGCTCAAAGACCCCTCTGCCATACACCGCAAGGTACTATATTGGCAGTAAATGACAGTTGATCGCACCATCCTGCAAATGCCAGGCAACATTATTGTAACACCTATATAGGTCAGCCTGTATCTAGGTTAGGAAATGTCCACACTTGTTTGCAGTAGAGCAGTCTGTGGCGTGTTTGACATACGTGATATTATTGTTGGCATTCGCCTCTGCAGAACTTGGTGGGGGTATTGGTGCATAAAACCAATGAAACCAATAAAAAGATGTCAATTGAAACGAGAAAAAGAGTGTTGAGGGGATAAATAGAGCCTGTTCTTTTGTATGGATGTAAAACTTGGACAATGGGCAGTCAAGCTGAATAACATCTGATGGCTGCAGAAATGTGGTTTCTGAGGACAATGCAAAGAATACCATGGACAGACAGAAAAACCAATGATCAAGTACTACAGGAGACAAATGAACATCGTAAACTGATTAGAGAAATTAGACGTAGACAGTCAAAATTTTTTGGACATGTTATGAGAAGAAATGGATTGGAGAACTTGGTGACAACTGGCAAGATCGAAGGAAACAGACCAAGAGGCAGACCGAGAGGAAAATACCTGGATGGCTTGGCCACATGGCATGGCCGAGACAGGAACACTGAGCTGATCCACGACACTGGTGATCGAGTGAAATGGCGAGTCATGACCGCCCACGCTTTCCGGCATGGCACATGATTGATTGATTGAGGGCAGATGGTGTCGGGACAAATTGGAATCGTGTGGATAGTGTCGAAGAACAGGCAGATCATCACGGCTTGGGGAGAATGGTGCTGCGGCCAATGACCAGAGGATCTGGCCGACACTCAACAAACTCTGAGTAAGGGCTACTGATATCGATAATAGTGACTCTTCTCTGGCTGTTGCAGATGAGGATGGAACATGTATGGGAAGACCCCCAGAGCTGTGATGTTGGTTCTTGACTCAACCCAGCACTTTGAAGTAACTATTTTGTAGTATTATGTTCTTTTCGTTTGCTATTTAACCAGCAAGAAAAAATGACACAGACAGTGGCCATAAATTCATTGGTAATGACAAATACTGAAATCATGCCATCCTCTGAACTACAGGCCAGATATAATCATATTCATGTGCCATGCCGATAAGCGTCAGTGGTTATGGTTCGCCATGTGGTCATTCTTGGATCTCCTCTGTGTTGTTGTCCCGGTTATAGCATGCTGACAAGCCAAACAGCCCTTTGTCTTCCCCCTGCTCTTTGAACATGAATTTTGTTAGTTGCCACTAAGATTGTAAGCGTATTTCTCCTTATAACGAGCCGGGAAAGTATTGACTTTTTACACCTAATTTCTCCATCAATTTACGGTTTTCAACTGTTTCTTCTTGGACTTTCTTATTCGATTGCCGGTCCGTCCATGGTATTCTTTGCATTTTCATCAGAAACCACAATGTCACTGCCATTAGATGTTTCTTAGCTTGTCGGCTTATTGTCCTTTTTTCACCTCTATAAAAGAGGACTGGGTTACTACAACACTGGAATAGCTAACGGGTTCCATTTATTTTCCTCCCTAACTCAATCAATCAATCGATCATGTGTCGTGCCTGATAGCGTGGGCGGTCATGACTCGCCATTTCACTCGATCACCATAGTCGTGGATCAGCTCAGTGTTCCTGTCTCGACCATGCCATATGGCCAAGCCATCCAGGTATTTACTTCTCGGTCTTCCCCTTGGTCTGTTCCCTTCGATCTTGCCAGTTGCCACTAAGTTATCCAATCCATTTCGTCTCATTATATGTCCAAAATGTGTTGACTGACTGCGTCTAATTTCTCTAATCAATTTATGATTTTAATTTGTCTCCTGAAGTACTTGGTCATTGGTTTTTCTGTCTGTCCATGGTATTCTTTGCATTTTCCCCAGAAACCACATTTATGCAGCCATCAGATGTTTTTTTCAGCTTGACTGCTCATTTTCCAAGTTTCACATCCATACAAAAGAACAGGCTTTATGTATCACCTCAACACTCTATTTCTCGTTTCAATTGACATCTTTTTATTGGTCAGTATGTTTTTCATCTTGCTAAAGGCTACACTCGCCATGGCGATTCTTGTTATAATCTCTACAAGGCATCTCCCATCAGATGTTATGACTGTTCCGAGATAATTGTACCGATTCACTTGTTGAAGAATATTCCAATTTGCTTGTATATTACATTGTGGTATTTCGTTCTTCCTAGTGACGACCATAATCTGTGTCTTTTTACAATTTAATTCTAATCCCAGTTGTTCACTGTGTGCAACAACCGCATCTACTAATTTTTGCAGATCCTGCTCATTGTCTGCAATCAATACTGTATCATCTGCATATCTAACGTTATTAGTGTTTCGTCCTCCAATGCTGATTTCATTTATATCTTCTACGTTTCGGACAATATTTTCATTGTAAAGGGGGGAAAAAAAAAGACCTGGAAACATTGCACATCCCTGCTTAATACCTCTCTTAATAACTAGCATTGGTAAAACGTCGACAATTTAATCCAACACCGGAGAAGATATATGTTTGGTGATGCTGGCGTTATCATAATGCTGCTAAGTTGTCTCCTCTTGTCAGGCTGAGATACCAACTTCATCGTCCGGGGCAACTGCGTCATACCTAGTTATATCCCTTTAGGTCAGTGGGTCAGACTTCTCCATGCTGACTTGTAAGATTTGCTTCAGACAGATTCCATCCAAGATAACCAGAGCTATTTGCTCTTGGGACGATTCATACAACTTTGCCGCCCTCATATTCTTGTTGGAATGTCCAGGAATGCGAACCTGGATAATACGTGCCAGGATGTAGTAGGACATGCCGGCAACAGGGTGCAGATATCACAAACCCATCTCAACCACTTCATACACCGAGGAAACGAAGATAAAGCAACAGATGACAGGAGGGATTACTATAGCTTTCAATTTTTATGTTGTCTTGTGTGTCCTCTAATCTCTACCTCTATTTTTATCCTTCTATGAGTGCCAAACAACACAGCGAAGATAAAGAGGACGTTTGAATGTTCATTCTGATACGCATAAAACACAGTTCAAATTTCCCGCATAGCGTGTTTAGTCAGCATAAGACGAAGGAAACAACACGAAGTCTCTTCATGAACTCTTCTCGCATGACAAAGATTCAATTTATAGCTCAAGCGTATTTTATGTGTAGATAAAAATCTCTAAGGTAATTTGCCAAAACAGGATTTCACAATTTGCCGTGTGCTGAGGCGTAACTTAATGCAGATAGTGTGCAGTCTAAATCCTTTCATTGAAAACCCGCCATGCGAGGACGGACTTACAAAAAAGGTCTGTTGGAGGTTAGTGCCAGTTGAAGACGTGTGCCTAAACTTGGTCTTTAACTGTCTTGGTTTGATGTAACGTCTTTAACCGAGATTTTTATTTCTATGTTATGTTAATTTGTGGTGAAAGAAATACTTTAAAATGACGTGTCAGATTTCAAGCTTCACTTAACTAGCGTAAATCTGGAACACCCAGTTTCTGAAGTCTCGTCCAGGAAGTCTTTTCTTTTCTTGTCTATCTAAAAGTACTACAGCACTAGAGGTTCTACTTCATTGCACCGTGTTTTACCCTACCTGGATCGGTCTAACTCGGCACTGCGGCAATCAATTTACCGAGAGAACTGCACAACCCAAAAACTCGGTTACTCCAGCAAAGGCCTCCAGGAGACTCGGGGGGAAAAAATGCACTCGTGGTTTGAATGAGGAACTCCTAGGAATGATCTCACGACCTTGAGAGTGCTAGGCAGACGACTTCACCACTTCTCTATCCAGACACCCAATAAATGGCAGCTATCAGATCTTCTCTGTCTAGTGAAACATTTAAGGCAACCTGTTGATTATTTTCTGGTTTGTTGGTGTTGTTGTTGGCAGTGGTGATTGTGGTGATGGTGGTAGTGGTCGTGGTAGTGGTCGTGGTTATTGTGTTGATGCTGGTGGTGATGATATTGGTAGTGGTGGCTGTGGCGATGATGGTGGTGGTGATGATGATGGTGGTGGTGGTGGTGGTGATTGTAATGGTGGTGGTGGTGGTGATGATGGTGGTGGTGATGATGATGGTGGTGGTGGTGATTGTAATGGTGGTGGTGATGATAACGTTGATGGTGGTGATGATGATGGTGGTGATGATGATGGTGGTGGTGATGATGATGGTGGTGGTGGTGATTGTAATGGTGGTGGTGGTGATGATAACGTTGATGGTGGTGTTGAGTGTGGTGTAGATCCTAGTGGAAGTGAGTTTTAGGTCTTGAAGAATTGGACATTGATGATGACTTAAATGTCATCTTGGTTGACAAGCAACACAGTTGTTCAATGGTACTCATGATCTTTGTTATAGCAGTGAATACGAGGCGTAAATGCTCGCTACCTACCTTTGTCGTGATAAAAGGTGTTAGGACTGGAGGGGTGGGGGATTAATACTGTGACTTCCTGGCAGTTTCGTATCTTTAAATGTTTGTTTTATACGGGAAACGGCTTTACGGTCCGATGTGTTAACGTGTTTGTTATTTGAACTAAGCTTTGTCAATATATCATTCTGAGACCCGTGATGCTGTCTCAATAGTTAGGTATTAATTATGTCTATATTCCATAGTTGTTGGTTCAGGTGTATGATAGACCTGGCAAATGAAGTCACCTGTTTTTTTTTTAAGGGTGCCTAGCTGGCTTTGTCTTGGTGTGCAAAATTTCCTGCAGACTGGCGCTGTCGTCATTTTGATGTAACAGGTTCGTTGTCGATATCTTCAGGAACAACTGATATATTTCTTTCCTCTACTTCGCTCTGGGGGTCGCTGGATGCAACGATGTGCACGGTTGTTGCCTATGTCTAAGGCCATTAGCTATCATCATTTTAGATCCTTCTTCTTCTGCGTTCAGCCAGAGTGTCCCCCCCCCTCCTGACGTAATTGCCTTGTGCCCAGTTTTGCGCCTGTTGGCCGACACATCCGACTTCTGTGGATGTTTGTAGACCGGGTTAACCGTGATTTTAGATCCCATAACCCCGAATGCGGACGTTGGGGTGCCACGATGGATGCGCTCGTCGTCAAGGTTTTCCGTTGCTATTCTTACTTCCCATTATCACTTGTGTTGACCGTTGAGGTGTCAAGATGGATGGAATCGCCCTCAAGTTGTCAGTTTATGTTAACATATCAGCGCCAAACAAAATGTGGGTTTTGACCTAACGAAAATGGATGGCGAAAAATGGTAAGTATGAGTGTGTCACAGTTATGACTTAAAAGATGGTAATATGGTAGCAGACATGTTGTATTATATATCAAATTAAAGGGGGTTTTATAGGGTAAACTACTTTATATAAGCCAATGGCAGATATGTGAAACAGCTTTACTTACAACGATTTATCATCCAATTTCAGACAATCAGTGAATGACATGGGAAACATATCAGACAGGGCACGTGTGCGTCGACGCAATGGCGAAGGTGTTACGAACGCGAATCGCAATCCTGCATTCTGCGTTTGAGACACAGCTGCGGGCGATTTGGCAGCAGACCGCCTAACGCCAGTTTTCATACATTGGTGTGAGCGTGGGTTGTTCAGAAAGGGATGGCAAAGTACTGAAGGTAATATTGTCTAGTAAGTCACAAACAGACAACAACAACAACAACAACAACAAACAAGAATGATGGGGTTGACTGCGGCGTCCTGTAGAGGAAATGCAACTAACTTAATATGCTTTGTCACACCCACACTGTCACTTTCGGGACACACACACAAATACACATCACACACACACACACACACACACACACACACACACACCCACCCACACACACACACACACACACACACACACACACACTTAAACACAGGTCAATGTCATTATTTAAATGAAATGTCGTGCCTGCATCTTCGAATAGTAATTCCCTGGAGTCAATTCTCTCATTATTTACCGGAAGCCTCCAAGGTAAATTCGATGAAACGTGTCTAAGAAGTCGATATGATGTTTAGGTGTATATTATGTTGATGATGAACGTCTCCTTAAGTTAGCAGTTCGATTATGAAGATTTGCTAGGAGATTATTCTCGCTCTTCTTCTTGATCTTCTTCTTGTTCTTCTTGTCCTTGTTCTTCTTGTTCTTGGTCTTCTGTTGCTTCTTTTTCTTGTCCTTCTTGTTTTTCTACTTCTTGTACTTCTTATTGTTGTTGTTGTTGTTGTTGTTGTTGTTGTTGTTGTTGTTGTTCTTCTTCTTCTTCTTCTTCTTCTTCTTCTTCTTTTTGTTTTCGTTGTTGTTGTTGTTATTATTATTCTTTTTCTCCGTAGGAGAAATGATATTATTCAAAACCAGACTCATAAACCTGCCTCTAACCACTTAAATCCTTCAGGTCGCAGTGCAGTCGACGATGTATGGGTCACAGTATTGAAGCCATGCTTCTCTAATAATTTCATTAGGCTTAAAATTGGAAGCCAGTTAATCAACTCTTTGGGATGCATCCATCCAGCGGGAATCAATACTGTTGTGGATGCCACTGTATAACTCTGCTGACAACCCTCTATATATCCATATCTAACTGTTTGCACACCTACGGCTACACATTTTCTTATCTGACACATTTCCCAAGTGATCTGAATTGAACTAAACTTATTCCCCCGCCTGCCTACCAACAAAGAATATGTACTTTAATATTATAAAATTTTCTAATTTCATGTTTTTCTTTATATCTGTTTATGTTGTTCCGTTCCAGATGAAGGTAAGTATAATCGAAACGTCCTTCGTTGTGTCTTCTTCTTCTTCTTCTTCGTTCACCCGTGTTTTTTTTCGGACGTGATTGCGTTGTGCCTGTTTACAGCAGAGCTGCGTTCTTGCGCCGTTAGGCCGACACATCCGGCTTCTGCGGGCATTTGTTGACCGGGTTAACCTTCCCAGGGGGTTTCTTAGGACGTTAGACTCTCACTGTTGCGGTGTTATCTCCCATCCCAGCTGGCCCATATAGAACAGCCAAAGGCATCCTGGTCGGCCCTCAAGGGAAGGCAGGGGCAGACCATGGGCATTCCCCGCCATCCAAGGAGGCTTCCATAATTGCAGAGCCAACACACAGCGCTCTGGTACTGGGCTCACCCAAGGAATCGTCACGTCCTGCACATGGCTGCTTAGCCTCACTTCCGTATATTGGGCCTTCCGTTCACCATAGGCTGTTCTTCCAGAAGCCAGAAGAATGCTGTTTGCAGATGACATCCACGCAGTGAGCTTTCGATTCGGACTTTCCACGTAATGGATTTGCTATCCAAGCAATATTCCATTTTGTGCCACTAGGACACTTTTTCCACCTTTTAAGAAGCCCACACAGTGAGCTTTCGATTTGGACTTTCCACGTAATGGATTTGCTATCCAAGCAATATTCCATTTCATGCCTCTGGGAGGCTTGTGTAACCGACATCCCTGTGGTATGAAGTGTGGCAGTCTAAATACTTCTTAATGTACAGTTTAAATGTCAACCTGAATACAGTTAAAGTAAGCTGCAGTCGACTTGAGCTTGTTGATATCTCCATAGAGCTTGTCCTCGAATGAAGCAGGTGTGGGCCAAAATATCTTTCTCTGTTCTGCATATATTGGGCACTCTTGCAGCAAATGTTTAGCTGTCATTTTACCAGTTCCACAATTACATTCATCTGTATCTCCTATCTTTAGTTTGTTGAACAAGTGGTATTTCAGCCTGTTATGTCCTGTGCGGAGTCTGAAGATTGCTACTTGTTCTCTTCGGTCGAGTTTGTAATATGCATCATCCTTCTGGTGGCCTGGATGCTCTGATTCCCATTTGGTTCTATAAGTGCTTTTTATCAACCTCTTTGCCTCATTATAGGTTATGTCTATGTCAGGCTGTGGTAGTCGTCCGCCCTCTTTTGCCAGTCTGTCAGCCTCTTCATTTCCAGGTATACTGCAATGTGATGGGATCCACTGTATTATAACTTTTTTGGATTTCTGGCATAGCATGGAGTGCTGCTCTTAGGTCAGCTAGTTCTGTGCTGTTTTTGCTCTTCAGTATTGAGACAGCTGACTTTGCATCTGTGAAGATAGCTATTTGCGTCTCTTTATTTTCCTCCATCAAGAGCATTTCTGCTGCAGTTTTCAGAGCCTCTACCTCCGCTTTGAAGTTACTTGAGAACTTTCCAGTTGCCACTGAATGTGTTTTTTTTCACTCCATTTTTTAAATTTAGGAGAATTCCTCCTCCTCCATTCTCTACTGAATTTTTGGCTGATCCATCTGTATATGCATGGGTCCAATTGCTGCTTGGGTAATGTTCTTTTATGTAGTTTAGGGTTATTTCTCTTCTTTCGGTTTCATGCTGAGTGTTCTTTTTCTCAATACCAGGAATGTTTTCTATCATCTCAGGCAGTTGCTGCTGTCTCCAAGCTGGGAACTTGTCTGCATTGTAAATGGGTTTGACTGTTGATATGTTAAGTATGGGATCTGCCCTAATCTTTCGTTTTGCAGTTTCTACAAAGTTGCTACGCTTCAGTCTTCCCTTTCCAAAACCACTAAACCTTTTATACATAGGGTGGTCTGTCAATCTTCTAAATTTTTCAGCTTGTTGCTGGGCTCTGCTATCTCTTCTATCCTGCATTGGTTGTAAACAAGTGATCTTTTCTAATTCATTAATAGGCGTTGTCTTCAGGCTTCCAGTTATGATTCGCATTCCTTGATTTTGGACTCTACTTATTTTGTTAAAGTTTGACTTAGCTGCTGTTGCCCAAGCTGCAATGCCATATTCCAGTACTGGCCTCACCCGTCCAGTATATAACTTCTTGAGAACTTTCTCATCTGCTCCCCACGTTGTACCAGCAAGCTTTTTCATGATTGCCATTCTTTGCCTTGCTCTTGTTCGATTTTTCTCAACCTGTGTCTTCCATGTCAGGCGACGATCAAAGGTGACTCCTAGATAGTTTGGATTTTCTTCATGGCGCAATATTTTTCCATTCACTACCAGCTTAGGTTGCTGAGTTTTAGTTGAGAGGGAGAACACTGTGCATGTTGTTTTCTCCTCACTTATCTTCACTAGCCATGATTTTGACCAGTCCTCTAGCGCTAATAGGGCTTGCTGTATTCTGCTGGTAGCTGTACTAATATATTCTTCAGATGTCCATATGGCTAGGTCATCTGCAAAGGATGATGTGTGTACTCTGGCTGGAAAATTTTCCGTGATGTCATTTATATATGCTAGGAATAATGTTGGTGAAAGAACTCCTCCTTGGGGGACACCTTGCTCCAATAGCATCATTTTGCTGGTTTGTCCTTGTACTTTTGTCCTGGCAGTTCTGTTCTCAAGGTAGTGGCTGATCCATTTGTACATTTTCCCACAAACATGCATTTTTTGCAGTTTTACTTTCAGTCCTTTCTTCCATACTTTATCAAATGCTTTTTCTAAATCTATCCAGACCGCTAGTGTGTGCTTTTTCTCTTGGAAGGCATCCTCTATTTCCTGAGCTATATAGGTTATTTGATCTTCAGTGGATCTGTACTTTCTGAATCCTGCTTGGTGAGGTGTTAAGAGTTGGTTTTCTTCCAGATGCCATGTTAGCCTGCCATTGATAATGCGTTCCATTAATTTTCCTACACAGCTAAGAAGACTGATAGGTCGATAGCCATTTGGTTCTTCCAGGTCTTTTCCTTTCTTTGGGACTGGTATTAGTATAGCTTCCTTCCATGCCTGTGGGACTATTCCCCTCTTCCAGCTGTAATTTAGGACTGCTAGTAGTGTCTTTTTTGCCTTAGTGCCTAGTCCTATTAGCATTTCATTTGTGATTCCATCCTTTCCTGGTGATGTCTTCTTTTTTAGGGTATTCATTGCCTGTTCCATTTCTTCCATTGTTAGATTTGCCATCATATATTCTGCTGCTGTCTCTGTATATCTATGATGTATCTGTTTATCTTTGATTGCTTTCTTCTGTTCGGCTGTAATATCAATGTGGTTTGCACTGGCATAGTGTTCCATTAGTGCATTTGCAGCCTTTTTTCCTGTAAGCAAGGCATTTCCTTGTTTAATTGTTATTTGTTTGTTTCTAGGTCCTTCATTGTTCATGGCTTTCACTAGTTTCCATAGTTTGTTTCCATCCCTGTCAAAATTCAGGTGTTCTGTTTTTTTCCTCCAACAATCTCTTGTTGTTTGATTTACTGTTCTTTTATATTTTGCTGAGATGGCTTTGAGAGAGATGTTCGCTTCAGTTGTTTGTTCTCTCTCTGCGGTCTTCCTAGCATCTTCAACTTTGTCCTCCAAAATTTGTAGTTCTTCAGTCCAGTATGGTTTGTAATTTTTCCTCGCTCCTCTTGGAATAGACTCAGTGGCCGCCTGTATTATTGCTCTGTTTAGACTTTCCACCATTTGCTTCATGTTGCCATATCGTGTATTTATGTTTTCACAATATTTGTCTGTTAGTATGGCAAATCTGTCCCAATCTGCTCGTTTGTAATTCCAACGGGGCAAAGGCTTTTGCTCCTGTGGAACATACTCCATATTTATTACAAGCTTGATTGGTCTGTGGTCACTACCTGCTAATTGGTCAAGCACATGGCGATCGATTTTGTGGAGGATGTCTCCTGTGCAGAAAGCTAAGTCTGGAGTAGAAGTGGTAAGCCATCTTCTGGAGTAGAAGCTCGGTGTGTCATCCGCTTTGTTGAGTAGATGGAGATTTGAGTCTATTTCCCAGTCCTCCACTTCATCTCCTCTTTTGTCAGTATCTGGGTATCCCCATCTTTCTGAACGGCTATTAAAGTCTCCGACAACAATGCAATTTGTGTCAGTTATTTCCATGTTTGAGAGTGTAAGATCCTTATCTGCCGGGCTATACAGATTGTAAATTCTTATTTTCACGTCCTTTATCATTATATCAACACCTATAATTTCCGTTTGGTTGTCAGAGATCACAGATACTTCGCTGCAAGGTATTGTATTTCGTGTAAGTATTACAACTCCTCCTTTGTGTCTTTCGCGGTCGAAACGTGTGGCCTGATATCCCTGAACTGAAAATGTGAGATTGGCGTTGAGGTGTGTCTCTTGAATGCATGCCACATCTATTCTATCTTTATGAAGACGCTGTGTTAGGGAGGCTTTCTTGTTATAAACTCCTTCTGCATTCCATTGTAGTATGTTGAGTGTCCGGGGTGTTTGGTCAATAGCTATTAACCTACTCCTCTGTGCCTTGACTCCACAGCACAGGGGAAGGTGACCACCAGTAGTCATGGGTGGACCCCCTCGAGGCAGGGGGCCCGGCACTATCACCGCCTGATGGGACTTCACGGGATTAGCACCATAACGATTAATTTTCATCTGTGGCATTATGAAATGATAAAGTTACGTTGCACTTCTTTGTCAAGCCTGTGGCTCAGTACATCCGATTTCGACAAGCATTTGTTCGGGATGCTTTCCCTAGCCTTTGACTGTCCCCAGTCTACCTACAAGGCAGCAGGTTTGTACGTCGCTTGGTCAGGTCCCTCTCCCTTGACCTGTCCGACATGGGTGACCCTACCAGTAGCTGTGCTACCGTCGGCATAGCTCTTGGGGTCATTGGAACGCGCAAGCCCCTCTACCTCGTCAAGGTGGACGCACGGCAGAGGGGCTTCGTTGTGTCGTAGTATACTTATTTATATTTTTTATTGCATTACGTTTATTTTTATTTCCCCCTGTTATTTATGTCCAGCTTTATGGAGTTCGTTGTAATGTATGTACACTGTGTTTGTGTTTAGTATATCTCACTTTCTCTCAATAAATACACAGATCTAACTGATTTTTCCCCCATAGCTTTAAAGGAGAAAAACAAAAACACGTTACAGCAATTGGAAACAGTTCTAAATAAAGAGATAGAGGAAAACCAAACTAAAGTGCCTGCGTATTAAGGTTAATCATGCACGAAGCATGGTCGAATTTCCTTAAGTCTAACAAATATACAAATGAAAAGGATCGAATTGAGTTAAGAACCGACATCACTGCACTTAGGACATTCCCATACGTGCTCCGTCCCCTCGATCAACAGCCAGCGAAGAGTCATACTACTAATCGTTCCCACCGCTATCTGATTAAACGTTCTCCTGGTCTTCCCTCTCAGTTTTGAGATTCTTCCAGAACCCCCGCCGATCCCCCGCAATCTCATCCTTTCTACATATGGGTTCTCAATCTGTTCCTCCGCCTTCTCCACCTGGTCCCACAAGCGCACGACCACCACCCCCTTGTAAATTTCCTTGTCGAATTTCCATAAGTTAAAAAAATAATCAAAGACAACAAAGCTTTATTCTCCAATAGTTAAACAAACATACAAGACAAGGCTGTCTAATTTCCCCACGTTAACATGCATGTCAGCAGGGTTGAATTTCCTTAACTTAAACATACAAGACAGCAGGGTCGAATATCAAACATACAAATCAACAAGCTCGAATGTCCCTAAGTTAAACAAACATATAAATTAACAAGATCAAATTTCCCTAAGTTAAACAAACAAATAAAGACAACGTGGATTTAATCCCCATTAGTTAAATAAACATGCAAGACAACACGGTCCATTTTCCCTAAATCCAACAAACACACAAGACAAAAAAGTGGAAACTACACATGCAATACAACAAGATGGAAGCTCCCTCTACAACTAAGGGATAGTCACGTAGCCACGAAGAAATACAGCAAGGCACTGCTCATCTTCGTAGACGTAGACGTAGATAGTTCTCAACAATAGCAGTTACTGAACTGAAGAATCAATTTAAAGAAAAATGAGTCATGTAGCATGAACCTGCTCTGAGTCTGTTAACGTAAACTTCCCAAGAAATCACTAACAAAATGAAATAAATTGCTGGGGTTGACTGCTACTTACAAATAGAAAAAAAA